>BCFW01000002.1:2262872-2645118 GCA_001599015.1 Apiotrichum domesticum | reverse complement strand
GGGGGGGGGAAAGGGAAGCTGAAGCCTGGGGGGGGGGGGTTGGTCCGATATGCGATGGGGGGGGGGGCGTGGGCGCATGGACGAGGGGGGGGGAGGTACACAAGAGGGGCAGAGGCAGTCGCCAGTCAGGTGCTCTGTTGCGCTGTCGCACTGTTGCGCTCTTGTGCTGTTGTGCTCTTGCCACCATGGCGTCAGGCAAGAAAATGAGAGCCATTTTTTGTGGATTGTTGACGCCCATGTTCCCCCGCGTTGGTACGCCGGTCCGCTGCTGTCCAACAAGAAGACGCGGATGGTCGTCAGCGAAGCGCTCACTGCCGGGATGATTGTGCGATGCGATGCTAATCATAAGTAAGACGTCGTCGGATGAGGCCCCCCCCCCCCCCCCCCCCCTTCTTCCACTTTGTTTTCCACTACGCGTCCCCCCCATCCATCTCCCACGCACACACTTCCAGCTTCCAGCTTTGCAGTGTTCAACGTCCATACACGCACACGCACCCGCACACGCACACGCGAACAGTACTGGGTGCCCGTTGCCTCTTCTGCGCACTCTCACAATCACAAACGCACGCGGTCTTGGTCACCGTCTCCATTCGATCCACTCTTTGTCACTCATTTTACCAACCACATCGCATCACCAGTCGCTGTCGCATTCTACCTGCCGTCATAGCGCACACCTCTCTGCCTTGTTTTGGAGCTCCAATCCCTCACGCACACGTGCAAACGATTTTGGTGTCCTCTTTGACAGGTCCTCCCCACCCAACTGGACAATTGTCCCCCCACCCTGCTCACCCTCGACTACCTGTGCTCGACTGGCAACTGGTGTCTTTGTTCACCGCCTAACACGAGGTCTCGGTGCAGCGAAACTTGCATTCGGCTGGAGCCGCTATCCGATCTACAACAAAACACACCAAAGGAGTTCCGGCCTCACAGCATATATTCCGTGGAGGAGGCTGTTCAGTATGATGTCCCCCCTCACCCCCTTCACGGCGGAGCCCACCACTCACGGTCTTGGACACGTTCATGGCCAGCAGACATTGGCTGCCCATCGCCCGCAACGCTCCGACATTGAGACCCCTTTGATACGCGCCGACCCAACTACAGGCAACAGCGGTGACGACATCAGCACGCCAGAGGCCGACGAAAATCAAGTGGGACAGAGCAAGGGTCCCACAGGTGCCACCACGTCGGACACAGCTCGATCAGCTGGCACTCCAGGAGGTGCGGAGATGCCCGAGATTACTGCAACATTCACGTCGTGCTCTTGTTCCCATTCACGGGGCGGCCCTCCGTCGTCGGCGCCGATTACCGTTCCACCGCATCCGAATGCCCGTGAGTACGCATCGGCACTTGCAGGCACCATCAAGGCAGCGCAGGCTGTGCATGCCCGCATGGAGCAGTGTCGCGAATGGGCAAATGGTAGGTACCCATTGGCACCATGTTCCGAATAGTTATCAAAGGTTCTCACACATTCCACAGTCGTCGCCGTCGCCGCCCGCGATGCGGAGCACGCCGACCAGCCTTCTGCCCATACTGGGCTCTCCAAAGCAGGGGCTAGTGATCATTACGTGGGCTCGCAGAACTCATCCGTCCCCGGACCTACTATTACATTGAGCCGACCCACGCCTGTCATCACCGGCAAGGCGGTGAACGGTACAGAAAACGGGAGAAGCGCAGGCATAATCAGGCATACCAGTTCGAACAGGCCGCACGCACTACCACCCGCGTACCCGCAATCCGAGCCTGAACCGAAGCCGGATACTACCTTGGATGCAGAGCCCGAGGCCTATCCACCGACCGCTCCTGCCAAGTGGTATGACGATCCCGTGGCGGACGCTCGTTCGCTTTCAGGCTCTCGGGCAGCGAGCAGGGCGACGACACCGCAGAGTGCAATGGCAACATCAGCCCGCACAGGAGGGGTGACGCTTAGTTCACACTCTGTTCATGCACTGAGCCCCTCTGATGATACTAGCGCCGGCGCTCGTCACGCGAGCACTAGCATGATGAGGAGCTCGAGCGCAGGCATGGCCAGCGGGGTACGTCGCCCATCGGCTCCTTCCTTCACACCTATGCAGGCGAAACGTCCAGCTAGCGATGGGCCTGGAGACGACAACCATCTCCTTCCCCTTCCGAAACGCCGAAGCGCGCCGGCCTCACCGGTGGGCCCCGTCCGCCCAACACCCCTCAGCTCCACGTCTCCCCGGTTCACTGGTACGCAGCTTGCGAGCCCCTCTCCGGCCCGTCCGCACACTGGTTCACCCAGTGCAACAGAAGCACGACCCCGACCTCTCCTTACTGGGACCATTGCGAGTCGCACGGGCCCCGCCCTCGCACAGGTGCGCGCTGCATTCGCAAGTGTTGGCGTGGAGTGCTCACCCTCTCCACCGCTTCCCCGGCCTTCTCCCTGAGGCCGTCTTGGCACCACCCCACTGAACGGGATGGCCAGCTGTACCTTACTGTTCCCATATCCAAATGCTCTCGCGTATTCGTATAATGTGCCACTCGCTCAACGCGATTAGATTCACATTCACATAGCTCTACCCATACTGTTGTCACGTTATCTTCATCAACATCTACCGCTGATATGGCCACGCCTGATGACCGAGTATATCAATGTACCTGCACTGCAGCCTCCTTTGTCCACTACGCGACGTCCCGATTACAAAATTTTAGGCTTTGGCCAATTCTGACTGACTACCAAGAGCAGCATTGCGACTGGCTGCGCGTGTCCGTCAAGTGGAGTTGGCGCAGGTCAGTGCCGTTTTTGCAAGTGTGTTTCAGGTTTGACTAGAACTCTCCATCTCTATGGCGGGAACCGCAGTCGGTGCGATCAGTGCTCTACGAGCTGACGCCCAGAGTTCACATCACCTCGCAACGACTCTTTTGGTTGTGTGCGACCCGCTCACTCGCCCTGCCTTACTCCTCAACTGGATTCGGTGCTTCTTTCTTGCGGAACCACATCAATCGCGCTTCAGTTCGCCGCTCGGTCCCATGTGAGGCATGTCGGCGATGAGCGAATCGGTCATCGCCGATCCCAGGTCCAATGTTTGATTAATTTGATGTCATCATGTCACGGAAGACTGTGGCATTGCGAAATGATGCATGATGCAAGTGCCGAGCAGCGATCACATGGACTCAGTACGTGTGCCTATGTTCCACAATTGCATGACTCTCGCCATCCATGGACCAAGGTATGTTCCAAAGGAACGGCATCCAGAAATCGTAACGACGATGTGTGAGAATCTCGACCCGGGGCATCGACCCCTGGGGAAGCATGGCTGGAAGTGCTCGCTTCACCTCGGTGTTCCCGCCAGTGACGTCCGAGTCTCGGCAATTTCAGTTTTGTTTCTGTAATGCGTACATGCTCATGATAGATCTACAATGGTGGCGTCGTCGTCGCTAAAATGTGTCCGATGCTCAATGATGCCGATGGTGAGGCGCCTGATGTGGCGCCCCTCAGAGGCTCAGAATACCATGTGCCTCGCCCCATTCGAGAGCCGCCTCGACGGCCCACAGGCCAACTCTCTCCCAGCGCCCATCTTCACCCCAACTCCGCAGCCGTCTAACTACTGTGGACGCGTCAACTGCGGGGCCGCTCTTGCTGCCATCGTGGCTATCCCGGGCCATCCGTTCAAGTCGGGAGCGAAATGTACCCCGTTGACACAACGTCGCGGCGTTGACGATTGGAACGAGCAAGGGGGCGAGAAGTTCGGGTGGGAGCGGCAGGTAACCTGTGATGCCAGATGATGTCCGCCACGATGCTGCGCCAGGTGCGGGTATTTCCGTGGGTTGTGTTTCAACCTGCACCAGCCCGCCCTCGGCGTGGGCCTTGCGGATGGCCCATTCAACCAGTCCGACCATTTTTCTGTCACGTTCCGGTGGGGCAAGCTTATACGACCCTGCGTCGAGGCCACGCGCTATCCTATCTGCCACCACACGGAGGTCACGAGCAGTCGGGGTTCCGTGTTTAGCGCGATGGCGTCGGAGCTTCTCTTCATGTCTCGCTCGAGCGTCAACAATCCGAGCTGCAAGATTGCGTAGCTTGGGCGTGGCAAGGAGCACCGGGATCGTAAAAACCGTCAAAGCTTGGGGATACTCCAAACCGGGCGCCGTAGACCCCGCCATGAGCCTCTCGCGCTCAGCACGAGATCGGAAGGTCCTGCCCATCGGCGTCGTGTCATCGATCGTTGATGGCAACAGTTTCGATCCTAGCTGTCGTTCCGTCTTTGATCGAAACACACACGCGCGTGGCGTAGCGTCATGTACCCCCACTGTAGTATCAAAGGTGGTTGTTTTTAGACGGTTGTCGAACTGACTTGTGCCAAAGACATCCGGCGGTCGACTTCTAGGAGGGTCCACACCCATATACTCTGGAAACAGCTGTTGAAGATTTGGTATTGGTTCGAATGGGAGACCTCGTCCACACAGCGTCTTCATCGTCGTTGCGGTTTCACGCGTCATGTGGTCAAGAAGATAGAGTTTGAATGTCGCCTCGGTGAGTCGAGAGGCGGACAGCTTCGCAGGATCTGGCAGCTCTTCAAAATCTTCTTCCTCGTCACCATACTCGGAAGAGACGCTCGACAAGATGGATTTCGAAGGCGAGGCAGCGGGAGTCGCAGCAAGAGGAATGACGAAGGTACGCGAGTACAGGGTTTCATGGAGGAAGCAGACCTCATCGTAATGGAAGAACTCTTCCTGGGGGTCGACCACGGCTGTCGTTAGTGAGGGCAGCCCATGCAAAGCTCACCGATGGATCCCACACCCCCTGCCACATCCACGAACAGTTGTCGAATTGTCTCCTTCCCGCGTAGCCATTCGTCCACTCGCCCGACGACTCGGACAGTATCTCCTACGCGGATATCCGGACGAACAAAAAACTTGGCATCAACAGATGGAACGATGACCGTTTCCTTTCGTTGCTTCGCTGTACGATACATCCCACCTCTGGATGCAGCATTAGCAGTCCTGCTGATATCCAACTGTGGGAGACGGACAGCAGCCTCCAGTACACATGTCCCGTTCCCTTCGTCCACTGCATGGCTATCAGTACTATTTTGAGGCACCAAGTGTTTTGAGATTTCTCACGCGTTATTGTCATGGTCGACTCCTTATGAGCGACTCCTGCCACCCACGCCACAATTTCGACAATCTTGCATGGGAAGCGGTCGAGGAGGAAGACGTCTGTATTGATTAGCACGATGCCGGTTCACGGGCACCGTCACCTACCCCGTGAGCATAGTGAGATCTCATCATCCCTATGAACTAAAGCACGAAGCTCCAGCACGTCGGTGATAAAGCATCGTGCGATGGCCTGGGGACGGTGGACCCAAGCTTGGAGGCTGGCAAGTGGAGGGAGATTGTCACTCAGGTCGGTGGAGGTCGACGTGAGCTCGGGTTCGGAACGCCGGCCCATGTCGTCGCTCCACCGTTCCCAACCAGACTCTTAAAACCGTGATAAATGTGGACGAGCTGAACCTCAAGTTGCAAGAAATGATAGACAAGGGAGCGCGCGCGCCGGCAAAGTGTGGTAAAGGTTGAGTGGCGACAAGGAAGTAGGAGCAAAAACGACAACAACAACAACAGGCAACAACATGAGCAGCGAAGCCGCGTTGAATGCGCGTGTGGAATTCGGAGATCTGGTCCAGTAAGGATGACCTCACCTCGATTAGACTTTTGGCCATTTGCCCTAAGAACCCGCCTTACACGACGGAAACAAAACGGGGTAATTATGGGAATTCCGAAGCGGGGCCACTTTCCATGACCTGCATGCACCTGACGATCCGTCCAGGCCTCTCACTCGCCCAAGTGACTTTAGACAACCGTGCCACAAACCGTGTCGTATCGTTTTCCACTCTGCACAACACACAATGTCCAGACCACAGCTTTTATCGTCGCTTCGCGGAGCATTCCCTCGCCGGCCGGTAGCTGGTGCTGCTCCCCGCTTTGGGGCGGGCTCCAACACAGGGTTCACTTTCGGAAATGGCAGCTCCAGTTCGCGCTCTGGCTTCTCCTTCGGAGCTGGCTCGCGCCGCGGCGTCCACTCGGGATCTTTGACTCAGACACTCTTCCGCCCCATCACAGTTGTTCTTGTCCTTGCGCCTCTCCTCACCGGATATCTCGGCGTATGGCAAGTGCAACGGCTGAAGTGGAAAGTTGGTCTGATCGAGGAGGTTGACCGCAACCTGGCAAAGCCGCCTATGGCGCTGCCGGCCAAGATCAAGTGAGTGAGGAGAGATGGCATGAGGAGAAATTACCGTTCTTCCTTACATATTTTGTTGACAAAAGCCTTTCTGCTCTTCCGGATTTTGCCTTCCGTCGCGTGTTGATCAAGGGCCGCTTCACTGGTCCGCCGATTCTTCAGGGGCCGCAGACACGCGAGGGTATTGCGGGATACCACTTGATCCAGCCGTTTGATCGCTCCGACTCTGGTGGCTCGACTATTCTCGTTAACCGTGGCTTCATCAAGACGGCTGAGGGCGATGCCATCCGGACAGGCGAGAAGTCCGTTCCGGGTATGGGTCCGGACGGACGCTCCGACGAAGTCGTTGTTGAGGGTCTTCTGCCCCGTGCGGACCCCAATGCCAAGTCTTATTTCACTCCGGAGAACAAGCCCGATGAGAACAGGTGGTACTGGAAGGACATCCCAGCTATGGCTGAGGACGCTGGCGGAGAGGCCAAAAACATTCAGCCAATCCTTATCGATGTCATTGACCGTGAGCTAAGACTGGGTGGCGAATTGTCCGACTGACGCCCAGGTTCCGAGGTTCCGTCCGCTATGCTCCTCAAGCAGGGTATCCCCGTTGGCCGCGCTGCTGAGATCGAGCTGCGTAACCAGCACATGACATATGCCATCACTTGGTGAGTGCGCCACTGATAAAGGCTCCGTGGAACGATTAATTGATACCTAGGTTCTCGCTCTGCGCGGCCACGACGGTAATGCTCGGCATGGTCGTGGCTAAGGGTCGCAACCGGAAGCTCGCGATGCCGCAGCGCCGGGCGTTTGACGAGCACAAACGTTAGAGCGTTATCCGTAACCTTGACCGGAACATGACCAATCTTTGCACGCTGTCGAAGAGATAGCAAGTGATTCTGTATGCATTACCACCATTCACATTGCCGAAATGCCTTAGCCCCGGTGGATGTGACTGGGCTGATTGTGAGGGAATGAGATATGGTACTTATGTTTCTTGATCTTAGAGGATTATGTTGTCGCTACAGTGTGCCGGCGGTCTCAGGTCCGGCGACACCGAGGTTGCAAGGCGATGCCGGAGCCGGGCCGGTGTAGTCAGCGGCGTGACGATTTCATGGTCACACCCAATTTTGCCACCCTGCCAGTGATCCAGTGACAGATTGATACAGTAGAACCACCGCCGCGCGTGTACTCTGTAGCTCCGTCGCTCTGTGCCTCCTCCTCTTGGTTCTCCCTGACTTTTTAGGACTTGGCCTGCCTTGGATCCTTGGGCGACCTCTCTCTCTACGTATTGCAGTGCACCACCACCACTCTGTTACACACCGCACTCTGCTCGCCCCCCTCCACCGCCTCCCCTTTGTTTTCCGCCTGGCCGCCTGGGAGCTTGCGCAGTTTCGGGGTCCTTCCTACACAATAACTGTAGCGCAATATTGTGTACTGTACTTGGTGTACGCCGCATACCGACTACCGAGAGTGACCGCGTAATTGTTAACTTGATCACTTGCCAGGTCTTGTCGCATCAATCTCACATCCTTTCACTCCCTCTTCTGTCACATTGCGCATCTCTATCCCCCTGGGCCATCTCAATCTCATCACTCGACGGCAAGCCACACCGTCTCAAGGCCACTGTCGTCATGCTCCTTCCTACCCGTCTGATCAAGTGCGTATAAGTCATTTCCCACATGATCTCCACCTAGCGCCAGCTGTCGGCACACTTGGCACTGTTGTCGTTGGTTCCTGCGGTTCCTCGCACACACACACACAGACACACACACACCAAATGAGGCTGCGTCTATGCCGTGCGATAACTGGGCGAGCAGATGAGCGTTCGCTGACAGTCCAGCATCACGGGTGAATACCTCTATCCCGCTTATGCGACGTACAAATCACTCGGACGCCGACCTGCGGATCATGCGGAGCTCGAGCGTTGGCTGATGTACTGGTCTCTCGTCGGCGCTTGGACTGCGGTCGAAGGGATACTCGGGTGGTTCCTCGAATGGTAAGTGAAAGACCTCTATTGGTGGCCAGGCGGCCGATACAGCGGCTGGACCGATGAGTGCGACACGCTTCCAGACACCAAACGGTGATGAGTCGGGAGGAGGCACACGCCAGGGGCATTGGCCAGCTGTTGTCTGTGCTCTGGTGACTTACGCCTGTGTTATCTGCGTTTCTCCTTCCCCCTAGTGTGTCGCCACCCATTCTCGCAAACCGTCCACACATCTCCATTGATGCTGCTTCATGCATGACTGACTCTACAGGATCCCGCTGTACACAGTCTGCAAGACTGTGTTTTTCCTCTACCTTGCATCGGCATCGAACCGCGCCACCCCGTACCTGTACAACGAGGTTCTCGCCCCGCTGTTCACCGAGCACGAACACGAGATAGATTCCTTCCTCGCGAATATCCGTGGCCGTGCCGGCAATGGTGCCCGGGGCGGTCTTGGTTGGCTGTGGGACACCATCCGCAAGGCACTCGG
Source organism: Apiotrichum domesticum (assembly GCA_001599015.1). Lineage (NCBI taxonomy): Eukaryota > Fungi > Basidiomycota > Tremellomycetes > Trichosporonales > Trichosporonaceae > Apiotrichum > Apiotrichum domesticum. The sequence continues at coordinate 2,636,454 of BCFW01000002.1, read as the reverse complement.
CGTGAGTTGGCGCGACATGGTAGCATTGTACTGACGACAGCTTACACAGGAACAGGCCACCCAGTTGTCAAGCGCTGCCGGCGTGCCGAACTATGGGACAGGCTCGGCGGCCGTCGGCGCTCAACCCCCGACGCTCGCTGATCCCGCTTCTGGCGCTGTGCAACAGGCATATGGTCTCGTCTCGGGCCTCGCCTCAAAGTATCTTCCGGGCGCACTTGCTGCTGTGTCGGCAGCGGCGCAGTCGGCATCGACCGCTGCTGGTGGACCTGGATCCTCTAGTTCAAACACGCGCGGATTTGATGTGCCAGCCACCGCTTCTGCCGGGCCACCGGCGCCTGTCGCCCCAGCCGGCTCGCGCTCGTTCCAATACACCTCTGAGGAGGTGTTCGTCACAGGTCTCCGCGCTCCAGACTCTCATGCCAATAGCCGTACAGGCTCTGATGGCAGTCTCAGTGGCTCTGCGTCTGGCTCCAATCTTGCCGCCTCAGGCTTTGCCGAGATAAGGCGTGAAGAAGCCGAGGGCGCCGATGACATGCCAGTCCATTGTCGCACTTCTTCGAGCTGGATGAGCTGGTCATCTCCCCCAAAGGACAAATCCGAGTAGACATGTGCACGTAAACCGGCACTTGTAGGAGTCGAATGTACGAGTAGCATGGTTAAAGAGATATCTTTTACAGCGCGTAGACTCATCACCGACACACTGGTTAGAAGCGGGTATCTTCCAACAACTATCAACGCCCTTAGTCCAAAGTCGTGCGGTTGAGCACATTGCGGATTTCACGATGTTGCTGCAGCCACTCGGGGAAGTCTACTTCGTCCGGGCTCTGCCCCTTCTCCTTGGTCTCAAGGAGGAAGTTGGCGAGAACGATGATAGCACCGTCTAGAGCGTTAGTGTGGCTATCAGTCAAAATTGCTGTCCGAACTCACATCGGTATAGGTAGTTGATTGCCTGGTGGAGCAGCATCTTGTGCTTGGCCGAACCTTGTTCCATCGCCTCAAGTTTGAGCTTGAAGTCGTACACGGCTTTGCGCAAATTCTGTACTCCCTCCATCTGATTGATGACCTTGTCTGTGATACGCTTGGCTTGCTTGCCGTGGCTAAGCACAGTGACGAGCTGCAGGATCGTCTTATATTCACCTGGATTTGGTCAGTGTCACCTCCTAACGCCCTGTGCTCACCATTTAAGTATGGCTTAGCATCATGTACTTCCGCCCACTCTTCCTCATCTTCATCGTCATGTTCTTCCTCGTCCTCCTTCGTCATGTTACCATCAACGATTGTGGCGATCATCGAAGCAACAATCATGCCAGTTGTTGTACGGCCGCGACCCATCTGACAGTTGAATCTGACAAGTAAGCGAGCAGTACTACGAGCTCGAGTGGGGCCGCATGTTACTTACACGAAATCGTAACCTTCCCGAAGCCCCTTGGCCACACGACGGACAATAGTCTGTAGCGCCAGGGGAAGAGGGGCCTGCTCGTCGGTCTGTTGTCAGTCGTGGCTCAGACGTTGCAACCCACGATTGCAATGCGCATATAGTCGACTCGATACGACTCCCGGATAATGCGCTGATATAGCTCCTTGGGTGTCATGACATCAAGTTCGTCAACCTCTTCCCATACGGGAACAACTTCGAATACCCCAGGCTTTGTCTCCATTTCGTCATGAAGAAGAAGCTTGCCATTGTGCTGTCGAATCTCCTTGAGAACGTCGTCCTTGAGCTGGCTCTCCATACGTTCGACAACAGGCGCTGTCACACCAGTTGTTCTGAGCGTCAGCAACAAATGCGCTCCGCAACACTTACTCGATATTCGTGACTGGCTTATCAAGGAGTCGCAGTACGTGAGGACGGGAGTTGATATACTGGAGTTTAGTACTAATCAGGTTTTGCGCCGCTTACCAGCACCGGTTCCTGAGACTGTCAGCATGGGGATTTACCATCTTCTCACCTCGCGCAATGACGTCCACATGACCTTCTTTGGTCCTTCGGGCTGGCAGCCCATCTTGACCAGTGCACTCCGCAGTCCTTCAGTGTTGGGCATTCCCGTGCCGTACACATAATGGTCCCAGTCAATGGAAGGATTCGCAAGTGGAATGCCCTCCAAAAGGAGGGGAACACGGCGATAGTTTGCTGCCCCTTCCACGCGTCTAGGGTAAGCATACTATGAAGCAGATGACTCACTCGGGTAGGCTCTGCTTCTGTAGACCGGGGAAGAAGTCAGACTTGAGTATGGTTTGCGCTGAGAGAATCGCCCCAGAGCGGGCAGCCACGACCTTTGATACCTCGTCCTCGAGCTGTCACATGTTTAGTGTCATGTACGCATCGTATGTTCACTCACAGCCATGCCAGTTGTGGGCTCTGCGCGTTCAAGCGGCATCAGACTTTCCAGACCACCGGTGAGTAGATCCTTCTCGAGAGTTTTAAACACCGGGCGATGCTTAACAAAGGACTCGAAAGTGTACTGTCCCTGCTCATCGGGCTTGGTTTCGTCCAGATATGCCTGGAAAACGAGAAGGTGGAAATAACGCAAGAGATGGTACATTCCTGCCAAGTCAGCCGGATTGCGACTCCCGATCCTACCTTTCTCGATGGCACTATGCTTAGCTTCGGGGCTCTTAGCGGCATGTGCTTGCTCGTTGAAGTCCTCAATAGCGTCGCGCAAGTTGAACGCCGCCGAAGTGCGATCGATGGCTTCGTCGACGACGCGTTTCACTTCCAGCCCATTGCGGATGACACGAAGGCACGAATTGATAATCTGCCAGCTGGTGCGGCTCTGAGGATCGGCCAGTCGGCGTCGTGATGGGGCGCGTCGAGGCGTCGTCGGATGATTCTCTTGCCGGCTCTGCTTTAACCAGCGTTGAACCAACCAGACAATCGCAGCCGTGTTGGAGCTACGGCCGCGACCGAGTTGGTCGTTGAGGATGATCGCTGTATTGTCCATGTCAATGCGTAAACACAGGTCCAGGAGTTGAGTGATATCGTGGAACTAATGTCAGAAACAAGGTGCTGTTATCAAACTTACGTCTGGCGAGCGCTCGGAAGTGATTGGAACTCGCTCAAAAATGAGCCCGACGGTGGTTGATGCGGTTGAAATATCGTCCATAAGCTCACGCAACGATTCGACATCCTCCTTGTTGACCTTCTCCCAAATAGGTACGACTTGACCATCCGCGGCTTCCGTGTGGAGAAGAACGCTTCCACCAAAGGTTACGGCCTCTGCGACAACATCACTCTTGAGACGGTCTTCGAGAACCTCGAGACGTGCCGAAGATACACCTGAATAGTCGCGCATGTTACGCAAAGCGGTCGTGTCTCGACGAAGACAGTAGGGAGCGCCGTTGATCATGACAAGTGGTTCCTCACGCAGACAAATCCAGACTACGTTCGTCACTTCAGGAGAACGGTTTTTGACAATCTCGAGAATGGACGCCACAGCATCTTGTGTTGGCTGACCGGTGGCGTAGATGGTTGTGTGGGCCACCTGCCTAAATCCAATAGCGCCTCGAATACCGTCGGTAGAAGATGCCGTGTCGGCAACCCAAAGATCGCGCTTGAGGAGAGTTCTGGATTGTCAAAACAGAATCCATGTTGGTGACTCACGATGCCCGCAGCATGATGCCACTGCGATTTTTGACCACATGCTCGGCCCACTCGTCGCCCAGCACCTTACCTCCCTCAAGCTCAGGTTCAACCTTGTTCAGTGCACGGCGGTCTCCCAAGTCCAGCGACCTGGATATCACGCTGAGGTCGTTGGCCGGTGCGAAAGCAAAGAGACGGTCACCCCATCGACGACGAAGAACTTTGATTTGGCTGACCAGTTAGTACGAGCTGACGTGCACGCTGCTCACTTCCAAATCTCTGGCCGAGCTTTGAGCCAGGTAGAGAACGTGACCCCGGAATGCATTCCTTGCGGACCGTCGACGTAGGCAGCGAAAACGATGAGATCAAAGTATTGCTCGAGCTGATCGTCAGCTAGCTTTATGAGCCTTACGTACCGATCGGACAGCTTTGTCAAGATGTACCTGTCCATTCTTATCATCACGCGTGCGAACGCTGTACTTGACACGGTGCTCAATAACATTCTCGCGCAAGTTGACAACAGCATCACAGTTGTCGATGAGGTAGTCGACTAGACGTTTGAGCTCTCTGCCATGGTCCAGCGACGAGAGCAGCGAGAGCACAATCTGATAATTACCCATATGGGCCCGGACGAGCGATTCGAGCAGATTCGGGTGAGAGGATAACAAGTCGATAGCTGCAGTCGCTCGACGAGAGGGAAGGTCTGGGTGTAAGCGAGAATTATGGCCAGGTCTCACTTTCATCAAGTATGCGGGTAACTTTCAACAAACTTTTGTTCAGTTGCTGCTGTTGTGATACTTGGTGCAACATCTGGGCGGCCTGCGAAGGCGCTGGGGAACTGGGTGCAACGCCTGGCAAGGGCTTTGGGTGAGCTTTTATTCCCAGCGCATTCCTTACACTAGCAAAACCCGAGCCAGAGACCGCCGGGAAGGGATCCTCGAGTCCTCGTTCAAGGTACTGGCCGCGGCGGACTAGGAGGGCGGCGACCATGGCGAACGTTGCTGTGCGTTAGGAGAGGGGCTCTTACATATCGCGACTTGGTTATTACTCACTTCGCACAACACCCATGCCGCAGTTGAACACCAACGAGGTCGTGAGCGGATCCGTGTCCTGAAGTCGCGACACATAGGCATCGAGATAGTTGTCCTGTTGTGAGACCTATGTAATCCTCTTTTTCACTCACCTCGATGGGTCGGTCGGGCCCAACAGGGATGCGCCAATAGTCGACCGCCCATCCGGCGGAGCGGATGTCATCATACACCTCTTTAGGGGTTCGAATAATACTTTCGTCCACTGATACCCACGTTGGCACAAGCTCGCCGCCAGTGACCTCGTCATGGCATAGAATCAGACCGCCGTACCGCTTAGCCTCCTCAAGGATGTCAAGCTTCAGGCGACGCTCAATGTCCTCCAAGTTGGTTGCGCGGTCTGAAAGAGCGAGGCTCTGCAGCGGAGTAGATGCGTCACGGAGGACGTATGGCCTGCCGGCGCTGAAGGATTAGCAACTTACGCGACCAGCCGCAATCAGTCCTCTACGTACATGTACACTGTGAATGGTCAGCTTGGGCCACTCAGGACCGTCACGAGACCTGCGGTACTCACCAAGCGTCTCCTCACGTGTACTGAACCAGATAGTGTGACTCTGTTCTTGAGTGCTGACGCTAGAGCGGCGAGGGACCAATGCATCGACCGCGGTGCCAGGCTCCTCGGCTTTGGATTGACCATGCGGATGATGCTGTGGCTGACAGTTCAGAATGGTCAGAATGCTCTTTAAGCCCGGCACAGTTGGTTGGGCCACGCCATAGACATTGAGGCCTTCGTCGTCCGGTCCACGGAAGTTGGGAGCACCCTGTACGTTCACGTCGAGGTCGAGTGCGCGACCCGTGGGGTAATGATCTGCTTGTCAGCCGGTCCAGTAGTGAGAGAAAATGCGTCAGCATGAGGCATACCAGTCTTGAGAATAAACCTGGAACGTCAGCTCAGACTTCATCATGATAAGCCATGTCCGCCACCCACCCGCGAGCTAGGACGCCACCGTTACGACGCTTGACGACCGCATCCGCGCTGATGCGGAGCTGCTGGACACGTCCCAGTGTGCGGCTTCGACGCGCACCAGCTGCCAGTGTCATCGAATTGGGCGTTTCACTCCCGCGCCGCGGGGTGCTTGCGGAGCTATGATGGCCGAGCGGAGAAGGACGATTGGGAAGGTGAGAGTGAGAATGAGAGTGGGTCATGTGTATTGCGGATGCGGAGGTTGTTCGTGGCCGCATCCCCGGTTGGGGGGGAGAGAGCGACGCAGGCGAGTCGGACATAGCGATAATAGATGACAGGTGATGTGAGGGTGATGAGAAGAAATGGAGATGGAGATGGAGGTGGAGATGGAGAAGGAGGAGAAGGAGGAGTGCATGACAGAGTGGTATCTCGTATCTATCCATCCGTTGCATCCATCCATCCATCCAGCCGCCCCGCGCGATATCCGATGAGACCGGAGGGCGGGCAGATAGTACTTGGCCACTTAGCACTTACCGCATACAACGTGTGTGTGCAACCAGTGCGGCAGGGGGAATGTCATAAGAATGTGGGCCCCCACAAAATGACATGCTTCCAATTGGCCATTGCCGCGATTGCCGCCAAACATCGCCGCAATGACTTGGACAGTAAGTACTTAATCCGACTGTCCTGTCACCAATCGACCACCACCTCCAACTGTCTCAGAACAGTAAGTAGTTCCGGGCAACCACAGCAGACACCAAAGGCTTTGCCATTTCAGGCTGCCTCATCTTATCTTTCAGCCGATCTTCTTCCCCCTTCCCTTTTGGCTAAGTCCCCAACCGCACATAACAATGAAGCGTACCCATCCTGGCAGCCGTCAATCTGATATCTGATATGCTCCAAAGATTTATCCGCCTTGGCATCGGTACAGGGATGAATAAGGATAAAGTATGTAAAATGTAACTGCAACCCTTGGTAAGCTGTAGCCACTCTACTCGGCCTTGACCTCCTCCGTCTCCTCAACCTTGTCCACCGGTGCTAAAAAGGGTCAGCTCAGTTCATTTTCTGCACTGTATTCCAGCATGACTTCGGAAATGGGACTTACCCTCCTCCTCCTCCTCCTCGTCACCCTCCGTAGCGGCAGCATTCTTCTTCTGCATTTTCGCGACAACCTTCTCCACACGCTCAATCTCGGCCTTGGTCTTAGCCTCCGAGTTGGCCTCGAACCAAGCCTTCTTGGTCTCGAGGTCGGAGACTGCACGCGGAATGTCGTCCTTGCCGGTGGGCGGGGAGATGCCGAACGCAAGTAGAGCCGAGAGAAGGTTCATGGGGAGGTTGATGGCGTCAGAGGTGTTGGACGGGGTGGACGGGGTGGCGGTGCCCGAGGCATTGGCGGAAGCACCGCCCTTCTTGCCGCCCTTCTTCTTGCCCTTTCCGCTGCCTCCGAAGAAGCCCTCAAGGTCCTGGTCCTTCTTCTTGATGACCATGCCTTCAAAGTCGTTGGTAACTTGGCGCACCTCAAGCTGCTTGACGCCAGCAATCTGTGGCTCCTTGGAGGAGCCACCTGTGCTCGTCTCAGGGACCTCGCCACCAGACTTGCCGCTGAAGTAGTTGATAAGGATGCGGCAGTCCTCGATCTCCGCAGCATAAGCGGGCATCTTGGCCTCCTCACGCAAACGGACAATCTCCTCATCCCGTCGAGATGCCTCCTCCTTGGCCTTTTCAGCCTTGAAACGCTCCTGGCGGGCCTGACGGATGGCCTGAACCTTGGCGTAGTACTTGTCCTTCTCCTCGTGGAAAGTCTGGTTGAGCTCGCGCTTCTTGGCATAGAGCTCATCCTATATGTCAGTTTTAGGCCACGAGAGCGCTACTCACCATCTTAGTAGAGAGGGCCGTACGCTCATCAAAGAGCTTGTTACGCTCCTGGTACGCCTTGTCGCCCTCCGCACGGAGCTCGTCCATCTCCTTCTTGAGGGAGTCGAACTTCTCGCTGACCTTCTTGGCCTCCGGGTCGTCGAGCTTCTTCTTGAGCTCATCGATCCTCGCCTTGTCAGCGGCAATGGAATCCTCGGATGATGACGAAGACTCCAGAGCCTTGCGGGCACGCTTGAGCGTAGTGATCTCCTGGAGGGCCTTCTTCTCGTCCACGAGCTTCATGGTACCGGCCTCAACGCTGCGGTCAAGAGTGCTGAATGGTCAGCTGTAACTCGTCTTCCATCTTCCCTCACCGAATGCGCTCATCAATCTCGGCGACGTTCTTGTAACCGGTCTTGCTGCGCTGCGCCTGCTGGTCCTTAATCTTCTTGTTGACGCTGTCCTGGACCTTCCGCAGCTCATCAAAGAGCTTGTTGCGCTCTGCCTTAAACTTGCTCTGTTCACCCCTGAGGCCATCCATCTCAGCCTTTAGCTGGGAGCGACGGTCATTGCCGGCAGGCGCCTGGGAGAGGGAGATGCGCGAGCGGACAGCATCCTGCCTGGGTTAGCCGGCATCTTTTGAGGGAGCTACAGTAACCACCAAGCAGCGGTGAAGACAGTAAAGCGCGGTTCTGAGAGTTCACACCAAGACGCATCTATCCGGGTCTTACCGGGCGTCGTACATGACCGTTCCGCGTGCGTCCAAGAGAGTTTACTCCCTTATGCCATAACGAAAACTCACAAGCTTGGTCTTGAGAGCCGCGATCTCCTTGTTGAGGGCGTCCTGCTCAGCATTGTACTTGTTCTGGTCGGGCTTGCCAGAGACGTGCTCCTCAGAGTGGGCGGGCGCCTTGGTACCGCTGTTGCTGCCGTTGGCCGCCTTTGCGGGAACGGCACCGGGCTTTTGGGAGGCAGTCGGGGGCGGCATTTGTGGAAACTGGGACGAAAACGGAAACACGCGAGACCAAACGAATGAACAAACCGAACGGGAGACAAAAGGAGGACAGACAAGAAGCTAGAAAGAGACGGGGTGTTGGAAAGATATGAAGATTGTTTTGTTGATGAGAGTCTGGCGAGATGTCGCGCGGCATTGATCGCTTTGTCGCGTTGGGCGTGCACAGCGCACAGCGTACAGCGTGTTGGATGTGCTGGCAGTGACAGGGCACCAGACAGGGCAAACGACGAAAGCGGAGATTATGAAATGCCCGGATCACCCGGTTTCGGATGTTTGATTGAGATATATCCGGGTGTGGCATGTGGCACGGCGCACACGACACTTAGAAGATATACAAGATCGTACAGAACGCGGAACGCCGACATACTCACCGTCCTCGGCACTACGCCGACTGGAGCGCCAAAACTACAAACAGTCTCTTCTTATTACCCATGGAGCGCTGTGTGGTAGAAAATTGCCCTCAAACCACTCGAAAAATAAACAGGAAATGCATGTCAAAGAGTGTCAACACCACTAAATCTCGGAGATGTTCAACAATCGCTAGCGACCCATTCAATGAGATAGGATGAAATACGCCGCAATGAGAGCACCTGAGATAGAGAATGGACAAGGGAAATATTCTGAGCTGTAGACAATTAAAAGGCATCGAAGAGGGGGGTGTGGTCAATGACACTCAACACAAGTGAAAGCAAAGTTGTTTTTGACGTGAAAAGCGGTTGTTAAAGCCTTTACGTTGAGCAAGGAACGGAGTTAAACCCATTGTTAAACTCCTGGAGTGCCACTTTAGGGGACTGTTTGTGAGCTTGGTTTTTGAATGCCGACGGTTTGCACTCACGAGATCGCCGCTTCCCCAAAGAGAAAAGCTGGGAATGCCTCCACAGTGTGCCTGCTTGAAGCACCGGCCAAGGCTTGTCATGTCCATATATCTTTCTGGTTAGCGGGCACTTGTCGGAAGCGCTGCCCCAAAGTTGAGGCAGCATTGCACTTACCCGGCAGTGTTTGGATTGATGGGCTTACCCAAAGCGAGCTGGCTTCCCCTCTCATCGGAAGTGACGTTCACGGTATTACGACTGATCTCCTCCAGGGAGGTAGTCGTGTATCCAGTAGCCGTCGAATCGTGGACGAGAGTCTTGAGAATTAGTATTGTTCAACTGTCTCGAGTCCCCGCAAGCGCTCACGTTGCAATCGGTCCACGCGTTTCCATTTCCAAAGAACTTGATATGAATAGCATCGTAGTTCCAGTGCCAGGACATGCCAGCATGACCTGTGGGGTGAGAGTGAAAGTATGAGGCCGAGACGGCTGGGGTTAGCATGTCCTCCATCTGATCTTGCTCACCATATGAGAGAGACCAAAAGCGCCGCGCTGGGGTGAAAACAAAGGTGGATTTCAGGGACATGCACATGATCGCGGCTGGTTGTGTGAGCCTATGTTTGATCTGTTATTTAACGCGACTTACGATCCATCTGGTTCTCGTGACCCTCTGAAAATGATTAGCGTTCATGACATTCGGTGTTACAACGTACGCTCGAAATCCAAATGCCAGCCCCTAATGAACTGAAGACGCCCGCGGCTGGCCGTGGCGCTATTGAGATACTCCAGCATTCCATCGAAATTGCCGGCGAGATGGGCAGTAGACTGATCGAGAATAATCGAAGGGAACACTCGAATACCGGCGTTCTCATACTCCCAAAAAAGACCATCACCATTTGCCTCCATCGCCGCAAGGTGCTAACTGTTAGCAACTAGGTTCTGCACTCTTGTGACAACTCACTCCAAAGGAAGCGCCATTTTTGTAGCCACTGATCACAATGCGGTTGAACCCTTCGAGCTCCTGAACGGTGGGCAGCTTTCCAAACGCTGATCTCTCAGTTTTGACTCAGCGGACTCTACTCACGATCGGCAAAAAAGGTCCTGTGGGGAGGAGTAAGGACCGCATTATACTCATAATTGGGAGAAGGAGAAGAGCTTCGAGGCGCAACACTGGACATCGAAGTCGTAGTCGTCTGCACTGCTGAAGTAATTGCACTCTTAGAGACTGTCGACGTCTTGGGGCTGGTGGTTGAGCTTGTGAGGGTAGAAGTTTTTGAAGGCTTGGGCCACCCAAGAAGCCTACGATAAAGGACATCGTTGGAATACCCATCGGAATACGAAGCCTCGTCGGTGACTTCGGCCGGCTTGATGTCAACATCTTGAGCCTGAACCTCCATTTCGATTTCACTAAAAGGCAAAATTGTTCCAAGCTTCTTGAAAGCGTCGATAAAGATGTTTGTGGCCTGAGGTCCAGCTTGAACGACCTGGGTCGGGGGGTAGGTCTGAAGCGGGTTCACTGTGGCCCCATAGGGGCCGAGCCAGTCTCCCGAGTCATCAGAATGCATGATCCAGCCGAGATCTTTGGCACGGGCGCAACCACGAATAGGGGCAAGCCTGGAACATCAGCAATCTGGAGGCGCAAACAGGAAGAGCTTCTGTAGCAAGACATCATTCTCGATATGATCAACGAAAATCATCACTCACGAGCAAGTGACCATGGGGTTGTCCGGAATGTCGCAATCCCACATGAGTTTATATTCATTGCCGTCGCAGACTGCCGTTAGCATCCATACTCATTTAACAGAGTACAACCAAGTCGAGCAGAGGCAGAAAAGATAGAGAGGGGAAGAAGTTTTAGTCATGCCAGTGCCACTGTTGGGAAAAGTCCCGAGAGAGACTTGGCAATGAAGTGACCCAAGTGTGGCAATGGAAACCGATGCTCACTATGGCTGGGAACATGGATTTGACTTACCTTCAAAGTGCTTGCCGTTGCAGCGGAAAGGGCCGTTGGGGCAGTTGGAACGCACCACCATGCCCTCGGAGACGGCGATGGGACTGGCGAAGATGACGGGTAAGAACGTGGCCACGAGGGCCACGATGGTGAGGAGCATAGTGACGATGGTGAAGCTTCAAAGTCTGAAGAGTTTGGGTACAGGGGAGTGTCAAGAGCAAGGACGATGGGAGTGAGAGGAAAGGGTGAGAGAGTGTTAGGAAGGCAGAAGGAAGAGAGGGCAAGGGCCGTAAATATACAGTCAAGGGCAGCCGTTGTTTCTCCATTCTTGCTTGCGAGACCAAGCACCTCTGACACAAGATCAACAATGGGTGATGCATGATGTGTCTGTACGGGCCAAGTCGTGTGTCCGGTTTGGAAAGTAATGTGTGCGTAGTGTCAAGAGTTGTGTGTGCAGTTGAACAAGCACGGATGAGGGATGTAGAATTGTGACCGTTTAGCCACCTGGGACAGTTCCCATTCGCGATGTGTGTGTATGCATCATGTATTTGGTGCAAGGTCATGCAAGGTGGCGCTGGTGGTGCGAGACATGCTGGATGTTGTTCATGGGTCACACATCACATGAGACGTGGAAAGTGAGATGTTCAGGTATGAGAATGTGAGTACATAGATTGAGGAGACATGACAGACAACCCGGCTATGCATGTAGGATGCCACGTTGTACATCGTTATCTTATCGCCCCTGACCAGCAGGAAGGCTCATCAACACGGAAGAAATGGATTTTCGATGGCGCAGACGGTGAGTTACAAGAGGACGATGCACATCACTCTCAAAGTGAGATGCGATTGAAAATGCGGGACGCGAAATCGGCCCTTTGGTCCAGCGACACACAGTGTGCTAGAGCTCTCTTCTCTCACACATCTGAAGTGTCTTCGGCGGCCGCTGTGGTGGACACTGGATTGCCGAGGTCCTCGGACGTGGTTGAGCCGCCAGTTTCATCTGAGTCGGACGCCCCGTTGTTGTCGCCCGAGACACTTGAATCAGCCTCACAACCGGTGGAACCGGAGAGGTCCGAGAAAACACCAGAGCTTGGTCTCGCCTGATCGGTAGATCCCGCCTGAGGATCTTCTGACTCGGTTTCAAACGCGTTGTCTGTGGTTTCTGCGTCACCAGATGAGTCACCATCGGTGCGTCGAGTAAGAGATGCGCCAGTACCTGTATCAGGGGCTGTCGAAGTCATGGAGGAGATCGCCAAAAGACCATGGGATGGAATCATGTGTTGGATGCCGACCGTTCCTGAGTGGGACCGGGGCCCGGTGACCTTGGCGAATTGCGGGTTCATTGGGAGCCTCGCCAAGTCAGTCGAGGTTGACTCAGTGTCGAGGTGTGCAGCGTCTGACGAGAGAGGGGAAGTAGTGGAACCACCCATACTGGGGTCAATTGGTGCGGAGGTCGACGTGGCTGCCGCGTCAACGCAATTGGTCGCGTTAGGGTCGACAGAGTCAGGCAGGGAGGAGCTGAGTAGCGTGACATTCGACTGGGTCCCCGTAACGTCTGTGCCGTTGGTTCCGTTTGTGGCTGCCAAGCTCGTAGTGTTGCAATTGCCGGTCGTCGCAGAAGACGAGTTGCCGCCAGGTGAAGCGGAGAGAGCACCGTCTTCATCCGATGGGTTTGAGACGTGGGACCCATGAGGCGCCTCAGATTTGGTTCGAGACTTTTCAGATTTGCGGGAGCCATCTGACTTTCCACGAGTGCCGCCAGATGACTTGTGGGACGTATTCTTGTGCTTGCCCGTATCGCCTTTACCTTCGGAGGTTGTGAACGGCTCAGCTGTGTCGGGAGAGCTTGGCGATCCGGTAATCATTGCAGACGGTCCGCATCCAGTGCTGACCGCATCCGCAGTGCTCGGGACCGACTCTGCAGCTGATGAATCTGGGGAGCCGGTAGCTTCAGCTATCGGTAAGGCAGTATCCGTCGATTCGGAAGCAGCGGGGGAAGCCGTGAGATCAGGAGTGGCAGTGGAGCCCGACGAGTCGGCGCCCAACGAAGGGCCGCCACCAATCGAGCTACTATCAGACTTCGTGCCTGCTGCGTCAGACGCAGCATCCGTAGCAGCGGTACCAAAGCTGGCGTCCACAGAATCCGCATCACCGCCGGTTTCAGCAGGCGTACTGTCGATACCGGTGTTGGTCACGTCCGCTCCGCCGTGATCGACGCCGGCATCTGCCTGGCGGCGCCAGTGACGAGCCTTGAGTGCGCCAGTCGAACCGCGCTGAGAGATAACGTAGATCTCGGAATGCTGGCAGTTCTTGAAGTCACATGTGGAACCGCCCACGTATTTGTTAAGGTCCGGTATGTCGTTGTAGGTAGGAAGCGTGCGACCTGAAGCGTTAGTCCAGATGAACACGATGTGAAGAGGGTAGCTTGTTTTCGACGGTCTCCCTGTCTTCCCAAGACACTAACCAAGGAGTGTGGTCTTCGTTGGAGAAGCGTGGCGAATCTTCTCGGAGCTGGTCGTGCTACCAGCACTCGCCCAGCGAGTTGGCAGCGCGTTGATGGTTGTGAGAGTCAGGGCGACCAGCGCCAGCGTGAACATGTTAACAAACGTGGAGGAGGGGAGATAAGAGAGATGAGGTTAGTGGATTGGGAGGAGCCATGTCAGTCGCCTCTTATATCAATCACAACGAGCTGTATCGTACAAGTCCACTTCATCTCGCTCAAGTCGTCTCAAAATTGAGCGCCGTTTCCTTGATCGTCACCAGCGCCTGTCGGTTCCCACGCCACTGGATGACCGCATCTGATAGTGCACCAGTGTCCTCGTTTGGATCTTGAATTAGCTATTGGAGAACAGAAGGGCGGAACTGCGGATGGTGCTGTGGACGGTGGAGCCAACCCACAGTGTGTGGAGCGGCAAAAATGCTCCGCCACCGAACGTTTGCAATGCACGACGTCGGCACTGGCACCTTGAAACTCACCGGCATTGGGCCGTACAAACGGAATGCGCTTGTAAGGCTCTCCTGGTTTACCGCCCTGTCGGGGCGGTCCACCGACATTGAAGAAGCCACTCAGGGAGCTTCCGACCTTCCAGACAGTTACTGTGTGATCGACTAGGGAGACCGTAACGAGGCGCCGACCGTCTGGCGAGAAGGCGACGGCGCTCACAGGACCTTTTTGTGCCTCAAGTACATATAACCGCGATGCAGACTTCAAGTCATACATGATCACCGCGCCTTCATGCGTGCCGACTGCCAGTTTCTGCGTGCCCGAGTGGAAGTCGATTGTGGTGAAACTGAAATCAGCAGGGGCCGAGAGTTGCCGGCAGAATGGGAGACAGCGATGTCGCCCCGCTCGGTCTCTACCTTCCGGGAGACTCACGCTTGGACCAGCTCATTCAAAATGACGGTTGCAGCCTCCCATACGTCGTCGCGCATCTTTCCAGCGTTGGGATCGAGGCTCTTGACAATAGCCTCACAGATGCGCGGAAGACCGTTCTCCAGTAGGGCCGGGCGTTTACGCGCCATAAAGACACAGAGCTTCATGATAGCCGTGCGACCCTCAAGGGACTTCGCATCGAGAATATCCATAGAGAGCGTCGACATGAACAGAGGAGCGTTCGAGTTCGCAACATGCAGGACCGCCAGTCGAGCGATGGCCGCGATGTTCGCACCACTATTGTCTTTGTGGGTGGAAAGGTAGAAGAGCCGGCGGAGGACGCCCATCGGGTCCAGATATGTCTGCCACGTGGAGAAACCCTTCGAACACAACTCAATGGCCAATGTGACGTGCGTCGTTGACGGATCGTGAAGATACAGAGAGATGGACTCAGCAACGGCTTTGAGTGACCTGGCAGTGAGCAGGGAGTGATACAATTAAAGTTGCTTGTGTGGCTCCACGTGCAACTCCCACTCACGAAGGTGTCATACACTCGAAGCGCTGTAGCGCCATACCGCCAATCATTGTCAGGGCGCGAGCAGCTGCCTCGCCCATCTTCAGCTCCTGCGGTGCAAGAGCGGGTACTACAGTCAGCGGATTGTCCCACCTCGAAGTCATGAACTCTGATGCCGTCCACTCACGCAGGTTTTGTTGATCAGCAATAAGCGCAGCAATGCGGTCATTTGACATGCGACTGAGACGAGCGGCAAAGAGCATACGCGCGGCTTGGTGCACATCACTCGACGAGTCAAGGTAGAATGCTGCGAAGAGCTCAAGCTCAGCTTCCAGTGCGTCTTCAGGAAGACAGGCCGTGTAGTAGGCAATCACATCGGCAGCCGCGCGCTCGTGTTCCGGTGAGTCCAAGAATGGGCGTAGAAGAGTGACGATTGCGAGCTGGCGCAACCCGGTTACCGTGGGAGAGACGCGCCAGGCCGCAGCCGGAGTGGCGTAGGCAACCTCGATCGCTTGGTAGGGTCCTTCTAGACCCATTGCCACGGACATTGTGGGTGGGCTGATGCCCAGTGTCGAAGTGCACACCTCGTCGATCCCGGGGTTGATACCAAACGTGAGAAACAAGGAGAGAAGCCCACGAAGGGCAGGAATCGGGCCATCGTCGCCTTGTCGATGCAACCATCCACCCAGCCGTCGTAAATCAAGCTGAAGCAGACGACCCAGATCACTTCCCACTGGCACTGTCCCAGTCGCCTTGGTAACAGGACAGTCGAGGAGATTCTGCTCTGCGAATGGCACTTCTGCCCACCAGCCAGAGTCGAGCATGTCCTCCGCCGAGTCGAATCCTGTGCTGCGGCGGAACTCACGCGTCTCCACATTCCACACACGAGCTTTGCCGTTGGCGTATGCGAGCATTATGTCCTCGCCGCCAACAAATATGCGTGTGAGAGGGGCGCGTGCTGCTGGAAGAAGAAACACTTCCTCCATCTCACGCAGAGAGACGACCGCCACGGAGCCACGCAAGGAAGTCAGAAGCACACCATTCCGTAGCTTCCCTGCTTGCTCCATGTGTAATGGTGTGACAGAACAAACAGGGTCGTCAAACAGTGTCCATGATCCACAGAGGCGGAATGGTCTGTCGTCAGTACTTGCTTGACCGTATCACACGCTCAAACGTCGAACCACACTCCTACTTACCGAGCATCCCAAATCCTTATAGTGCCATCCCCATCTCCAGCAATGAGGAACCGGCCCCCCACTGCGTACTCGGACTCGACGGTGGTCGAGCAAGTGACTGGCGAGTCAGAGCGGTCGGCGCTGAGGCCGTCCTCCTGCCTCAAATGGCACAGATAGCTCGCCAGTGTCTGTTGGCGCATATTCCCGGCCTCATCAGCGGCAAATATGACATCTGCACCCAAGGGACAGATATGCTCGCCGGCAATAGGTGGTGCGAGCTCTGCCTCCACTCGACGCTCCAGTGGGCCCAAGTCGACGCTTGTGACTGCGTCCGGTTCCACAGCGTACAAGGTTCCTGTGGCAATGTGTGCCGCATGTGCAGGGTAATTCTTGCGGTTGTTCCATGTCTGGCCTGAGGTGCTGCGTCCTTCGCGGCCCAGCACCTGACTTGCCGTGTTTGTCACTAGCACAACGTCGTGCCACCCAGATGTAAACGTCACGTCTTGGACGGCGTCAGTTACGGGGATAGTGCCCTGCACTGAAAGTTTCGTGCCGTCAAATTCGAACGCCTCGACGTGGCCATCAGCGACACCGATGCCCTGCCCGTTATCGTGCAGACGGATGGCTGACCAGTGCCCTCCTCCGTCACGATGACACTCGACGCCACCGTCTACCCCCGGTTGAGGAATGCGTGGTGCCGGCTCGGGCTTGCGGGTAGAAATACGTCGCGTGCCAAGAAAGCGTGTCAGACTGGATTCATGATGGCGAGAGTCTGTTGCGGAGCGGGTCGGAGCATGGAGGAGAGGCACTGAAGATTGAGACAGCGGAGACTTCGCCGGGCGCGACGAAGGAGATCTCGGTGGGCGAGGTGTTGTCTCTCGAGTTGGCGGGGATGAGCTGGGGAATATAATGCGGTACGACATAACCGACATAGGGGTGGCATGTAGGAGGTAGCTTGCTGAGCGGTCAGCCACGATTGACTTGTACACCTCACCTTCGCCGCTCGAAGCCACGCCTACGTCTCCAATTCCGGGGAGATCGAGAGTTGCTGCACATTCAAGCCCGGGTAATGCAAGCATAACAACGCGGGTTACCTCTCCATTAGGGCTGGGGCCAGTTGTGGGTGCTGGTACGCCGTGGCAAACAACCAGAGTTCCCTAGAGTCAGCGTGTAAGGGTGTGGGCTTACTCACCTCGTCGCGTGTCGCAAGATGTATGCGACGCCAGGTCCACTGAGGTGTCAGGTGAAACTGCTTCCCATCTTCCTTTAGTCCAGCCGCGCCGAGGTCCACATGATGGGTAAGCGCGAGATCCGCAAGGACAATGACGTCGAGTAACCCAACGTCGCGGAGAATAATGAGAACGCCGGCTTCCTCAAACGCCACCAGATGAACAATACCTCCCCGTGCCGGCTCGGGGAGCACAATCCGAACGGGCGGCGGTTGAGTCTGCGACTGATCGTTCGTTCTCGGATCCTGCCGCAAAGTCATAGGAATTGGTGTCGACGCTTCGGCGCGCTTCACGGCCTCCAAGTCTTCAGCCTCCTTGGCGTCTTCCGCGGCTTCACGGGCCATTTCCTTCTCAACCTCCATTTCTCTCATGATGTGTTCCCGTGTTGCGCGTGAAGCCTGCTCGTCGTCTTCTTTACTTGTCCAGAACCCCGACAGACGAGACAACGTGCGTGCTCGTGTGTGGCCGGGTGCGAACCCAGTGCTTTCCGAGGACTGCGAACCAGCAGAGACAGTCTCGCGTTCGCGGGACGAGCTCCCTTCAAAATCATCTTTACCGTGTACATTAAGCCCGCGCCGCGTGAGGCCTGCGAGCCCGAGACCGAGGCTTGACCGGTCGTCGTCCTCAACCTGGAGTTTGAGCGAATCGAGAAGCTCCGCGCGGCTCCGGTCCGAGCTTGAGGGCGCGTGTGAGTCGGGCGGCTCTGGTGCTGCTGCCACAGGACTCAGAGCGGGCGCTGGGGCGAGCGTCACACTCGACGAAGTGGGCGAAAACATACGCTTCCCCCCGCGAGATGAGCAAGAGATGATTGAGCTGGCATTCGACATCGTTCGCGGTCGGGATTGAGCGCCCTGGCTCAGGCTCCAGCGGCCAGGGCTCGCCGACTTTGCTCCACCGCTACCATTTCCGTGGCTCGGAACGGGTATTGTGAGGCTGAGAGGTGGTGGGATGGGATCTGGTTGCCCATTGGTACTTGCGGGGATGATCCACACGCTGTTGTCGTCTCCAGCTAGTGCCAGCCGCTTGGTGGTGCCCGTGGACCAGGCCGCGATAGCCACGGGTGCCGTAGGGAGTGCACCACCCACATGGACGTCCGGTAAGAATGGGATGACGAGCGGTGGCTCGAACATGGTGGTGGGAGGGATAGGTGATGAATGGTGGTCGAGAAGATGTAGGAGAG
Organism: Apiotrichum domesticum; assembly: GCA_001599015.1. Taxonomy (NCBI): domain Eukaryota; kingdom Fungi; phylum Basidiomycota; class Tremellomycetes; order Trichosporonales; family Trichosporonaceae; genus Apiotrichum; species Apiotrichum domesticum. Next base: position 2,617,780 of record BCFW01000002.1, on the reverse strand, counting down.
AGAAGCGGTGTTCTTTGGACTGAGATGTGAATCGTCGTCATAGTTGGCTCAATTGGCTCTTCCTTCGGTTCACAGTGATCCAGTGCGGTCAGTGTGGGTCGGTGCGCAGTGCGCCAGCTGCAACAGCCCCGAACGCGGGGCCCCTGAATTCTAATCTCCGTACATTCATGCCCACATGCCCATACGGAATTGCTGCAAGTAATCCTACTATAATCCTACTATATGTACAGTAGCACTCGGTCACTTGATTCCCAACCTTCTCAACATCCATCAAGACAGAACCCATTTCCGACTAGATAAGACACACCGCATCCCGCGCATATGTATGTAGCAGATGTTAACAACTTCAGCTGACTGCCGTTACGCCATGCATTCCCACCGAATGATACAGAACATGTGCTTCTAGTGATGCGCCTCGCCGTTGAACATAGGAGGCTGTGAAGGATGTCAGCTTGATCACATCGACCGAAGGACCACAAGTCGAGCACACTTACAGGAAGGTTGCGCTCCCTGGAAAACAGAGTTAGTACCATTATCAGAATCATGATTGCAGCCACCATCGCGCCAACATCCCCAACCCCAGCTGCACAAAGTTACGCACCACTTGGTACCGTCGGGGAAGAGAGGTGCTAGAAATGTCAGCCCAAATCTCATCAGCAACCATGCGGCAAACTTACGCCTGTAGGGGTCCGGGTGCTGCTCCTTGGCAAGCTTGGCCTCGGCCTGCTCAAGAACAAGGGCAAGTGCACGGGGGTCGGTGATGTTGCTGAAGGTTAGCAGAGGGCAAGAGTCTAAGAGAGAAAGACATTTGAGAAGGGCCCAGCGAGAGACACCGAGAGCAACATGCAGGAGGCAGTAGGCCAGCTGAACGATCAAAGCAGTCCGTACGCAAGTGGCCACAATGACGTGATGGAGTCCAACAACCCAGAAGAGTCGTGTTCCCAATGATCAGACGTCCGAGTAGGAACGCGAAACAAAGCAGACGATGCAGTGATCGTAGCTCGGAGCTCCCGCGACTCTATCCCCTGACATATCGTTTCCAGGACCGGTTCACGCAAATGCAAGAGTTGATCCACGGTCGAGTCTCCCTCCATGTCCTATCTGCCCGGATTGATGATACGCACCGGTTACGCTCAAACTCGGCACGGATTTCAATCGCCTTCTGACGCCAGAGATCGCGGCGGATGTACCAGTTGAGCGAGTTGTTCAGGAAGCGCCGGTACAGCGACTTGACGTAGAGCCTGGAAGATGTGAAATGTGATGGGAGATCGCAAGGGAATGATTATTGGGGACACGGTCGTGACCATATCGTTCGCGAAAATCAGGTAGTGAGCGGGGACATCGGGGCACACGGGAGGCATGAAGGGGGTTGAACGTGAATGTGAACGCGCGGATAGTGAAATTGGAACCTATGTCAGTGACCATCTCATGGATCATGGACTCTTGCGCGGAGCTGTCGTGTTACGATCGCGGACAAGGTTGGTCGGACAGTTTATCTGCGCGTGTAATCAGCACTCACCGGTGGGCGGCTGTGAATACTGTGGGCGTAGCCGGGGCGGTCATGGTGGGTGGAGTGGTGTCGACAAGTGGTGGACTCGGTCACAATGATCACGACGACGCCATGTAATGCATGTAACCTGGCGAACATCACTGGCGGAGCGACAAGAGGTGGTGGGGAGGACGGTCCAGAGCTGAGGCACGGTGGCGGAATTGCGGCGTTTCGGAATGTGGCGGATGGCACCAGGAGGCCTTGGAGGATTTCAGGATGTGGTGTGGTTACATGATGACACCGCCGCCGCTTGCTGCAATGGTGACCCTGCAGCCTCCAGTGATAGAAGAATGCATGTAGCGATACAAGAAAGGGGCAAACCCAAAGATCAAGACAGATGCATACAGCAAGGCGCAAAGGAACCTACAGCAACATCACCAACAGCTCAACTACCTCAGAGCCACGGTGAAAATGCCCGGCAGCCGCCACGAACTGTGACCACCAGCGTGAATCCATGGGTACAGTACTCTGGTACTCTGACGGCCCGACGGTCGATAAGACAATAAGCATTCCCAGGTTTACATTGAGCGGATCACAGATGGCAGGCTCGCACACGATCCTGTCCAGCTGTCCACGAAGCCCACACTCATCGCTGTGGCGGTGATATCCACCCTGCTGTGACACGTGCTGGCGGGCTCCAGTTCATACAACCCGAAAATCAGAGGGTGATAACATGATAGCAGCACCGTAGACCATCTTCTGTTCGCTCCTTGCCAGGGAAACGGCGGTAAAGGTGTGCAATTTCTACACGCAAACATACATGCCTTGTGGGCTATTGTGAACTGGCGCACTGGCTAGCTGGCTAGCCCTCGATGCTCGGATACTGATCAGCGGATGCAACGCGTGTCGGGGTCGGCTGGACGCGGCTGTGTGGAGAGGAAACTGGATCCATCAAAGTGATGATGTATGAGTATGTATGCCCTGTGTGTGTTGGCGTGTTTAAGGAATGGCAAGTGAGAATCTGAGATTCAGAGATCAGAGATGAGGTACTAGAGGTATGAAGAATGAGAGATTGACGAGATTGCACTTGATGCAGATTGCACTTGATGCACTCGAAGACGCAAGGACTAGAGGACTATGCATGAACTCACGTGACTGATCTGGACCATCTGAACGTTCCAGGTCCTGAACATCTTTGGTGCATTGGTGCACCGGTGCTTTGGTGTGTGCGTGCATCCCTAATGCCCGTGACTAGACCGCTCTCATTGGCTGTCCAAATCATGAATCAAGTCCGATCAACCAGTCACGTGATTTTATCGGTGATATCATGCTTTCTCCAAGTCGCCGTTGTCTTCTCTTCTGACCATCTGAAATCAACACAACATGGTTGCTCCCCATCCCACAGCTCACAGATGCATGCAGCCAACAAAGGCCGCTTTACCCCGGCTCCCCTCAAAATAAGATATATAAACAGCTGATGCCTCGGCTGCCAAACCTCCATTCTCTCCACACCTCTCTCTCCACCACTACTGCACCTTGCACCTTGTCGAGTTCCCTCAACTCTCACCAAACAACACTTTCAACTTTTACACTTCAACACCTCATTCACAATGGCTCGTACCAAGCAGACCGCCCGCAAGTCCACCGGTGGCAAGGCCCCCCGTAAGCAGCTCGCCACCAAGGCTGCCCGCAAGTCGGCCCCCTCGACCGGCGGTGTCAAGAAGCCCCACCGTTACCGTCCCGGTACCGTCGCTCTTCGTGAGATTCGTCGCTACCAGAAGTCGACCGAGCTCCTTATCCGCAAGCTCCCATTCCAGCGTCTTGTTCGTGAGATTGCCCAGGACTTCAAGACCGACCTCCGTTTCCAGTCGTCTGCTGTCCTCGCTCTCCAGGAAGCCTCCGAGGCTTACCTCGTCTCTCTCGTGAGTCTCACCTTTTCTTCACAAAATTGCCTTCTTTTTACTAACACCCACAGTTTGAGGACACCAACCTTGCCGCCATCCACGCCAAGCGTGTCACCATTCAGCCCAAGGACCTTCAGCTTGCTCGTCGTCTCCGTGGCGAGCGCTAAGCTTTGAGTCACCTCCTGGCACGATGACCTTGTCTGCGATTGTCACAATGGTCGCCTTGGTCCCCACACCTTCGTTCTTCTTCATTATACTTCGTTTTGTTTTCTAGCATTGTTTTGGTCGGGTTGAGCATTTTATGTATCCTAGTTCCCCGCCGTTACCGAAGGGCCACAATGGGTGATGAGCAGAATGAGCAGTCCCATTCCGAGTCTATTACAGTTGTCAATCCTCGATCAGGGCCAGACGCGTCTCGCGTTGCCTGGCCTTGGCGGGTATGTGGGTATTGTACGGTGGGTGGCAAATTGCCACCAATCGCTGCTCCCACTACTACTGGAAGAGTGCTCACAAAGAATATCTGACTTGCGCCCTACCGGTGAGGTATTAGTATGTATATTAGCTTCATGGCATGAGCAAGCTTTGGTGCTATGGATATAAAAATATAAAAGTTATAAAAGTATAAAAATATAAAAAGGGTTTTTCTTAGTTTGATCCCGCCTTTGCTCCGTAACCTTTTGTTTAGTCATTCAATTATTTACTCAAAGCAAGAATTGCTGGCCGCTGGCCTGCTGACGCGCATGAGCCAACCAGATACGCAACAAGGTCATCCCAAGTCCATCAATCGTCAACGCATCAACGTCGCCCGCTTGTGTTTGTTGATTCTGCTTTTTTTCTTCTTAGATCACTAGATTCTGGATCTCACTGTTTTGGCATAGAAACATAGACTAGATGTCCTGGGTAAGTTGACAAGTAATATACCAGACTCATGGTCGTGTGCTCACCTGTTTACAGCTCCTCTCATCCCTTCCTTCCATCCCCTTGTGGTCCGATAAGGCCGCGGACAAGACGGCCGACGCCGAGAAGGACGAGAAGCATGATGGCGGCGCGAATGCTGAGGACGAGGAGGATCTTGACGTTCCGCCACCGTTTCCTCTCCCCAACTCGTCCCAACGGTCCTCTGCCCCTCCGGTTGTGACTACTTCGTCACCACCCGCTCCGGCACCTGCTCTGGCGCTGGCGCCACCGTCGCCAACACACTCGGCCCCGTCGACTCCGCCCTCGGACCTGAATATTGCTATTCTCCCGGACCCGATTCCGCTCGGTAACATGGCGCCGCCGCCAAGCACGACAACACGCCCCGACTTTGGCATCAAGCCTGGTGGCGGCATGCCGGCTCCATCATCTAGCTCGGGCCTCGCTCCCACTCTCACGGTCAAGCCTGCAGCGACGCCCAAGAAGAAGGGCAAGGTCGCGCTTGCGCCCGGGTGCAGCGCGCTCGACTGGGCACGTCTCACTCGCTCGGGCGTTGATTTGCGCGGCACCGGAGCGGGTGGGCCTAGACGGATCACTGTGGAGGAGCTGAAGAAGGTAAGTGTCTCTGAGTCGGGCTGCCACATCATTCTGATATCCCTGACACACGCAGCACAAGTCCACTGACGATGCGTGGTCGGCCTTCAACGGGGTGGTATACAACATCACGCCGTACCTCCGCTTCCATCCTGGCGGCGAGGATGAGTTGATGCGCGTAGCAGGGCGGGATGGGACTCGTCTCTTCAGTGAGTTTCGCCTGTGATGTGCACACGCGCACGCGGACACCGGACCTGCGATGTCAGACATTTGACCAAAATGCACCACCCCGTTCAATCGCTAATTCCAGTGCTCACCCATTCCTGGGTCAACCTCGAGCATCTCCTTGCCGAGTGTGCGATCGGCATGCTCGTCCGCGGCTGAGCGACATAGATACCATTTCAGTTGCGGACACCTCATCTAGGGAAGAGTGGACCATGGTGTTGTAAGCTATGCGGTGTTTGTTTACGCGTGTGTACGTGGACGCCCAGTTTCATTCACTTGATCATCATCACCCACGGATCATCGCCCGGTGTACCGGTGTACGCTATAGCCCGAGTTTCCTTCCAATCCATATAATGTTATCCATTACAGCACTTGGCGACCCTTTTAACGTGCCTATGTATGTGTGTAGATTAGTCTTCTTTGGCCCCGAGCGCGGACACAGGAGTGCAGACGCCCGGAGGTCGACATGTGGTTGAGCCGCCAGTGACGGCCAATGGACCGCAAAAGCGCACATCGGTAGCATATTGCGGCGGTGCTGGAGTCCGCGAGTCAGGATTCATGTTCTCCGAAGGGGCCAGCGTTTCCCCTGAGAGTTTCGTTTTCCACGCGCTTCGAGTTTTGAAACGATGCTGGCAGGCACAGCCGGGTACAGCTTACAGCAGGAGAGAATGCAAGCTGTGTTAAACTGTCCGTCCATCTGTGCAGGCTCGCCGCTGTGCTTGGCAGAATGGCCTCAGCTAGCTCAGCTGCATCAGTAGTTGCACCAGTTGCATCAGCTGTGCGCGCCACTTTCGCGCACAGGGGCGACTGTGCCAGGCAAATACTGGCTGTAAGCGTGGCTATATCCGTCCCGCGCAACCTACGATCTGCCACTCTGACGCCATCGTGTTGGGTGGAGAATAACAAATGTCCGTGTGTCTGCATCACACGGCTTACCCAGCATGCCCAGCACTCACTTATGGCTATGTGTCATATAAAGCGCTGGCTGACAGCGCGATTGACTGCATCGCCTTCTCTTTCTCTTTCTCTTTCTCTTGTTGTCCCTACTTTCATCTATCGCATTTTAACGACTATCACGATGGCTGTGAGTATGCGGAACTACATGCGCTGTCGTGGCCTGGATTGACTGGAGGACTTCTCCCGCGATCCCACCCCGCATCCCACCCGCTCACACCGCAGACCACCGGTCCCGCTTACAACTACACCGTGAAGATGACGTGCGGCGGCTGCTCGGGCGCGATTGACCGCGTGCTCAAGAAGAACATTGAGGCTCGTGAGTGTTGTCCGGGGACGGGACGAGCCAGGCCACACAGAAAGCGGATGGATTCTGCGATTCTGACAAGGGTGGTTCACCTTGGTTAAGGTGTTCGGCGCGATGCTGCGGCTATCTGTCCCTGCTGGAACTGGCGCAAAGCCACTGTGCTTGTGCCAAGCGCACCTCGCTTCACCTTATGTGATCAAGCGATCTTGTTTCCCCGCTCCTTTTCCGGCCCAAAGATCGAGCGCTTACTCTAGCCAACGGCTACACTGTTTCGCTCGAGACCCAGCGCGTGGTCGTGTACGGCCCCTCGCTCCCGCCGTTTGAGACGATCACGGAGAAGATCGCAAAGACGGGCAAGGAGATCATCTCCAAGGAGGAGATCGCCGCCGGCCAGCCTGTCCCGGCCATCTAGACTACTTGCATTGATGTATCATGATTGAGCATAGAATGGTGTGCACTCAATTATTGAAGGCTTCTGATTGAGGACAATTCGCACACCATTGTGCGGGAAAGCTTACCGGCTTGCAAAAAATACATGATAGAATACAAAATACGCAGCGTCAGTGGTCATGCAAGATCGGAGTTGGAGTGGGGGCTGTGTCTATGAAATATCCGTACGCAAGATCCAGTGGGCCAGCGACTGGTCTTACAGCCGGCGTCCGCTGTGTTGCATTCAAAAGGGTGGTTTGGTGATGAAGGGAGGAAGGCGCTACGCCGGCATGGTTCATGCCCCGATCGCCGCAGTCTTCGGCGCCGCGCTGGCAGTAGTTGTTTCGTTGCCACACCCGCAGTCGTAGGTCTTGTCAAGAGTGAGGCAATCAAACTCAGGCTTGTGTAGGCGTTCATTGACGATGTTGTGAACGTGGCACAGCCAGAGGGAAGCGGATTTGCGAGATTTGGTCTGGCGTTAGCGACATCATCATGGAGGCGTAGAACATGTCAGGATACCTGACTCTCCTAGACTTACCTGTGGCGGGTACTGCTTGAGCATCTTCTGGAAGTGCGCCGCACATTCACCGCAGGGGTAAAGGCGAGAGAAGAGGTGGAAGAAGCTTTTGAGAGCTTCACGGTCGTCGGGTGTGGGGTTCTACGGTCAGTAAGTGCGACGACAAACGATGAACGGCCGAGTGGACAGTGGCAAGAGATCCCGGTAGGATGATGGCACGTGCATTGAGCATGACGCTGCACATCCGGTGCTGGGAGCCGGATTCCGCTCGCGCCAGACGATGGGCGAGATAGAACTGATATGTCCATCGAGAGACACATAGGCCAACTCACATCAGGGTAACGCAGAGTCATGAGGTGCAGGAAACGCCAAGTGCCTCGTCCGAGTTCAGCCCTAAGTTGTCAGCACATATGGAGGAAGGGAATATCGTGGTCAGAACCCCACTGATACAAGCAGTGGGGGACCAAGGCATACTCGAGCTCCGGCTTTCATCGAGAGTCAGGGATCGACTCGGCCCGTTGTCATTGGGATATGAACGTGATGCGGGCACCACGCACACAATCGTCTTTGACCCCCGCCCGAGCACGATCCGCGTAGGGCGGCCGTCTCGCCTCTTGAACTCACTTGGCAGTTGCATTTCCGAGATGCGGCATGATGACACCGCCGGACAAAACGTCGGTCGCAGCAGCAACAGCGGTGCTGTGCTTGTCATCGTGAACGTGTTCCGTCTCCGATTGACCGGGGGTTGAGTCCTGCTTGTGCTCCTTTGCCAGGTTCTGGGCATCGATTCCGTACTGGACGTCACGCGGCTCCTCGTCCTCGATGGTTGGCGGGACTTTCGGACGCAGGTGCTCCGAGTCGATACCCCCGGCATCTAGGCCTGTTGTCTTGTACCGTTCATAGTATCTGTCGCCAGGGTAGAAAAAGTAGATGCTCGGGACGACTACGAGGATGAGCGCGACGATGAGCAAGCGTGCGAAGCGGGGCACGTGCAGCATGGTGGACCGTCTGGGAGTAGGCGAGTGGAAAGGCGTGTAAGCCAGTGATGGGAAGAGTTTTGAAAGAGTGGAAAACTGTGTGGTTGGAAGATGAAGGCTGCAAGACATGGATGTCGTGAGCCGTATTTATTTATTGTAGTCGTGGATTCCTGTGCTGCTGACATGCACCCAATGCACCACCAGTAGTGGATGCCCCGGGGTTGTACTTATTGTCTCCCACGATGGCGATGACGGATTGTCCCGGATTGCAGTGCCCCGTGGAGGGGAGCTACTAATACATAATAAAGGGGCGAAAGGCAGCCGAGCCGAGCCGAGCAAATCTAGTACGGTGGCAAGAGAACGGAGAATAGAATGACTTATAATATAAGGTTTATCACGATATCACAAGTCCCATGCCTCAAAACGGCCAGGGCCTTGCGCCCCTTGCGTCGCTCGCGAGCGCTCGGATCGCTCAGATCGCTCAGATCGCTTAGATATAGCTCAGCAGTCACCGGTCAGATCCGTGGGATCGCGTGGCACCCAGGAAGAACAATTAACAATGTTACAATGAATATATAAAAAAGACTCTTGATTAGCTTGATTCTGACATCAATAAAAGAACAGGCTAATAGGCTCCGATTAGCAGCTGGGAGGCTTAATACGTTAATTACTATTCACATGCTGGGACACACTGTGTATCTCCGCACTATGCACTACTTATGCTGTTGCGACATGTCTTTTACCCCGGGGGTCCAGCGGCTCTGAAATCCTGAAAGCTGCAAGAAAACCAGTGCTGGTGGGCAAAGGGTTTACAACTGGGCTCTCGGAAGGACTGATACCAAGCTGGTACAGTATGTATACACCGAAGGCAATGACATAGAAAGGTATCCACTCATCGCCAGAAACTGTTTGCCCTTCGCGCTCCCTCTGTTGTTATCATGTCTTTACTAGCTTTACTGTTGATCGAGACTCCTGGACTGTTGTCCGTCGAGTGCTTTGGCAGGGTCTGCATGCAGATCATGCCATCCAGATCCTGCGATCCTGCAGATCAGCGGATCAGCCTTGTCAGATCCTAGACCGGTCTCCGGCCGATCTCCGGTCTAACATGCCATGGGGGACCCGAGCTGTAGTTGCGACATGAAACACGGATGCGCAGATTACGTAGCCCATCTAGGACACCGGGGGGGAAACAGGAACAACGTACCACAGCTCCGATGTGCGCACCGCGAGTATATCATACTGTACGCCCGCTCGTTGCTCGTTGTAGTGGTGGTGCCTGCATGGGTGCATGTAGTTGCATGCTTGCAGGCCAGAAGCTTGTCCGCCCAGACAGTCAAACAGCCCAGGGGGCACTACTGGAGCACGGAGTAACCCAGAAAGCCAAGGGGGGAAAGTAGAGGATCGACGGTCACCACAAACACCCAAAGGGGTTATATGAGTTGAGGCACCGATGGCCCATGGCCCATGGGAGCATGGGTGAGTCCAGGTGCCCAAAATCCTCCACTTCGACGCAAAGACCCGTCTCATGGATACTTTGTTCTGATCCATTGGATGCTGCTCTGCTGATCTGCTGAACAGCGCAAGCAAACACGAATGCAATGTCGGCATGATTGAGAAAATTTCTGGGTTGTCCAGGTTACCTTCTGTGAAGTCGGATGTGAATGTCGGCCGGCGGCCCTGACCGGAAGCTCCCTTGGCTCCCTTGCACTGGCACTATGCGGCCACCGATCATCGAGCCATCGATACCACCCAATGGAAAACGGGACCTGCACAATGCTGATGAGATGCCCTACACCACCTCGCTCTTCCTCGCTGTCGCCGAGGGTGAAGGGCCTCCCGTAACAGGTGGCGTCGCCACCTCATTCACCTCACTGGTTGTCGTTGGCCGTTCGGCGACTGGCGACCTGGGGGGGCGAAAAACGCCTCTCCCCCACCTGTGACCCTCGCATCCCTGGTGGTCCTACGCCTTGTCGCCTCTTGGATGCTGGCAACTGACGAATCCATCCAAGGGCCTCCTGCCCTCTCTCACCTTCGGGCGCACAGACACAACGCCTTCCGGTTCCTCGATTCCAAACCCTCGAGTTCCCTGTTGACCTCTATCCACCTGCCACGTCCTGTATAATGTGTTGTCGTGCTGTCTGGCTGTGCATCTACGATATATTATAAGCTTCTGCACAGTCATCTGAGACACAGATTGAGAACCAGAGATCCCGGGATCCCCCCATCCAAGACATATAGTACATATCCAGTTCGAAAGAACTTTTCCTTAATCATACTAATCGTTTTAGAGTTTTGACAAGGAACTAAGCAAACCCACTTCTGACGCTTGCCCGCCAGCCACTTTAGCCACCACCAACCACCACTAGGATGGATGGGGCCACTACTACTGTAGCCATTGTGCACTCAATTCAACACACCTCTCTGCAGCTCTGCAGCTCTGCAGCTCTTGTACCTCGTGCTCTCTTCCTGCGCCCTTTTTACTCCTCTCCCTCTTGTTTCGTCCTTCCCGTCCATCTTCCCTCCTCCCCTCCTCCCCCTCCTCCTCCTTCCTGTGTGTGTGTGTGTCCCCACTCCCAATTCCAACAACCACTTCGACCCTCTGTTGCTCATCTCATATCCTTCCACCTTGGATTCATCATCCATCTCGCGTTCCCTACCATCAACGCGACACACCCTACGTCCCATCTGAACTCTCCCCATTCCGCCACTCGCCTCCTATCTTTCCTTTGCACGATCCAAACAATGTTAATGTGGCCCTAGAGACACACTTCCGAACATCCCTCCCGCGAGCTACCTCAGTCTTCCTCACGTCCTCCCTCTCGCATCTCGACATCAACGACGTTTGCACACAGACACGCCCCAGAGATACCCACGCCTGCTTCCACAGCCTCTTACACCCCATACCCACCCCGAGTCTCCGACGTCCCTAACCAAGCTCAACAAATAGTTTCCATCGCGCAGCGCGTCACGTTTCTCACACTACTGGTCGCACTGGTCCGCCCACGGCTCGGCACGTTCGCGACATCCCTGCGACGCGACACGCGGCCACTTATACGCGCAAAGAGTCAGCCGCTCGACCATTGGCATGATGACTAGCGGCTCCAACGCGCCGGTCATTACAAACGTCCTCGTCGCGTGGCCACCACCGCCCTCGTCGACGCGTTTCGGCTCCTCGTCTCCGCCGTCGACCGCGCGTAGCCCGCGTTTTTCTTTATCGGCCCAGCTCCAATCGATTCAGTCATTGTCACCACCATCCGCCCATACGCCTTCATTTCTTGGACCGTCACCATTGAGTGGATATGCCAGCCCGCGGTCAGAACCGTCACTCGCACATTATCCAGCATCGCCGACCCACTCAGGCTCATCGACACCGGTTCGCTCCAGATCCTTAAAAAAGGAATCGCCGAAGGCGACATCATCAATACCCGTGTCGCCAACGCGACGGGATTACCCTCCTCCCAAGGCACCTCTGTCACCGGCGCAACTGGGACGTATTGCAAAGTCTTTCGGCATAGCCGTTCCCACAGTAACAGATGGCGGGTCCGGTCTCACAACACCACGGGCAATCAGCAACAGTCCTCGGCCTGCAAGTCCCACGGCGAATGTCCCGTCTGGACCCAGCCACCTTGTCGCAGTCGTCCCCCCACAATGCTTGTTGATACCCATGGCCAATGCCGATTCTGGAGCGGAAGCTGAACGGAGGAAACGATGGCGACGCGGCAGACTCCTTCCACTGCAACCTACTTTGGGCGCCATGCTGGTCAGCATCGCGCGGGAATTCGGTCTCCCATCAACACTCGGAATCAGTGTTTATCTTCGGGGCAACGACGACGACAACGGAGAGGGCGTGAACAGCAATGATCATGACGCATGTGGACCCCAAGTCACACATGCAACATGGACCACCTTGTTTGGACATGCTGCACGCAAGTCTGTATCGCCAGCCACTACGCCGGTCTCCACACCGAAGAAACGTAATCCTTCGGCGGCGACATTTGGGGCCATGATGACTACTGCGCCAGAACCGATCGAGCAGCCCAAGTTGATGTCTCGGAGCATCGACGGCGGCCGCTCCCACTCAGCCAGCTCCGACAGTTCAATTTCGCCACCAACGCCTGTCTCTTCCTCAGCCAACTCAGCATTGCCTCTGTTTGGCACTATTGAATTCGACATTGATCCGACAGAAGCACGCTGGTTCGATGAGTGGGTCAAGTCTGGTGCACCATTGCGACGATTGGGTCATGGGTCTGAGATTGCCTCAATACGAGAACTGACCCTCGTTGAGCGCCTCAAGGATCCTCGACCAAAGTTTCTGCGCCAGATGGAGGAGGAACGGGAGAAAGCCGAGCGACGCGCCCTGGAACGAGCAGCAGCAGAAGCGCGTGAAGCGGCGCGTCTTGCGGCAGAGACAGACGAGGCCGCCAAACGCGCAGCTCAACAGGTGCAGGTGGAACGCGAGGAGGCTGAGCGCGAAGCTGCGCTCGAGGCTCAACGACAAGCTCTCGCAGCTGAACGCGAATCTGAACGCATTGAGAAAGAACGCTTGGAGCACTCAGCCACAGAGCGACATGTTCCGAACGGCTCTCCGCTACCCCGTCATATCACAATAGAGCCTGTTGAGACAGTAACGTCGCTTGTGGAGGAACCAGCCCCGGTATCTCCTGGCATGCTGTCACCTAGCAGCCCAGATCACGATTTTCGCGCGAGCGGTATCGTCATGGCTGACCAGCTCAATTCTCTTGAGAAGAGTGAGTTGTGGTGCACGTCATTTACTTTGCACGTTTTATACTAATTTTCTCAGTGGTGCGGGAACTCAGTCCCAAAGAGCTTCGATTCAAGAACGCGCCGGGGAGATCACGATCTGGCGACTCACGATCACCAACCTCGCCAGATAGGCAATCACCAATCCGCCTCGCCGATCTTCCAGCACGGGGATCTAGCCGGTTGCCATACCTTGCGGAAGCCTCCGAGGAGCAGCGCTCGAGCGAGTCGAATGGATCTACTCCGCCAATAACGCCTGGAGTGCGACCTGAATGGCCTGCTATTTCTCACAAGGAGCACGCTGCCCGTACAAGCGGACCCCTTGAACGACGGCCGTCGCAGTTCCAGTCGAAGGAGTCCGCACATCGATCCACAAAATACGGCGGTCTCTCGATATCCTCACTTAATGGCCCTATTGGCAACGGACCCCCTCCAAGGCGCCCAGCCCGCCCTCCTACTCCGGACTTGACCATGCCTCAATCTGTCGCCCACGTCTTACCATCTGAATACGTTGATGCGCTAAAAAGTCCCACCCTGCCTTCGGGCAGCGCACCTGTGTTTGGCAACATGCCGTCCCGCCCGGTGTCAATGTCAATAAAGGCTTTGCGGCGGCAGACCAGCAGCAAGATTGTACGGCCTAAGGACAGGGCGCACGCCTATGCTGTCGCCAACACACGGGGCGATGTTCCGCACCCGCGCGAGGCCAGCTCGGCATCTGCACCCTCATACGGATCGTACGGGAATGGCACCCTGGCGGATGAACAGCAATACCACCAGCCCTTCCCCACCACCGACTTCGGTGCCCCTCTCGACTTCGATCTGCAGCAACAAGGTTCATCGCTCCCAACTCGCAAAGATGGTAGCTTCACATCGCGTTTCTTTTCATTCGGCAATCGCAAGACACGCGAGAACGACGAAAATCGTATGACTATCATGCACATATCGTCACCTATTGCTACAACCGTCAAGCATATCACTCCTGCAGACCTTGCTGCGTCGGCATCAGCCGCCGGCGGGGCGGCCGCCATCTTCAACGACCCGGGGCCGTCCAACGGGGCCCCGTCTAGTTCGAACACGCCACCACCCCATGCTTTGTCGGCCGGAAGCCCCCCAAGGACTGCCCATCCTCCCTCGGTTGTCGGCTTCAGCACCCCCAACCCGTCGGCATCCACTTTGGGACGCAGCGACACGCATGCTGGCGACGACACTCACCGGTCGCAGCGCCAGTCTCTACCTAATTCACCCACATCGCCGCGTCAAGTCCGCCGCAAGCCCGTCCCTGGTATGCAAGGGCAACGCGATAGTCAGAACAGCGTGGGCAGCTTGCCGACTGCTTAATGTGTCGCGGCGATCATTCACTGTTTGTATACTAGAGTCCCTCACTATAGGCTGAATAATCAGCGATTTCTTGGACTCTAGATATTCTTATTCGCTTTTGTCTCGTATCTTTGTCCTCTTTCGTCTCCATCTCCTAGCCCCCTCCAATCTCTCCTGAGACGTGTACCATTAGCTTTGTATGGGGTATAATGCCATCCTGCATTTAATTGGCGCATCGCCGTGTGGAATCGATATGAGATATGTAGGGTAACAGGACAACAAAGGAATGAATGCGTTCCGTTCGCATGAGCTAAGCAAGGATCGTTAACTGCGTAGTACATGGCACATACATAAATACACCTCCTACTTGTTTGGGAAGAATACGCTCCGAGTGTTCTCCAGTGCAGCCTTGGCAACAGTCTCTACAGAATCACCGCGAATGCCAGCGAGGATGTGCGCGATGACGACGACATCAGCCGGCTCGTTGCGCCCCTTGACGCCCTTGCCCTCCTCAAACTTTTCCGGCTTGACACGCTCAAAGCCGGGCGGGGGAAGATGCTTGAAGCTTGCGTGTGTGCTGGTTACGCTGCACCACGGTGCGTCCGTCTCGATCATTAGCGACGTCAGTGGAACTGTGCGGGCCACGGCAAGATTCTCCTCAGTCTTGAGTGAACACCCGTTGAGGCCAATGTACAGGCCAAGGTCGACCAGCTCGCGCATCTCCTCCTCCGTGCCAGTGAACGAGTGCACAACACCGCCAGGCCAGGAGCGGTCGAACCCGACCTCCTTCAGGACGCGCACGAGGTCAGCATGCGCCTCTGGATGCCGATCGTGGAGGAAGAGAGGAAGGCGGTGCTGCTTTGACAGCTGCAGCAAGCGCGGGAGGTGGCGCAACTGTGTCTCGCGAGGCGCAAACTTCAGTCGATCGTAGTCTATGGTCAGAATGAGTTCTGTAGTGGCCACTCACCAAGCCCAACTTCGCCGATGGCGACTATGCGGTCGCCGCCTGCGGTGATTACGGCCTGCAACTCGGAGAAGTATGCGTCCACACCACCAGGGAACTTGTCAATCTCGGGTGTGGAGGTCGGATGGCATCCGGCTGTGCTGTGCAGGTCTGTCCGTTAGCGGGCCGCTGAGAATAAAGGAAAAGTGACCACGCCGTCACTGAGCCATGTCCAGCCACATAGTCACCCACCAAACTCTTTTGCGAGCTCCAAAACAATCTTCGATTCCTCGAGCGATGTCCCAGTCAGGATCTGGCCGACACCAGCTTCGCGCGCGCGGCCCACGACAGCGGCGAGGTCGTCGGCATGCTTCCGTTTGCCGCGGTACAGCCCGCGGAACATTGGGTCGCCGAGATTGACGGCGATATCTGGTGTTGGATTAAGACAAATGGAAGGGCTCACCAATGAACTGCATGCTTGTGCGGGCGAGAGGAAGGAGGCGAAGGGTAGTTGGCAACACTTTGCGATAATGTGGTTGTGGGGTCCTCTGATGGACGCAGGCGAGGAGACTGTATCGTGTTGCTCGGAATGTCAAGATGTCTAGTTGTCTAGTTGTTGTCTAAGTATTGTAGACTGTCCACAATGTACGATCTCAGTGCCAGAAAGCGACTCAAGTGCTTGCTCGGCTCTGAGAGCGTCATCATTTGCACCGTGTTCGCGATCACCATCGTCGAGCAAGTGGAGAACCTCCACCCCGCCCTAGCCACCCAGGCGGAACTCCACTTTTCTCCGTCATCCCACGTGGTTGTGGCACTCGATGCACGATGATCGCTGCACGACGGCAGATGCTGGGTCCACTGTCCAACAATCATGCATTGACTCTGGCAGTCACCACCACCTTTGGGAACTGTTGTCGACTTGAGGCTTGAGGCAATCAAAACATTACTCCCTACCTCCTCCACACACATCTACCTTGCCTCGACCCACATCCACCGCGGCACGATGGCGTCGACGTCGCTGATTGCCTCGCTGTCGGAACGGTTCCCGATAACCGTGCCGATTCCGACGCCGGCGACGCATCCCGAGCTCATCCGCACGGCCGACTTGGCTGTCGAGGAGGATCTGTTGCACAACCCCGACAATCTTCGCTCGTGGCTTACACACATTGCCGCCATCACCTCGCGCGTAGGGAAGACTCTTCCCCCGAAAAATCACGATCCGTCAGCGGAAGAGCGCGTGCTTGGCCCACTTGCTTCCCAAGCTGCTCGTGATGGGCTGACGGAGCTCGTGATGGTGTACGAGCGCGCCCTCGGCGTGTTCCCAATGAGCTTCAAGCTGTGGAAGGCGTACATGCTCATGCGTCAAGATTATGTTCTCGGTGAACTTACTCAGGACGCGATTAAGGCGCGCAAGAAGCAGGCAAAACGCGGCGCGGCGTACAAGACCAACGTCCAGGAGATGCTCGATGACGCAGAGGAGGTGAACGCTTGGGAGGGCGGGTTGGACGGCGTCGTCGGTTACGATGAGTGGCGCGCACTCTTTGCCGTAGGCGAGCGCATGTTGGGCTGGCTCAGCCATCTTCCCGTTCCGTGGCTGTTGCACCTCAGCATGGTCCTTCATCCCAACTGCCCAGCGACTTTCCGGTATACCTACGCACGTCGGACATTTGATCGCGCACTGCGCACGCTTCCCCCGAGTCTCCACGGCCGAATTTGGGGTCTGTATCTTCGCTGGGCCGAGGTTGTTGGTGGCGAAGCAGGAGAAAGAGTCTGGAGGCGATACCTCAAGGTGCGTTGCCAAGTCGTTCCGACGCTGACCACAGATCGACTCATCACTCACGGAGCGTCACATCAACTACCTGCTTGATGCCGAGCCTCCGCGACCCTTGGCAGCCGCCAAGTACTTGCTATCGATTGCGCGCCGCGCCCAGCGCAATCTCTACACGTCGTTGGAGGGGAAGAGCCCGTACCAGCTCTTCATCGACTTTTTGGAGCTGGTGGAGAAGTACGCGGATGAGGTGGGAATGGACGAGGATCAGACGCTCGAGCTACAGGCAACACGTGCGGCCGTTGAGGAAGCCGTGGAGAGCAGTGATGCTACTGCGGAGGCTACGTCGGGTGAGGAACCGGCAAGTGTAGAAGGCCGGTTGATGCGCATTGCTGGTCCGCCTGTTCCCAGTGGCGCTGCGACTTTACACCGTCCCACGAGTAACCTCACCGGTGGCGCTCAAGCAAAGGCGGAAGAGTTGCCGTACGACGAGGACACGGATCCGTCAAACCCCCGCCTCCTTGACGTTGAGGGCATTGTGCACCGCGATGGGCTGGAGATCTACAAAGACCAGGCTGGCCGTCTGTGGACCGGCCTGGCGACGTACTGGATCAAGCGAGGCGAGTTGGATCGCGCGGGCGAGACCTTTGAGAAGGGTCTGAAGGAGGTGGTCACGATCAGGGACTTCACCCAAATCTTCGACGCATACACCGAGTTCAGCGAAACGCTCGTGTCAACACTCATGGCAGCGCTTGCCGACGAGGAGAACCTGGAGGATGAAGATTTCGACGCGGAGGAGACGGAGGCCGATCTCGATGCGCGTATGAAGGCTTTCGAGGAGCTAATGGATCGCCGCCCATTCCTCGTCAACGACGTCTTGTTGCGCCGAAACCCGAACGACGTTGTGGAGTGGGAGAAGCGGGTGGCACTTCACGGCGACAACGACGCTGAGGTTGTTGCCACGTATCTCCGCGCCATCGACACGATCAATCCCCGCAAAGCAACTGGCCCGCTGTATCCGTTATACGTCAGCTTTGCCAAGTTCTACGAGGAGGGTGGGAGCGTTGATCCCGAGTCGGGAGAGTCGCAGAACGAGCCGGATCTCGAGCAGGCGCGAAAGATCTTCGACAAGGCCACCAAGGTGCCCTTCAAGAATGTCGATGAGCTTGCTGAGGTGTGGTGTGAATGGGCCGAGATGGAGCTGCGTAACGAGTGAGTAGCCGAAGGACTCTGTGCTTGGGTACGTTCATGACTGACATACAGGAACTATGAGGAGGCAGTACGTCTGATCCAGCGGGCGACAACGGTGCCCAAGAACACCAAGGTCGACTTCTACAACGACAACTTGCCACCCCAGACGCGTCTCTTCAAGTCGCTCAAGCTTTGGTCGTTCTATTCCGATCTTGAGGAATCGATTGGTACCGTTGAGACGGCGAAGCAGGTCTACGACAAGATCATGGAGCTCAAGATTGCCAACGCACAGACGATTGTCAATTACGCCCAGTTCCTCGAGGAGAACAAGTACTTCGAAGAGTCCTTCAAGGTGTACGAGCGCGGTATCGAGCTGTTCCATTTCCCCATCGCATTTGAACTGTGGAACATCTATCTGTCCAAGTTCGTGAAGCGATATGGTGGGAAGAAGCTGGAGCGGACGCGTGACCTGTTCGAGCAGGCGCTTGAGAACTGCCCCGAAAAGTTCTGCAAACCCCTGTTCCTCATGTACGCCAAGCTCGAGGAGGAGCACGGTCTCGCCAAACGCGCGATGGGTATCTACGATCGTGCCGCATCGACCGTGCAGGAGTCCGATCGCTTCGAAATGTACACCATCTACATTGCAAAGGCGACCGCAAACTTTGGCCTCCCGGCAACACGACCCATCTACGAGCGTGCGATCGAATCACTGTCGGACAAGGACACGGCCACAATGTGCCGTCGTTTCGCACAGATGGAGCGTAAGCTTGGAGAAATCGACCGCGCTCGTGCAATCTACGCACATGCCTCTCAGTTCTGCGACCCGCGCACAAGCAAGGACTTCTGGTCCGAGTGGAACGAGTTCGAGGTCGCAACAGGATCCGAAGACACGTTCCGCGAGATGCTTCGCATCAAGCGTGCAGTGCAGGCGAGCTTCAACACAGACGCATCGTTCATCAACGCGCAGAAGACGGCGGCGGAGACCGGAGGCGAGAAGCCTACAGACGAGGCCGAAGCAGCGGCCCGCGAGGCGGCCGACCCGATGGCGGCGATGGAGCGTGAGATGGGTGGGGGTGGAGGGAAGAAGGCCCCCGCGTTTGTGGCCTCTACGCTCAAGGCGTCGGCGCAGCATGAGGAGGCAGACGGTGGCGATGCCGCAGCGGCGGCAGCGGCGAATCCAGATGCGATCGATATTGCGGATGATGAGTTCTAGATGATAGTTGTCATGCATACTGGCATCAATATGGCTGATGATACTGTACTATGGTAGCAGAACGAGGAGCTCACAAGGAGAAGAGGTTGAAGAGAGTCGGGCTCTTTCAGCCCTCGAGCACGCGAGCCCGCGACGCGCGATCGCGCGCGCGACGCAGAATCCGCCACGTGGCTGCCGTTTCAACTGGCAAGGGCCAAGGGCTGGCAACTGGCAACTTGCGACAATCGACAATCTTGGCGATCCGCAGGCCACGTCATACGCGTACCAGGAACAACATACTAGCGATTCCGCGCCGAGATTTTGTCTACTTGCACAAACTACTGCCACCAACACACTCTCACGCACACTTTGTATTGCTGACAATGCGGGTCACGACGCTCCTCCTGGGAGCACTGTCCGTACTGGCACAGTTTGCTGCTGCCGAGGCTTCGGGAGTGGCAGACTCCGGTCAAGCGGACATTGGCCATGCTGACCAGGTTCCTCTCCAGGAGTCGGCCCCCGTGACAGACGAGGCGCCCGAGCAGTTCAAGTACGATGTGCGTCTACCGTGTCAGTTGGAATGGGGCCTGTGTGCAGCTCATTATCTCTGACACCTTCCGCCGACGCATTCCAGCTGACCTCCACAGTCTGATATTTCGCGTCTCCGCTCCCTCGTCATTCATTCGCTATACTCGCACAAGGACGTGTTCTTGCGCGAGCTCCTAAGTAACGCGAATGACGCGCTCGAGAAGCTGCGTATCGTGTCGCTCACGGACCGCTCGGTGCTCTCGGCAGGCGACACAAATGTGACCATCGAGGTTCGCCTCGACGAGGACGGGGACGGCAAGACCGGCCAGCTGATCTTGCGCGATACCGGCATCGGCATGAACCGCACCGAGCTTGTGCGCAACCTTGGTACAATCGCGCGCTCCGGTACAAATGAGTTTTTGAAGAAGGCCGATGAGGCCGGTAACGACGGTAACCTCATCGGACAGTTTGGTGAGTGCCGAGCAGCATAACGGGTTGGGACTTCGCTAATCTCGGAGGTCTCGGATTCTACTCGTGCTTCCTCGTTTCGCCCACGGTCCGCGTCGCATCGCTTCCCCCTCCCACGCCTGACAACCCGAACCCGCAGCAATACGTGTTCATCTCGGAGGCCAAGGGCGATACCTTTGAGGTCCTGCCCGACCCTCGGGGCAACACACTTGGGCGGGGTACCGAGATCGTACTCCAGATTGGCGAGGAGGACAAGGAGTTCCTCAGCATCAACAAGCTTAAGGCCCTCATGTAAGTGCCGACAGTGGCTCGGGGCTCACCTTCAGTGACAAGCATTCGACCTTCTCGACCACTTTCCCCATCTATATCCGCGAGCGCAAGCAGACAGAGGAGGGCGCTCCCGCGGAGATGGTTTGGACTCATGTCAACGACAAGGCTCCCATCTGGATGCGGTGAGTCTTTTATAGCTGGCGCTGGACTCTCTTCCAGACACTGATTCCAGGGAACCTTCCTCCATCTCAGACGAAGAGTACATCGACTTCTACCGATCCGTGAGCAAGGGGGCAGACCCCAAGCCGCTCGGTTGGAGCCACTTCCGCGGTGACACCGCGAGCGGCGTTTCGTACCGGGCCATCATGTACATCCCTTCGACGCTGCCCAAGGACTTCTGGCAGAAGATCGAGAGCGGTATCAATAATGTTCGTCTGATGGTCAAGCGCGTCTTCATCACCGACGACCTCGGTAAGGAGTACATGCCCCGTTGGCTGAGCTTTGTCAAGATCACCGTCGACGCCGATGACCTCCCGTGAGTAGAGTTTGCTTCCTGAGCTTGCGTCTTACACCACAGACTCAATGTCTCTCGTGAGACACTCCAGAATGCCCGTTTCCTGCAGCAGCTGAAGCGCACCCTTGTGCGTAAAGCACTCGACCTCTTAACACGTCTTGCGGAGGAGAAGCCGGAGGAGTACCAGGAAGTGTCCAAGCTGTACGGCAACGCGCTTCGCATCGGTGCGATCGAGACGCAGAAAGATCGCATCAAGATCGCTAAGCTGCTGCGCTTCGAGTCCACGCGTACCAACTACACCTCGCTTGAGGAGTATGTGGCCAACCGCAAGGAGGGCCAAAAGCAGATTTACTACATGGCCGGCGTGGGTGAAAACCCGGCCGTGCTGGCGCGTTCGCCATTTGTGGAGAAGCTCAAGGCCCGCGGTTACGAGGTTCTTCTTCTCAACCTTCCTTCGGACGAGCCTATGATGCAGTCCATGCACAACTTCATGGGCATGCTCACCCAAGATGTGGCCAAAAAGGGTCTCACCTACGGTGACGAGGAGGAGGATGCCGCCGAACAGCGCGAGCTCGAGTCGCAGAAAATCGCCTTCCGTCCCCTCACCGACTGGCTTAAGGGAGCATTCCGCGGACGTGTCAGCGACGTTGTCTTGACCAACCGTCTCGTCACCTCACCGTGCACTATTGTTGTTGGTAAGTATAGAGCTCACGAAGCGCTCCTTTGGTAGCTGGTCGCTGACAGCCAGATTCGATGGGCTGGTCCGCCAACATGGCTCGTATCATGGCTGCGCAGGGCGACGCCGAGAACGACCCCATGTACCAGGTGCTCAAGAACATGCCGCGCGTGCTCGAGATCAACCCCAAGTCGCCGTTGATCGAAGGCCTTCTCTCGCGTGTTCTTGACCTCCCTCCGCGTGTTGATGGAGAGGAATCCGGCGAAGCATCTTTGGACGAGCTGGAGCTGATTGAGACCGCCAACGTTCTGTTCGACAGCACACTGGTGCGCTCTGGTTTCGACGTGCCCGACCCTACTGCCTTCTTTGAGCGAGTCGAGGCTCTGCTTCGTACCAATCTTGGTGTGCGTCTTGATGCCAAGACAGACGAGTCGGTCAAGCCCGCGCCGCCTACCGCCGCCGAGCTGCCTGCAGGTGCTGAGGACGAGAAGGAGTTGGACGCACAGGCGGACGACGACTCAGACGACACGGACGAGAAGAATGAGGAGGACCCCTTGGCCAAACTGCAGAAACTCGTCGATTCGCAGGTCGGGCACGACCATGCCCAGGACAGCGGCCCGATGAACGACGATGACTTTTTGGACTGGGCTTCGTTCAAGAAGAGCCTTGAGCATGACGAGCTCTAAATTAGAGGGTGGTTCAACAGTCCCAGTCCACGTATGACGGGTCGCATACCATAATCATGTCCCTGGGGCTACCATCGAATAAAGATCACAACAATGCATCTATACAACGTGGCTCTGGCTGAACTCACGCATGTCTACTCTACGCCAACAGCTCGACGCGGTACAGCGTGACGCGTCCGTGGTGATCTGAGCTTGCTGCAAACTCAAGCCGCAAGGCCGTGGCACCCTCAGTGGGCCCGAGGCTAGTGTCAAACTGAGCAGTCTTTCATTCTACACTTACCCCAGCACCTGCCGCCGACTGACGTCCTCCGGGAAGATCTTCCCAAGCGGCACCTCCACTGCATCGCCCTCATTCTCGCGGGTCGCGACGACGTTGATGGTGGTAGCGACGAAACCTCCCTGGAAAGTCAAGCCCACGCGAGAGAACGACACAGGAGAGGGAAATGACAGGGTGAGTGTCGCTGGCACAGCAGGTGCTGTCCACGCGTCGTCGTCATCGCGCAACAGCGCCCGGCGCGTCGTGCCCGGTGCCGTGGCGGACACCCTGGGGTTAGCGAATTATCGACGAGACCTGCCCAAAATTGAGAAAATTATCTTTGGGTGGAAAGCCATACGCACTGGACCTTTGTCCCCTCGGGGATCATGTCTGCCATTGTGTCCCAAAGATGAGATTGATAAGAGAGAGTCGGAAGTTTACAAAATGCTGCAGATTGTTGATGCCATCAGTTGAGGGACCTCTTGGAGCATGAAACCACAGTGGGTGAGGAGTTTTCCCACGGTGGCCCTTACCTTCTATTTTTCCCACGGTGTCCAAGTCCCATCTTTTCCAGTGAGCCATTGGGACTTTTGGGACTTTTTCCGCGAACCGACCTCGGAACGCCCGTTGTGACCGTCGAGCAACTCGCAAAAGACGCACACACTATCCAGCGTCCATCTCGGTGACTGTTCCGCCGCACTATCCACAATGTCGCGCTCCCTCGCCTCGACCCTCCGCCTCGCCTCGGGCTCGCGCCTCTCGCGCCCACTTGCCCCGCTCGCCCGCAGCATCCTCACAAGCGCGGCCCCCAGCTCGCAGCCGAGCGGCGCCATCGGCGGTGTCGACCCCCGTGTGCTCAAGGGCGTTGACGAGTTCATCTCCGCTACCGATGTCGCGCGCGTTAACGACTGGCAGGCTGGTCTTTGGGAGCGGTTGCAGGCAGAGGTCCGGAGTGAGTGCGGAAGAAGCAGCGATGTTTTGGACAAATGCTGACCCCGGTTCTCTTTGATCTCATGTCCTTGTATCGCCGTCTATCTTTCGAATGCTTTTGACGAACACCTTTTCGCTTGAAATATCTTGGATCGGATTCTTCTTGCGCTCACGGCTGTTACTTACTTGATTTGCCTGCCGCGCTGTTGGACGATTCTCCTCCGCACCGGCACATCGCGAACATTACCTGATCTCATTCTTCACATGCCAGACAACCCGCGTCTCGCCCCCATGAAGATCAAGTGGGACAACGACAAGCTCGACATCACCGACCTCCTTTCCTTCACTGCTCGTGAGCCGGCTCTTGCCCTCGCGTTTAACTACGCGTCACTCCTCATCAACAACTCGTACTTCCTTGAGGGCATTGTGGGTATTGACGGGATCCGGGAAGGGGACGAAGTGCCTTGTACAGAGGAAAGGATCGTCCCTTGACTGGCTCCCGATCTTGTGTACACTACCACGGAAGGCTAACGCCCCAGAACGCCGAGGCGCCGAAGGCTGTCCCCGAGCACTTCAAGGCTCTCGAGGACCGTGTTGCTGGATACGCCGAGGGCATCACTGGTGGTGGTTGGCTCTGGGTGAGTGAACAGGGCGGCTGACATTGCCTTCGCTTTCGACATTGTCTGACCTAAAGATCGTCAAGTCTGGCGATGCCCTCACTGACTTTGACGTCGTCCCCACATTTGGCGCTGGTACGCTTCTCGTCACTATGCGCCAGCAGCGCGGACGGCAGTCGCTCCTCCCGGTGTTCGGCACGCCGGCGAACACGGGTGCTGAGGGCGCCGCCGCCGCTGAGGGCGCACCGGAATCTACCTCGTCTTCCCCTGCTTCCTCGGCTGGCCGCGCACCCCGTACCGCTGGCGAGGTAACCCCGGTGGCTGTCCTCAACATCTACCAGCACGCTTACCTCGACAAGTACGGTGTGTTCGGTGCCGGCCAGTACGCACGCGACTGGTTCCGGACGCTCGACTGGGACAAGGTCCAGAACCGCGCGGCTTCGGTCTCGTTCTAATCCTCCGGGGTAGGAACCGCTAGATTGACAGATAAAAACACCGTCGACATGTCGATATATGCATTGCATCGCAGCTCAGCGGAGGTCACAGGCAGAGAAGGTCCCGCGGTATCGACTTGAAATAGTCACCTCTACATCGAGGCAGCGAACTGACAATCCCTATTAACTATACAAGTGAAGTGCCTCAATGAAGCCCTGGAGATCCTCCGCGTCGACCTCAACAGTGGCCGTCTCAAACATATCCTGAAGTGACTTTGCCCGACTCATGTCTGCCGCCTTCTGGAACGCGAGGCCAAGCTTGCTGTCCTGTCAGAAACCAGTGGGCAAACGACAGGAACTCACTTCTTCCGCACATCGCCAAACTCCGGTGCGCCCGTGACGCCAACCACGATGTAGGTATTGCTGTCCTCGTTGAGACACGCCACAACGAATGGCAGCGAAGCATTCGCCTTGCCCTCCCTGTCGTTGCGCTTCACCTGGGCATCACGTGTTGCGTCCATCAGCCACAACGCAAGGCGACTCAGCGGCGATGGGTGGCAGAAGAGTTTGAGATCGGGACCCTCACGCACTGCCGCAAAACGAAAAGTGCGGAGACGACGGATGATTGCTTTGTCAAGAATGGCCGTACCCTGTCGCAGGATTGCACGATGGAGAGCCTTGGAAAGTTGCAGTGATTTGCGGAGAAGAGCAATACTGTGGATTAGCCATCACCATCATTTGCCAATTCTGCAACTTACTCATCACAAGCATCATATGCTATCCAGAAGTTCTGCACGTGCCATTGCTCTTCCAAGGCGGTATCGCTGTTTTCCTCACCGATGGTGCGGTTGGGAAGAAGGCAGCTCTTATCGCCTACGGTCCATGTGCGACTCCCACCAAACCATTCTCCGCCGCCCCGGCCTCCTACAATCTCGACCTCCAGCCTGATGCCTTTGGCGGCGTCCAGGAGAGCCTGAATGCCCTCAACGGCATCCGCTGCGGACAGACTTGACAATGAAAAGCCGTATGCACGGATGAATGAAGGATAGACGAGATCCACAAGACCAATTTCTGGCCCACTCTCCTCCAGACGGGAGGGTAGGTCGCGCTTGAGGTCTATGTCCATGTGTGTGTATTCCTGTTGGCATTGCTGGAGCGAGAATCTGATGTGTTAAAGGAAGGCACGAATGATGAAGACTCACCCCATCTTTGCGAGTAGCCTTTGAAGTCCTCGTCGTCCCTTTTCCTTCCACACACCCAGTCGGGAGGCGACGTAGGGAGAATGCAACATCGAGTCGTACAGGTTCCAGTGCCTAAACAGCACGAAGCGCAGCTCTTCATCAGAACTGGCGATGTTGCGATTGTCAGGATTGGGTCCAGACATCTCTAAAGGGTTGAGACGAGCCACTTCGTCCTTAAGCATGGCCACGTATGACTCGTAATCGTCTCGGTCAATCCTCGCCGAGACATACTGATCGGTGAGAGCGAGAATAGCGAGCCACAGAAGGTCGTTATCGGCCCGCTCAAGGACGGTCGCCAGCAGATATACTGTTTGGGCAACTGACATGCCATAGCTCGTTCCTGCTGAATAGTGACGCTGAATGCGCTCTTCATGCGCCTCTCTCACTGCTTGCGGTAGTCTCCGGGGCTGAAGTCAGGTGGGGTCATAATCGTGCACTCACCATATCGTCATCCGCTCGTCTCCGCTTCTTGGGATTCGCAGAGTCCCCCCGTCGCCGTTTTCGACTCGTTTCTCCTTCGTTCCCACTCTCCGCTCCATCTTCCTCATCTCCAGCATCATCCTCATCCTCCTCGTCCTCATCCCCGACATCTTCGCCATCACTTTCTCCCTCATCATCCGACGGTTCATACTAGGAGGTTAGCTGGAGCGGAGCTTCTTTCAGACAATGCCTACCTCAATGGCCTCCCAGCTCTTCTTCAATGTAGCCATATCTGATTCGCTCCCATCACCCCACACCCAGATCTTGCCTTCTCCCGTCCCGTTGCCGTCCTCGTCGATGTCGAGATCGATCCCAAACAAGTTGTCCAGGTGCCAGGGACGATGTGCGTCGATAATGTGCAGGTGACAGCCACTTGGCAAAGCAAAGTAGACGTCAAGGTGAAGCATTGATCCGAGAGAAAGAAGAATGATAGTGTGAACCTGGCGTCAGCAACGCTCAACCACCAACGCACCTCTTCATTCGCCAAAACCTCGTCGCGCTTCACTTCTAGCTCAGAGTACCCTCGGATAGGAATAATGCGGTACGGAACGTCATCTTGGCTAAAAAGAAACGCGAGGATACGTGAAGCCAGCAGACCATCCTGGGATGTCAGTAATGCAATTTGACGATGTTCAGTATCCACAAGACAGACACTCACAACATCGAGCCCGACAAAGATAACCACGCCGCCGGAACGTCCTGCGCCCTTTTTCCGGACACG
Source organism: Apiotrichum domesticum (assembly GCA_001599015.1). Lineage (NCBI taxonomy): Eukaryota > Fungi > Basidiomycota > Tremellomycetes > Trichosporonales > Trichosporonaceae > Apiotrichum > Apiotrichum domesticum. Next base: position 2,590,476 of record BCFW01000002.1, on the reverse strand, counting down.
AGATACTATCGAGTTGTATCCATCCACATATGTGAATTCCAAAGGGCGGCGATCTGGGCCTGGAGGCTGAAGGAGGGGCATTGGAGGATGGCCGAAGTAAACGGCCACAGGAAAACGAAGTCACGAAGATCGTTGGCCTTTCTGTGATTGACGATCGCGCCGCGGAGTGCAATGAAAGGAGAAGCACTTGAATGTGTTGGCGATGGCGTGCAAAATATTCTGGGGGACCTGCGATGTCAAGTATATGAGTCGTTCCTATCTGTGATGTAAACAGAACCAAGAGAGGCAGGCAGGTCGTTCGACGTCAACAGCAGTGCGGAAAGCGACCTCCACTCTGCTCAAGCCTGCCAGCTCCCGCGTCGCGTCGTCCAAAAAGAGGCGCGACGCGTCGAGCAATAAGTCATATTGCAGATTACATAATTTTAGGTGGCCCTCGCGTGGTCTGCGGGATCAGATTGTTAATTGTTTGATCGCTTGAGATGTGAACCAGCCGATCTGGAGCTGGCCCTGATCAGCAGGGCGGGGAATTAGGAGTCAGGCCACACAGTCAGGGTTCTTCGGAACACTCGGGTCATTTGGAGGAGGCAGGCCGGCCGGCCGGCTGGGTTATACTGGGCACAGCCAAGCTTTCGCGCTTTCGCACCCGTGCACCACGCCACATGGAACATGTGTGGGCAGATCGGCAGACCCGGTCACACCGGTCAGGAAGCTCAATGAAAGTGGCTTGCGCCCTGCGTGCTTCTACTTGGGCCCCCTGGCTTCCTGCTTCCTGGGACTTCCTGGATTCCTGTGAGCTGTGATTGTTGGTGGTTCGGATTTCCCGAAGCGGAGGTTTGGCGTGATTGCCCTTTGATCCTCTGTTACGCCCCGTTGCTGTCACAATCGGTCCGCACTATTCTACTAGTCACTCACTCTAGGACGCTGATCCCTCCCTTCGGCCTTTACCTGTGGGCAGCAGGTCTCTGCTCTTATGCCTTGGTAGTACAAAGTGACTAGTGAACCATCGACGTCACACGGCACACCCCCAAACACCATAATAATAATAATAATAATAGACTTTGATACGAAAGAGCACCGCATCAAGCAACAAGCAACGAGCAACAAAAGGTGATCGTGTCCGCAAGCGCTGTCGAGCTGGTGAGAAATCACAACAGATCATTTGCAGCTCTCTCGATTCTTCACACCTCGGGTGCTTGTCTCACCTTCCATTCTTTAGTGCTCCATAATACTCGCTCTTCAGCTCTCCAGTCCTCGCTGTTCAGAGTAGTCCACCAGTGGCACTCCCTTCACGAAGATAAACGTCCAATCATACCCGTATCGCATCGTTGAGCATGTCCGCTCAACCAACGGAGACGAGCACGCCCAGTTCGGGGTCTGCTCCCCTCGGTCACCGCGAGCGTGCCGCACACGGATTCCGTGAGAAGATGGACAAGCTCTCATCGGGCTTGTCTCGTGTTGGTGTCGCCATCTCGACAACATGGAACCCTAACCACCGTCACGATGAGGAGTGGGAGCAGGAGATAGATAAGAAGCTCATGGCCATTCGCGAGTCGCATCGCTTCACCTCCTTTGCCCCGGAGCGTGAGGGAAATCTTGTCAAGTGGGCCATTGATGGACATGGTGGGTTGACAAACGGATGACGAGATCAATCAGGTATCAAAACTGACGGAAGATTACTTTTGGGCGTTGTCCGAACTGCTTGACCGTGCCCAGGAGGTTGGTAGGCTTTTGAGGACTCGGCACTAACCGGCAGAGTATTATGATCCTCGACTGGTGGCTCTCGCCAGAGCTGCAGGTGGGTGATACGGCTTGGCCCGCTCTCCTAACTCCCAGCTCCGTCGACCCGCCGCCTACTACCCAGAATGGCGTCTCGACCGCGTACTCAAGCGCAAGGCTGAGCAGGGCGTCCGCATTTACATCCAGGTTTACAAAGAGGTACGGGATTCGACTGGAAGGATGTACGCGATCTGTTGCAATACAACTCACACAACAGGTCACTGCCTCTATGTCTCTGGGTTCCAAGCACACCAAGGTTGGTTACCAGAGGCAGCTCGTTTTGCTCACTTTAGCACGCGCTCGAGGACCTGCATGACAACATTGCCGTGATGCGCCATCCCGACCACTCTGGAGGTGGGTTGTGGAAACAGGGAGGAACCTGACTGTCCAGGAGAGCTGGTGTACTACTTCTCGCATCATGAGAAGCTGTGCATCGTCGACAACAAGTGGGCCGCGCTTGGCGGTCTCGACGCATGCTTCGGTCGTTGGGACACTCAGTCCCACCCCCTGGCAGATGTCCATCCGATGGAGTTCTACAACTCACTATTCCCAGGCCAGGGTATGTTCAGCCTCTGCAGACGACCACTGACATCCAGACTACAACAACTCGCGTATCATGGATTTCCAGACGGTTGACAAGTTTGCCTCCAATGAACTGGCGATTCAGGAGGCGACCCGCATGCGTGAGTAGACCTACATCAACCACTCTTTTGCCAATTGACACAACAAGCGTGGCACGACACGTCTCTCACTATGGTCGGCCCGGCGGTCGTCGACCTTGTTCAGCACTTCTGCGAACGCTGGAACTTTGTGAGTTCTGGAACATTGTGCTGCTTCGAATAAATGCTCATTTCCCTTCCAGGTTAAGAAGCTTAAGTGAGTTGCAATGGCTGCGGACGATGCACTCGACCCTGACAGCAAGATACAAGCACGAGCACCGGTTCGACTGGCTCACTCTACCTGACCGTGCGTATCTGGATATCACTGGTTCAATGCTAAGCGTGCAGCCTGGGATGATGTTCGCTCTCAGCGTGAGGCTGAGAAGAAGGTGGAGGACGCCCAGTTCCGTCGTGATCACCCACACCTTGCTGAGTGGAAGGATGTGAGTGTAACGCAGTGCAGTCCGTTTCTCAAATGTCGGCCTAACAGGATCAGGTGGGACGTCGCATGAGCCACCCATTCCATTGGCCTCCGTCCGAGGCTCCGCGCGCCGAGGAGCCAGTCCCTCATGGCACATGCCGTGTTCAAGTGATCCGTTCGGCTGCAGACTGGAGCCACGGTTGCCTCACTGAAGACTCTATCCAGCGTGAGTAAACAACGTATAACCGAGTGCTGAAAAGCGCAGAGGCATACATTGGGCTTATCCGCGAGGCCAACCACTGCATCTACATCGAGAACCAGTTCTGTGAGTACTGTAAACTTTAGAGAGGACGCTGACATTACAGTGTAAGTTACCCCGCCAGGACTGACGTATCACGGTCTAACAATCAGCATCACGACCACTCGCGACACCGGTCCCATCAAGAATCAGATTGGTAAGTGTAGTAGGCCCGTTTGCAGCTGACTCTTCAGGTGCCGCCTTGGTTGAGCGTATCATCTCGGCGGCTAAGTCTGGTCGCAAGTTCCGCATTTTCGTTCTTGTTCCCGAGGTCCCGTAAGTGCCCAACAGGCTGCATGGGTTTGAGCTGACAACCAGGGCATTCGTGCGTATCTGGACTACGCCATTTGAGCTTACTGACATATAGCCGGGAGACATTCAAGGCCAGTCTGGACTGAAGGCCATTATGGAAGCTCAATACCGTTCCATCTGCCGCGGCGGCAACTCGATCTTCGATGCTGTCCGCGCCGAAGGTTTCGACCCTGCCGAGTATATTGCATTCTGGAACTTGCGCTCTTATGACCGCATCAACAATCCTACCAGCGCAATCAAACGCATGGAGGAGGCCGTAAGTCGCAAGACACTGACTGAAGCTGTGCTGATAGCAGTCTGGCGTGACTTTCCATGAGGCGCAGGTTGCGCTTGCGCGTATCTTCGTCGGACAGCCCGGCGATGAGGCAGATGATGACGAGGTTGCCTACATCGAAAAGCCCCACGACCAGACAACTCAGGCTGAGGACACCAACAAGAAGAAGAAGACCGCCCAGGACGCCATTCCACTACCGAAGACTGTCGATGATGTAAGCTGTTACGCCACGTCCGTCAGACCTCCGACACTGACACAAACAGGCCAAGGCGATCATTGACAGGTTCCAATCGGCTGCGCCTCGTGACGATACGCAGGTGTAAGTTGTTAGGTCTGGGTTGAGTTAAACTAACATCCTAGCGCCGACAACAGTGAGAGCGACTGATTTTCCGCTACATACTGATCAACAGTCGGCCAACACTGCATGCGTAGCGGAAAGTCGCTTCTTGACGAGACGTGGCTTGGTACTGAAGAGGAGGAGCGTGCCAACATTGTCACTGAGGTGGGACGTGATGGGGCTCATTTTACTGACCGCAGCTCCTCTACATCCACAGCAAGCTTATGATTGTGGACGATCGGCGTGTTATCGTTGGCAGTGCCAACTTGAACGACCGTTCGCAAAAGGGAAACCACGACTCGGAGATCGCTATCGTGATCGAGGATACTGACATGGTGGAGATGCAGATGAATGACAAGAAGTACATGGCCTCGCGCCTGGCTACGTCTTGGCGTCGTTCGCTTATGCGTGAGCATCTCGGTCTTCTTCCCCCACAAGGTCCAATCACCGCGAACCAGCCCGTTACGAGTGCGATGCAGGCGGTTCCTACTCTGAACGAGTACGACTTCGGATCCGAGGATGACAAGCTCGTGGAGGACCCATTGTCTTTGGACTTCTCACGTCTCTGGAATGAAACAGGCAAAACAAACCGTCGGATCTTTGATCGCATCTTCAAGACCGTGCCTAACGACAACGTTCGCAACTGGAAGGCCTACACACAGTTCGTCACGCGAAACACGGGCATTAAGGTGAGCATCGGTGCACAGGTCAATGAGCAGCGCTCATTTCAATCAGGTCGGTCATGTTGCCAATGATGACATGTCGCTGCACGAGATCAAGACAGAGCTGGCCAAGATCCGTGGCCACCTTGTCGAGATGCCGCTCAACTTCCTCATGGAGGAGAAGTGGCTTACCGAGGGCGACTTCGTGGCTGTCAACCCAGTCACTCTGGCGCTGTACATCTGAGCCAATATATTGTGCTGGCATGGAGGAGGTATGAACATGTACAGGGCCTGTGATCACCTGTGAATGGATTGGACAGTGATAACACATGAATCGGATATTCGGAGATGCAGCTCGAGAACAAAGACTCGGCGTACAGGACTCGTGGTACACTGACTCATGACTTTGGAAATCTCGCCTCGGTGCCCCGGCTAACTGAGGGTTGTTGCCGCCAAACTGGAGTCGGCCAAGCTCCACTCTGCGCCCTCCACTTCGGCGTCCACCATGGTTCCCGCTCTCCATCCCTCCACTTCCCCGCTTACTGCCGCACTCAACCCCACACCGCCGTACCTAGCAACGTACTGTACATGCTGCTGCCCACCACGGCTCCCATGTCTTCGCGATCCCATGTAATGCATGTTGTCGTTATCCATTCACCCACCGATCACACCTAACGAACATCCAACATGGCTCTCAACCCCCGCCGCACCGTGCTCATGGTCTGCGACATGCAGGAGCGATTCCGTGAGTTGCTGAATGCCAATACCCACAGCCGAGGCCAACCTCGGCTCTCGGCCAGAAGCAGATCTTGATGTTTGAGAGACGCGATGAAAACACGAGTGGAGGCCTCGGCACATGTCTCGCTGGAATGTTCGTCGCTGATTGTCAGGCGCAGCGATCCACGGCTACGACGCCGTCGCCGCCACCATCGGCCGTATGGTTAAGGCCGCCCAGCTCCTCGACGTGAGTAGAGAGCCGCGCAGTGGTTCGCAACTGGACCGATCGTGAAAACGATGCTGACATTCAGATGCGCATCATCACCACCGAGCAGAACCCCAAGGGTAAGTCGTCTTTCGTTTCCGATGTCTGACCCCAGCTCTCGGCCACACCATCCCTGAGGTCGGCCTCGCCAACGTGCCCTCCAACCTCAACATGGGCGTCTTCTCGAAGACCAAGGTACGTGTTTGCTCTGTGTCTAGGAGGCTACCCCGTACTGTGTTTGAGCACGGCTGACCTTAGTTCTCCATGTTCACGCCCGAGGTGTGCCAGGCTCTTGGTGGCCGCTTCTCCGGCGCGACAGAGAGCGAGCACGCGATTGACCGCGTGATCATTGTCGGCATTGAGGTGAGTGGCTGGTAACTGGAATAAGTATACATGCTGACATCACTTTCCCTTCTACCTGCTCAACCCCATACTTTTAACTCTTTCAATCTACAGTCTCACGTCTGCGTGATGCAGTCGGCCCTTGAGGCAGTCAACCTCTCGACGTTCCCGCCCATTGTGGTTGCTGACGGTGTCTCGTCGTGCAACGCCCAGGAGGTGCCGCTCGCGCTTGAGCGCCTGCGTGCCCGCGGCGTCGACGTCACAACCTCGGAGAGCGTGCTCTTCCAGCTCATGGGCGACGCCGCCAACCCTAAGTTCAAGGAGTTCCAGAAGATCATCAAGGAGGACCTCCAGGTGACTAAGAACACGCTCCGTGTCCTCTACGGCAACGCCCCCGAGGCCAAGCTCTAGATTTGTACAACACATGTGTACGATGCTGCAGATGTACTAGCATGGTCGACTTGGACATTGCCAAGACGCAGCGCATTATCGAGGAAACGGTTTGCATCTCCTCTTCCCCGGGTCGGTTGACGACTGGCAGGGTTGACGATTTTCTGCTCTCTACTCTACTTAGATGTCTTCTCCTAGATAGGCCCCTTGTCCATCTTCACCACCCCCTACCCAGCTCTCGCCTCTGATGCTACTACTAATATCACACTACCCCCTCCCGCTCTCCACAAAGACAACTACAACATTGATGATACGACAATTGTCGCGGGATTGGATGTTGCTTCGTTGTGTCGGTTATAATGAGGGTGGGAAGATGCAATGGATGAATGTTGATTGATTGGTTGATTGATTGATTCTCTCCTTCGTTCGTCCTCGGTCTTGTTCGGCGGGCAATATTTGGCCCTTCTCTTTCGATTCTTTCAATTCCTTCTATATTCGAGTGTTGTATTGTGCGTGCGGGTGTGTGAGGTGCAAGAACCGTACCAGCGGGCATTAACAACAACAACAAAAGTTCGTACAGGTCGAGTCATGGGCGAGTTCAAGCCGAAATACAGTTGACAATGAGACTTGAGTGGGCGGCGGGGTAGTGTCGATAGCTTGGGGAATGCACGTTATGGAGTGACAATGAATGGGTAACGTTTAGAAGTCGTCAAGGTCGGGCTGCGGAAGGGAACCAGACGCGGGCGAATTGTGGAAAGTAGGACCAGCATACTTGGGGCCACCAAGGGGAGCGCCACTCTTATTGATGCGAGGGAAGTCGCCGACAATCGGAAGCGACATCGCACCCGACAGCGGGGCGGCGCGAGCAACGGCGCGTACAGGTGTCTGCGGCGCACGGTGAACGTTGTAGCCCGTGTGAAAAGGGATCGACGAATCAAAGGCCGAAGCCGGAGGACGTGCCCCACCAGACGGAAGAGCAACATTGGCCATCATCTTAGTGAGGTTGGACACGGGAACCTGGTCCAACGACTGATGACGGTCGTGGTTACGGGTCTGCTCGGGCGACTGTTTGGTGCGGCGGCGACCCTCGGACGGGTTTGAACGCGATGAGCGCCGCGGCGAAGCGATCTCGGCCTGGAGCTGTTGCTGCCAGTTAAGAGCCTGCGCGGGCCCCGCGGGAGCGTCGGTAGGCATGTCCCAAGCCTTGGGAGCGCCCCCCGCCTCGTGCTTTTTGTCCTCAGTGAAGAAGCTCGCGGGAAGAGAGCGGCTCATGGCGTCAAGGTCTTGGACACCTGGAGAGGCATCGCGCGAAACGGCCGCCAGCTTGTTGAGGCCTTTGCCACGTTTACGACGGGTACCAGGAGTGGGCGATTGATCACGAGCAGGGGTCATGTGTTCCGAGGCGACGGATGTTTCGTCCTTCTGATCGACGGGCGTGTCTCCGCGCGGCTTATTCTTGGTGCGGACGCGCTTCTTCTTGGAGGCATTGTTAGCCAGCGCAGCCTCCATGTTCTCTTTGGAGAGACGAAGAAGACCCTTCTCAGTAGCAGCGCCCGAGGAAACGACATCGCCATTGTCCTCGCCATTAACACCAAGAAGTTGGAAGAGCTCTTCCGAGTCTTCCTCCGTGTCTACGTCATGCGTATCGGAATCAGAGTCACTTGGCGTCTTAGGAGAGTCGGGCAGCTGCTGCTGGACCTTTCGCGACTCGCCGCGTTTGCGACCGTGGTTGCGATGACGGTCATTCGGTGTCGACGACCCCGAGTGAGTGTCGACGTGTTGCTTTGCAGGGGGCATCTGCTGTTGCTGGCGCTTGTGATGGTAGTTGAAACGTGTCGGCGTACTTGACCTGGGAGAAACGGTCGCCGGTGCTATCGAGGATGGTGCGGGGGAGTGTCTGCGGCCAGCTGAAGATCGAGTAGCAAACGAGGGTCGAGAACTCATACTTGAGACGGGTCAATATGGCGAGATCGGAAAGGTAAAAGGATAATGTGTGGAAGTGGGGAAAAAACTGAAGGATAAAGTGGAAGAATGGTTGGAAGAGCGAGAGGGAAGGGTGAGAGAGGAAAGAAGAAGACATTTAGATCGTCATGATGCACGAGATCAGGCCACCCTCCTTGATCCTTGACAGTGCGTAGCAAGAACACAATGCGAGCGTGGAGGCGGAGCACACTGTGTACGTACGTTGGGACAGTATATGGATACGAGGCGGTGTGTACCGGTGTGTTGGTTGCGCTTGTAATTGTCACACACGGGGTTGCGGGGTTGCGCGTTGCAGGTTTAAGGAGATCTCTGTCGAACGAATTATATGCGAGCTGAGATGTGATCCAAGAAACTTGATTGCGTGTGCGAATGTGTGGAGATGGAACAGAAAAATGATAATTGGCGAAAATGTGAGGAGGGAATGTAAAGGGGAGATGTGGATGGATGTAATGTGATGGGCTGAAGGGAAGGATGGATCGTGATAGTGAAGAGTGTGGTGGCGGTGGTGGAGAAAGAGAAAGAGTCGAGAGTGTTGTGTGCGCGTGTGTGTGTGTAGTAGTATGCGGTCAAAGGCGCGGCCGCGGGAAAGAGGGAGGTGGGGGCCAGGTGGGGGGGAAGGGGGAGGGACCAAGGCGCAAGAGCCAGATCACCAGATGCTTCCACAACAAACTGGGTACTGTGAGTGGCGAGGCAGGGGGGGAGGACGCAAGGACAGAGTAAGTAAGGAGGACACTCAGGTACGGAGTGCACCGGGTGCAGGGCAACGATCAGAAGCTCAGAAGCCTGTGCAATCCCCCTGAATGAAGACCGTGCGCTCGTGTGCCCCTGCCTCGAACACATCCCACAGTCAATTGATCTCTAACCATAATTACACGTGATAAATGGCTTATGATACGTTCAATTTCCAATCCCCACTGCCTCTTCACAAACCACCGGCCACCAGGCCACCGATCAAGTGTGAAACAGCTCGCTGAGAAAAAGTAGTTACGTAATATGCTGTTCAGCTGTTTCGACTTTTTCCACTCATCCGACCAGAAGAGATTCAGAGCCGGCTGCAGAGCTCTGCGCAGAGAGTGCAGCTGATCCGATCTTATCCGTCCGCCGTTGAGCGTCATTCCAACTCTTCTTGCCTGCCATCGCACCCTCTCGGCTGCTCACCTCTACACGCACATCACCACAACATGCTCTAGTAGCTAATCGCAAGCAGCACCTCGCGCCGCCGCAATGCTGCCTAAAACTACTTGGCGCATAACCGCCCCGCCGTTACGGCGCTATGCCTCCCGCGCCACGAAAGTCGTCGCCAATGTCGACACCGATACCCACATTCATACCCACACCAATAGCTCACACCCGACCGCTGGAGAACAGCGTTATGACTGCGCTGGACCCTCTCGATTGCCATTTAGCGATAGAAACGTAAACAGCGATAGACCTCCAGCAACTCCGTCGTCGCCATCGCTCCCTTCGTCGTCGTCTTCAACCAGAAGAATATCTCGCGATTCCGCGCGCACGCTCCGGCAGGCACTCAAGTCCATTGAGACTCCAATTGCATTCCAGAATCCGACTCGCTTGCTCAAGTATGCCGGCCGTATTTCTGGCGACCCACAAATGTTTTACCGCCGCCTTTCGCGGTTGGAGAAGCATGTCGTTCTCCACGAGATGATTCGGAAGCGCATGGGTTTGCTCGGCGCGCGCTATGCGAGGCGCTTTGTGAGAGAGCGACAGTCTCCACAGTTTGATAGGCATGACTCCGCCATGTCTCTTCGAACCCTCGACAAACTGTTCGTCAAGGATGCGTTCAAACAACTGCGCCAGTTGCGCCTACATCTAGTTGACAATCGACCGCCGCGGCCTGAACCTCTTCCACAGCCGACGATGGATGAACAACGTCCCCACGATGTCAGCGCAGTTCTCGAAACACTTATCCAGCTATTGGAAGCGTTCAAGGAGGAACACCACCCACGTCCCGCGGCTCTTTACAGCCTCATCATCAAGCAATGTTTACGCGAGAATCGCCCCGATGAGGCTGCCCGAGTGTACGCGACCTTGGTGGAAGATTGGGTTATGGAAGGGCGCGTTGCGGAGGGAGCGGACCCCGAGGACTTTGGACCGAGTGGTATTCCAGCTCACGATCGGGAAACATCAGCATCGTCGCAGTCACTGTTCGATGTCTGGTTTGGCAGTGTCCGCACCTGGCGTTTGCCTGGCGAGGCAATGTCACTTCACGACCGCTTGGATCTATGGCACCCCAATCACGACGCACCGGACGAGCGTCTACGCGGGTTTCCGATTCCCATTGCGACTTCGCCTCCGAGTCACGTGCCGCAACCTACTACCGAACTTTTGACAGAGATTCTTGACTATCTCTATCTCGACCCTCGGAAAGCAACGCCGGCGGAGTATGCCTCCTCTATGCGCGCTCTTGCGACATTGGCCAACACCATCCTGTCTCGTTCTCTTCCGATCCCGGCGATTCCCCGGTTGCTCAAGGTCTTTTCTCAATCTCACACCCACCCGGCCGTCTATCCCGAATCGTACACTCAAGTTCCAGAGCTTGACCCATGGGCGTATACCGCAAGTACTCAAGTGCACGTAGCCTTGATGTCGTTGATGTTCTCGCCTCCGAACTACACCCGCGCCCATGAGATCGAGGAGGAGTCGGCGGATAGCCCAATGCCAGCTCCGGCTGGTGCCGCACGTTATGCTCTTCACCCGCTTGGACTGCAGTCATGTCTTGTCCTGGTCAATTACGCCGCCAAGCAGCTCAAGCAACCCCGTCTTCTCTCGCGTCTCTTGCAATACATGAAAGGAACATTCGTGGAATGGCCCACTCTCATGTTCAACGGCCTATTTCGCAGCTCGACTCTCACTCAGGACGATCGTCTCGCGAACGAGGTGGAGGAGTCGCTCTTCAAGAACACGCCCCTATCAGCCGAGAGAGTGCGCCAAACAGTCGAAGCAATCGGGAACCGGCCGAAGGGTGACGAGTCGAAAGTTCAGCGTGCCGCATCCGTCGTCCTCGATCTTCCGGATGGCAATGCCGATTCGCAGTCTGTGGTTGCACTTATCATGCACCTGGTTGCGACGTCGCAGTTCGATCGACTGCGTGACACTGTTCACGTCCTGATCCCTTTCCTGTCGACCAACTATTCAACCACCCCGGAGGAGATCCGACGCATCGCAGCCCTAACCGGTGCCAAGATTGGACCGAGCGGTCGTCTGCAGCCATCAGAACTCTCCCCACAGCTGTATTCTGTCATTATCAACGGTCTGGCCAAAGGTGGCTTCGTGGGCCTTGCCCAGCGTGTTTACTTCATCGCCACCACCATGGAGAAGCGTTACCTCAACCGTGCAGTGGAGCAGGCCGAACAGCAGGCCGTCGAGGAGGGACTTAATCCGTCGGAGGCCATCGTTCCTCTCTCTACGCTCGAGCCGATTCGTCTTCCGATCGACGTCTACACGACCATGCTGTATCTGTACGGCCAGGAAGTCCGGAAATCAGGCGAGCGCAAAGGCTGGATCGTTCCGAAGATGTTTGGTCTCCTCTCGCGTAATGAGGCTGCACGCGCGATGGCAAAGCACATGTACGCGCATGTCGACTTGCGCTGGAAGGAGCTCAACACTGCGGAGCGCGAGGCCCTCGCGAAGACGCTCCCTGACGCACATTTCTTCAACATGGCCATCTTCGCCCTCAGCCCACAGTGGGAGATGAGCAACGCCGAGCCTCTTCATTACGCTCACGCGGCCGAAATCAACCACATCATCCGGGATATGACCGAGCTCGGCATTGACCCACCTGCCGGCCTACTTGAAAAGCTGAACGAGCCTCACATCGTCACGTCGCCCTATTATCTCCCGACGCGAACAACCCACAATTCGCCTCCTGAGGTAGCGCCTGAAGTATATCTTCCCGTTGTGCGAGTGCTCGACCGTCATGTGGATTTCCTGTCGGATGGAGTCTCGCCCAAGGAGCTCGACAGCCTGCCCAACACTTGTGCAATGGAGGACAACGACGACGCTCGCCCGGATCAGCCCACAACCACCACTTCCAATCAGACTGGCACTACCACATTTGTATCTACAACATCCTCATAGATAGATAGAACCTACCTGTCCCCCCTCCCCATCAGCATCTGTCAAACGTCATAGCATGGCATTGCATTGCATTTAATTGCTGGCCTTATGCATCTTGGATCTCTGTGTGTCTATCTTGTTGGTGCCTGTTGAAAGTCTATGCCACACTATAGGAGGTACAACCCCTCTCTCAGCAACATTTCCGCGACTTCGGGCACGACCAGTCCCTCAAGTTCGTCGGCCGCGCCTCGTCGTACAGCGTCCCGCACCGCCGTGCTACTCACGTCGCCGACGTCTTCCAGGGCGTCCACGAGACGCACTTTTCCAGCAGCGACCCATGGTGCTACCGCTGGCCTGCTCAAAAGAGCGTCCTCCTCCGCTCGCGCAGTCTCGTCGCCTCGCCTCACGCTCACGAGCCACGCGCAGGCGAAGAGCGCTTCGAGGGCGGCTCCCATGTCGGAATAGTATCGCGGCTCGAATACACGCACGAGCGTGTCCGTACCAACCAGGAACGTCAGTGCTGGAGGGTCGGGATTTGCGTCGAGAGCGCCAAGCTGGGCGATAAGCGCTTCTGCCTTGGCGACGAACGTGGGGGCCTGCACGAGGCCGACGGCCACCGCGTCTCCCTCGACTGATTCGTTGACCCGAGTGACGGCGTCGAGAGCACGCGCCTGTGCGAGCATCATGGCTGCGCGTTGAGCGGGATTGGCGTCGCCGGCCTTGGGGGTCTTATCTGCGTTCTTGGGAGAGTAGAGGAGAAGGCGAGCAGTATATGGTCCTGGATCGTGGATGTGAGGGTGCGCGCTGTGCGGAGGTGGAAATGCAGACGCGGCGATGGCGAGGTGCGCTCGTGTTGGGGGGTTGAACGAGCTGTCGAGGATTGCAATGTGAGCCCGGCCGGCGCTCAGCGGCCAGTTGCGCGGCGGGGAGAGCAGCTCGACGCCGCTGAATGTCGAGGAGCATGCGCGCGTGATGGCCGAATGCAGTGATGGGGGCAGCATTGATGTGGAGGAATGGATGGAGGCAAGATGGGCAAATGTTGTTGTTGTATCATATACCCGTCCCTTGCCTTGTGCCCTTGTTGAATGTGGATGAATATGCTCTCAGCTTGAGCCCATTCACGGCCTCGTCACTGCCTCTTGATCGCTTGATGCCATCGAAATCGGAATGCTCGCTGTTCGCGTAACTTTGACAGATGGCGAGTCCGGGCGACATCGACAGATAGGCCCGAAAAGGCGGATGCGCATGGATCGGATGAGCATGGATGACTGGACTTGACTCATTCATTCCAACCAATACCCCGGATTGCTCATGTTGCTAGTACGTCATGTGTGACGAGACCGCCAGTGGTACAAAAACAACCAAATCACACAACCCGTCTTTCCACTACCCCTCCCTCTACGATCTACATCGATTATGCCGCCGAAGAAACCAGCACCACTAGACCCCGACGCCGTGCTCCCGCTGCAAGAGTGGATTCGACTGCTGACGGGTCAAGGTGCGCCGATGCGCGCCGCGATGGCATTCGCAGGCAAGGCGTGAGTGGAAGACCCCTCTTAATCTGCATTTCCGGAGGGGCACTTGTCTGACGGCACCCCCATATGCCATTCCAAGTATCACCCCTTTCAATCCACTGAGGCACAGGTACAAGGACTACAACACGCGCGCAAAGCTCGGAGCAATCGATACCGATCGCATCAAGGAGTTGGTGGAAGACAAGGATGCCCGCAAGGTCATCATCAACGCTGTGAAGGGCATTTCCGTTGGGCAGGTAAGTCACCTGGCAGAGTGATGGGTTGGCAGACCTCCCTACGATCCCAGACCCAAATATATTCTCTGCCGTTGACTGACACCCACTTCAGTCACCGCAAAAGAAGTGGAAGCGCGATGACGACCTCCTCCACCCACTCAACGCCAACACCCCGGTAGTACCCGAGTCGTTTGAGTTTCACGAGATCCGTGAGCCCGAGGTAAATCATAAGCAAGGTATAACAGTTTGCTGACGACAGGACCTCCTCGCCATCAGTCTTACGGTAAACCGCGCACCGCTGAAGACCGCGTGGGCATACTGCGTGGCTCGGCGGCTGGGTTTTGATGTGGAAGAGTCGCTTTCCCTTGCGCACGTGTACGTGCATATCGGAAGTCTCAAGCATGCCCTTGCGCTGGGCAACATTTTGAACAGCCATGAGACGCGTGAGGCCGAGGAGGAGATCCGGGAGCTGCCAGGCGAGGCAAACTACCATACTCCCGGATCGCGACCGGTCAAGGAGGAGCACAAGGTCGGGAGCAGCCAGCCATGGGTTGGCCTGATGCGATCAAAGTACGTCGTTTGGCGTGTCAGAGCTGACATCAGAATGTGAGCGGCCAAACGGTAGAGTTTGAACTCACAACAGTCCTGTCATCGAGCGCCCAGACGGCATGTGGCGGGCGATCCAGAAGGGCGTGCCTGTTGAGCCGAGTGTGGTAAGTAGCTGCCTGCAGCTACCATGGCGCTCACACCAGGCATTCCTGTACATCACTCGGGCATTCAAGACGTTTACGCCTCACGTGATGGGCGCACTGCAGCTCGTGGCGGAGTCGTATACGCCCGAGGAATTGGACTCTGTCGCTCTGGATCTCTACGTCCGTGGCTCTTGTGGATCAGAATATCAGACTGACGTCGCAGAGCGAGTTCAAGCCCGACGTTGAACGATGGGGACAGCGCGGGAGCGTCAGCGTCGCCAAGATCCTTGAGCAGATCAAAGGGCCTGTGGAGCTGAGTCCGGACTACGTGAAGAAGCGCAAACTTGAGGAAACCGAGGATGTCGTCCAGGATGGACCCGTGCCGAGTCCGCCGAGGGAGAAAGAAACCAACAATGCGGAAGCTGTCGTCGGAGGCGCAGTGTCCAACTCTGTTGGCGGTGATCATAAGGGAGAAGGCAACCCGAGCAAGAAAGCGAAGAAAGATGCGGACCCTCTGTCCGTTGAAGAGTACGAGGCAATGCTCGACGCCGAATTCGACGAGGCGCTGTACCAGTTCTAGCTTCCTATCGACCGTTGAGTATCAAAGTAGCAAGCCGTATTTCATAGGTGACAATCTTAGTACATATTCATCAGGGGCTTTTGTTGTATCGTTCTATGTCAATATATGTAGTGTATGGGGCGGAACGAACCTCGTCAATCCATCAGGAACGCTGGAGTCGGCCGGCGAACGGGGATAGGAGGGCAGAAAGCACCAGCGTTGATATTCCGATTGAGCTTGCCTTCAAGCCCGTTCTGCTGGCATGAAGCTGT
The DNA here is from genome assembly GCA_001599015.1 of Apiotrichum domesticum. Classification (NCBI taxonomy): domain Eukaryota; kingdom Fungi; phylum Basidiomycota; class Tremellomycetes; order Trichosporonales; family Trichosporonaceae; genus Apiotrichum; species Apiotrichum domesticum. The sequence continues at coordinate 2,574,693 of BCFW01000002.1, read as the reverse complement.
GACAAGTAATCCCGAAGGATCACTTGTCGCTCTTCGGGAAAGTGGGAGGTAAGGGAGTGGATGAAAGAAGATTCTCGCAGGTCAGTAATACCATTACCTGTGCCTTGTCGTTACTAAACTACATGCATTGCGGGGCCTCGCAGCAATTCGTCACTTAGCCCCATTTTGAAGAAAGGATACAAGGTTGGGTGAGAGATGCTGCCCAACCATCTCCAGCACCTGTCATGTCAGCTGAGGTTTGAAGAGGAGGCCGATTGAGCTTACCTTCTTTGCCATTTCTTGGCCCCCTCCCTCCCACGTTCTCACGAGGATAGGGCGGATGACAACAGATACCACCCGCGCAACGAGATCGGACACCTCGGTGGGTGCGACGCGACGCCACAGTAGCAGGTTTCGTAGGAGCTTCATTCGCCGCCGAACGTAGCGTTCCATTGCCGATCTTGATGAGGGATCGTATGGTGGAGGAGGCGTTGCAGTAGGCCCTCCCGACGTGGCCACCGCAGAGGCGAGGGAGAAGATGTGAGATTGGAAGACACCCAGCAGGGCCTTGATCAAAGACTATGTGTGAGTCGAGTATCATTGAACTCGTTTCTTACCTGGTACTTCTTGCTCTCTTTGCCAGTCAACTCGGCAACCACATCCACCAAATCAACTGCGCGTCGCGTTTGCGGTGTCGAATAAGGATTATATGCCCCTGCGCCAAGTACACGGATTAGGAGCGGAACCACCGCTTTGTTCACCATCTCGGAGGCAAGATCTCCGTCGGGACCGAGCTCATCAAGGTCCATGTCATCGTCGTCTCCTTGAGACTGCGGCCGCGAGTAGTTGTACAGTGCGGTGAACCACGTAAAGTTCTCAATATGCCTGTCGTCCTGACAAATCAGCTTACAATGACCGAGACTATAACTTACCCTGAGAGGATCCCAGCCTACCATCTCGCCGCGGGCCCAGAACTCCCATGCCTGTACCAACGCCAAACCACCGAACGCGCCTTCGTAGTCCTCGGGGTAACGTTTGCGCCAGTCGGCAAATCGCACTGCCAAACCGCGGTCCGGGTATCGAAAGTCTTCTGCTTTGACGTCCTCAAGCAAAGCGTGGACTCGGCGCTCAAGGTCGTGTTGTGAGGCGGTGTAGTCGTCAACGACCTCCGGCTCAAGGTCCGAATCTGTAGAGAAACCCTCGTCCGCCTGTGTTGCTGCCGAGGCAAGCACCCCGATTCTCCTGGCACGGCGGTCTTCCCTAGCCATCCGCCGTACCCTGCGATAATCCGAGTTGGCGCTTGATGAATCGAGTGTTGAAGACTTCTCCGCTCCTTCCACGGGACGGGGGATACCGAGGAAGAGTGACAAATCGTCACCATCGTCCTCGGCGCGGCGGGAGGTGACCATTCCATTTTTTTCGCGCAGGAAATGGTCAGAATCCTTCTCAATGTCCTCAAGCTTAGGGTACTTTTCCTCCAGGAAAGTACCGAGCAGCTCGGCCCATCCCGAGAATTCCTCCACCCACTCGCGCTTGCCTTCAACCTCCTCCACCTGCTTGCGCAGATCACGCTCTTGCTCCTCCAGAAGAACAAGATCTTTGGTTGCGTTCTCAAGACTTGACTCCGCTTCAATCTTGCTGACACTTAACTGTTCCAGACGCTGTGAAATCTTGGTTTCCGATGCGATGAGCGACGGAACGGGACGAGCATTTGGAACTGGGGGTTAGCAATGAAACCGGTCCCAAACTCACTGGGCTTTGGAATATACCCCTGGGTCTTGGGTTTCTCTTTCTTGGACTCCACGACATGACCCGCGCGGGCAACGATTGTGTCCTCCCACTCGCGGGTTTCCTCGTCACTCTCGCTCTCTGCCTCTCGCTCATCGATTAGTTCGCCCATCTCACTCCTCATCCGTCGAGCGGCCGCACGATTGGCCTCCTTGCCAAGATACAATCGGTCGTTGGCACCCGTGTACTCGGCGAGATCTTCGTCGCCATCGTCGCCCTCGTCCTCCTCACGCATGAGACGGGACTCAGGATGCGGCTCCTTCCCGAGCGAAATGTAGTCCTCTCCAATAGACATGCTCTCAACACCGGCTTTCCGTGCCGCTGCGCCCTGAGCTCTCCGACTCTTTGCTGCAGCAATCGCGGCTGCGTCAGGAATACCGGCAGAGCTGTCCTCAACAATCATGTCCCCGTATTTTTCCCTTGCCGCCTGGGAGAGTTCCGAAGATTGCGATGACCGGTCACGAGGAGGCGCATGTGGCGTTGACGCTTTCAGCTCCTCAAGATAGTCTCTCGAGTATGACTGCCCGGCGGATGGACCTGGACTTGACGGTGCGCTGCTGCTAGCACTTGCCTTCAAGGCTTGTGACAGTAGAGACTTTTTCTGTTTAAAGGGGGTAGTGTCTGATGCCTGCGCGTTAGACACCCGAACAACTAAAAAGTGACCTACCTCATCGTCGCCACCAAAACTCAGCCGTGAACTTTTGCCGGCGAGTTTCTTCTTTTGCTGCGCTTTCTTGCGCTCCATAACGCTTCCGACAGCTTCGTCATCCGGTATCGATGCCGGTGATGCGGCTGAGGAAGAAGGTGGTCCATCGTCGTCCACTTCACGAGTTCGCGTTGAAGGTCGTGGCCGGGCGCGTTTGACGAACATTGCGGGGATATGGCGACAAAAGGCCCTTTGATAGAAGATGGGAAGTAGGATATGGGTGCAGATGGAGGTCCTCGGTGATCTCGATGCAAGTTGGTGGATCGGTGGACCACAAACGACGGTCAGTGGCGGCGGTTCGGATGTTGTGAACGGGAGCAAAATTGGTCCAGTGTTGAAAACGGCATGCAAATGCTCTTCCAATGCACGAAATGCTTCTCTCTAATCATTCTACTAATACGATTACTAATGCTACATGGTCTATCACGGTGACCGACTTCACCAGAGATCTGCCGCCCCCTTCCTCGCGAATCGAGGCGCAGAAGAAGAGGCATGTGATGGAGGAGGTGTGTTTGCGGGTGGCTCAGCCTGCTGTGGAACGACAGGCGCCTTCTCAACCCACTCTTCAACGACCTCTGTTCTTGCCTTGGCCTTCTTCTTGGGCTTCTCGCGCGCCGCGACCTGCTCTTCGTCGTCCCCAACGTCAAACGACAGAACTCCTTTCCGCTTCTTCTTCTCCTTCTTCTCCTTTTTCCTCTGTGCTTTATCCTTGTCGTCCCCTGTCTTCTCCTCATCACCGGCACGACGGAAGACGGGTTTGAACGTGTTGTAATCGACCGGTTTCTCGTCAACAGGGAAGGGGTCCTTTGGGGCGGTACTTGCTGTTGTCGCAAACTTGGATGGTGCAATGGCGATCTTGGGCGGAGGCTCGTCCTCTTCGTCATCTTCGTCGTCGCTCGCAAAAATAGCTTTGAAGATGTCGATGCTTGGTTTGACGTAGGTGAGGGTGTCTCGGCCCTGATTGACATCCTCGGCCATACCAACCTCAGTTATCGATCGCGGCGCACGGTCACCAAGTTCCTCCACCACCTCGCTCTCGTCGTCTGATGGCGGCGAGGTCTCTTTCTCCGTTCCGGCCTGGTGGACAAACGCGGACTGCCATGAATTGCCCGGTGCTGCCGCAGTTTGACCACTGCCTCCTGTTGGAGTTGACGTTCCGCTGCCCTCAGGTGGTCCCTCAGGGTGAGGATCAGCAACGTGAAAGCGTCTACAGACAAGTTTCACGGGATAGAAGTCCTTGACCACCCGCGTCAGTTGGCCGAACTGGCCGTTTGCTGCCGCTTGTTCGCGAGGTGAAAGCGTTTTCTGTACCGCGACTTCCGTAGCTGCGCCTGCAGTAAACTGAAGCGCTTTCGCGGGATCCAGAACGTGTAACCCGGCCTTCGGTTGGTGCATGTCCGCGGCGGCCAGCGATGAACTTCCCGATGTGAACCGCGAGGACATGGCATACGACATTGGTCGGAAGATGCGTGCCGATTTCGCAAATGCCTCGAGCTCATGATTGACCTCCTCAACGTTGGTGGACGGCAGAAGCTGGGGATTAGGGTGTTTGGTATTGTACTGTTGCGAAACAAGATAGGATCGGTACCTCTCCTGCTTTTGCTGGTCATCCCCATAGGGCATGAATCCCTGAAGTGCTGCCGAAGCCGTCCTTGGCGACAGTGGAGGAATGATAATCTCTGTGGCTCGCTCCGGTGGGAGCTCGGGCTCGGGCTCAAGAGACAATGGGGGTGGTGGCGCACCACTTTTTGCTGCTGCAGCGAAAGCCTGCAGCCGTTCGCGGTCTTTCTCCGACATGTACTCCCACACGGACTTCGCCGAGGACACTCGAGGTTCCTCGCCTAGAGCAGCGCCGCGCTTACTGTCAGCCATATCAAAACAGACAACCCACTTGTTCATGTGTGAGAGGTTTCCCAGGTGCGCCACGATTGGACTCAGATTCTGGGGACGCCTTGAGCCTGTCCCATATACGAGACGGCGATGCCTTCCAACCTGCCGGCACTTTCGGAAATGGCCACCTAGAAGTCAGAATGTCGCAGAATAACCGGCCTGCGTACGTACCATTTATCAGCGGGCACGCCTTTGACATCCAACACCCATCCTGCGAGGACCGGACGACCATCGTGCCAGCGATCCTGTCCTCCAACTGACCGCTGCCCAGCTTTTACGGTTCGAGAATCGCGTGAAGAGGGTTGATCACCCATCACAACTACATCCTCGTCATCCTCCCCTAGGTCGAAGGCATAGTGTCTGCTTTCCGAATCCCCACCAACGATTGCTCCGTATGGGTCGTCCTCGTCATTCCCCGCACCCGCACCGTACACTGGGGTGATTAGTTCAATAGGTGGCACTTCGACTCACTGCCTCGTCTTGCTGGAAGACGTCCCATCCCCATCCCTTTCTGATACGCTAGACCTTCCTTGTCATCCTTCGCATCGAAGACTAACAAGCGACTGTCTCGCGGCGCATATGTGTGCTTGCCTGCCTCCTCCGCCTCCTCTTCTTCCTCAATGCCGACGCGAGCCTTGCCAAGCTTTCCTTCTTGAATCTTCAGTTTGCGAAAGGTAACACGCGGTCCGAGGCCCTGACCTGGGCGCCAACCAAGCTTCTGGAGAAGCGTTTGGCCAATGGAGGTTTTCGCTGGCACAACCAGCGCTTCGAGGGCGCCAGGCAGACTGAGTCGAGTCAGATGTATCGATGCCAAAGTTACTCACCTCTTGCCCTGAACAGCTTCTCGAGTTCCCGCAAACTGGTCAGCACGAAAGGTTTCTGTGTTTTCCAGCTGTCTGTCCTCGTTCATTTGCATGCGGTCCTCATCATCCATGAAGTCGTCGGCACGCTGCACATGAGACGCGCGATTCGATCTTGAGGATTTGAACTGCTGGGGAGCCCATCCTTTGCAAGTCAGCATTCCTGTGCAACGCAACAAGTAGTTACCTTCTTTAGATCCAACACTGTTGAAGTAACCCGCAGAGTATCCACCAGTGAATGCACCGTGGAAGCGTTTTCTCCCCTTTTCATCTCGCACCTGTACATATATCAGATATATTCATCGATCTGTAACTAACCTCTTGTTCCCACAGCGGCCGATATTCTTGAGTGTCCTTCTTGGTCTCACTAAGGGCTGGGAGAGGAGTGCCGATCTGGGAAAGGTGGTCAGCGGAGGTTTCGGCAATGACAAGTCATGTACCTACTTGGACAAAGGATTCGTTGAGATACTTGCTCTTGAGATTGACGTTCTCGAGCTCAAGCTTATGCTTGAGTCTGGACGTCATCTTGGGCGAGCAAGGAGTGTCGTCAACGGTTCTTTGATGACGAGGGATACAATTCTGCTCGCAAGAGTGGATTGAGTGGATTGAGTGGAGGTCGAGCGTCTAAGAGGATCGATCCAGACTGTGGCGTGTGTGTGCTGCCCGGAAGTTGGGATGGATCGTTTTGTGAGGCCCCGCACATTTTGCCCATTTGCTTCCGCTGATGGCCGATTACAGTCGCTGATTAACCCGGTTACAATAGCCGTCGTCTCGCTCAAAGCCGATCACCGGAGCACGATCAGCACCACCCGGGGCAGACCATATCAGTAGTGTGCAACTCGAGCAAATTGACGTTACACTCCAGTCAATCTACCTAATACATTCCGACACTCATTTCATCATCCCGTCGACATGGAGGCACTGGCCCTCAAAGCGCGCGCTGAGAGGGAAACCCTCCAGGTGTTGAACCCGTTCGTGGATATTCTCCGATCCCCCGATGAGATCAAGATTCCAGCGGAGACTCTCAGTGGGGCCCTGGGACACTTTGTCGCAACTCTCGAAGGAGAGCGTCTAGACTCCTTTGTCCAGGATGTGGCCACTTCCCCGTCATTGTGGAAGGCTCTTAGTCACACCCAGGTTGAGGCGGCGGTTCGCGCTGCTCCTAGTGCAAAGGTCGCCGAACTGCGCCCCAAAGTGAAGGACGGATGGATCTTCCGCAATCGGCTGGCCAAGGCATCGCGAGCTTGGCTCGAATCTGTGGTCAAGTCGGTCACCAAATCGGGAATGACGACCAATGCCGTCGTTGTGCTTATTGGCCTGCTCCAGGGTCTCGACGACGTTGCCGACATCGAGTGGGACAAGCCGCGCATCGAACTGGAGGAGGAGATCGTTATTGCCCTAGCAGAGCGGTTTGAGAAGAATAACTGCGATGCCTTGGACTTGTTTTCTGCAGCTTCCGACCATATCGATCCTGCGCGTCTGCGTGCCCTGGACTTGAGGGTGAGTAATCGATCCCAACATTGGCTCACATTCCTAGCAAGTCGTCCCTCGCCTCAACGTCGAGCTCTTCACGATCTTGGGCTTCCCTCCTGTGATATTGTCTGCCTCCAATGATCCAGAATCGACTGACATGGATCATTTGGCTCTTGTTTCACGAGGTCTGGCGCGCTCTTTTATCTCTCTGTCCGAGGGCAGCCCTCAAAGTCAAGAGTACGCTTGGGAAGAACTGGTTTCATTCGTTCAGCGCATGCACTCAGATTGTTTGACGAAACTCCAGAAGGATCTGGGTGACTTTGAACCGAAGCAAGGAAGTTTAGGTAAGGCTGTTGAAATACATGGGAGGGAGCTGACAATTAGAATGGGAACGACAAAAGGCTGCGCTGTACGCCTTCACTACCGTTACCTGGCCGGGCGTAGAAGTCATGCTCAACCCACACCGCCATCCAAGCTCTGAACAGTCTACACGGTTCTCGAGTTTGGTCGTTCTCACGCTGGCCAAGTTTGCGTCGTTGGTGCAAAACGAGCGCACAATGGAAGGATATGAGGATCTTCTCTATGGGTGTCTCGATGTGCTTGCGGCCGAGGGAGGCACGCGAGCGACGCGCTCGCTCTTTGATGAGTTGTTCCGAGAAAAGCAATCAACCCAACTTGCCGCCTTTGTCTTGCTGGTGGCTGAACAACTCGTTCATCTTCTCGACGCTTCAACGATCCGCGATAACGTCATGCCCCTTGCCGCAAGGTACGTTGAGAATGTTTGCATTCACTGATAACAGATATTTCGTCCGCCCCGAGCACCGCTCCGCCTTCCAGGCGTCAAACGCATTCCTTCTTGTGTTGCTGGAGGTCGCGTCCAACAGCCTGGAACGAGACTCGACTCAGGCGTCGTTTGTGGACTCCATGGTCAGGATCTGTGCCAATGGTCTCCTGAAGGAATCGCGCGATGGCAGTGTGACCACTGAGCAGCTTCTTCCGGCCTACACCGCCGTTATCCGTGCTGCGGCGCGCTACGACATTGAGTTGGTTCACTACTGCATCGACCTTTTGGACACTATTACCTTCGACACCAAGGAGTACACCCAAACCCTTGACATGATCCGCATCTCGGCCATTCCGTCGATACCGGAGCCTGAAATGCAGGAGTATCTCGACGGCATCTCCCGTATCATACTCAACGCACCTCATGGCTCGGATTCCCGAATTGAACTCGCCAGGCAGGCCTTCAAGGTCGTCATGAATGAGATTCCTGACGAGAGTAAGCAAGTGGGTATAGAATGGTGGCTCAAGCACCGTCGTGTATTCCAGAGCCAGAAGGACCTACAGGCGAAGCTCTAGTTCGTCGACAACTAGTGTGTGTTGTAAAAGCAAAGCTGGAGATGCATTGCATAGGCGATGACAGCGCATGCGCTGTCAGTGAACTTCTGGCTAGGACGTTCATGCACTCGTGAGTTCTCAGGACAATGACCAAACGGCGCGATAAACAGTCTCTTCATTAACTCTCGATAATACTGAACTATTCATAAAACCCAAAGAACTCAGCTTTTCGCACCCAGGCCGCAACAAGTGGCCGCCACCTACTTGGAAGGCGGTCATGCTCTGTCTAGGCTTTGGTCTTTTCCTGTTCCTCCACAGAGTGGACAGTGGACGTCTCCGCGGAGTTGACAATTGTGCTTTTCTGACCCGCGAGCATGTTTGTCGAGACTTCTGTTCGCGCGAGCTCGAGCAGACCACCAAGGTCGCGGGGCCCGACAAAGTGCTTCCTCCCGGTGGTGAACCAGGTGATAACACTGACGATTCCGACCAGGCCGAAAACTGCGACGGCATAGTTCATGCTCGATCCGGTGGTGGGGACCTCGGGAGGGAACAGGAAAAACACAGTGGTAACCATCGTAAAGGCGAGGCCGAAGACGTTGGCGATCGGGCCGATGATGGGGCCGAGTGTGAACGTCGGTTCCGGGAGGGACGGCGGGCGGAGGATGCCGCGTCCCCGGATGAGGACCAGAGCAATTGGCACGCAGTATGAGATGTTTAACGAAACAACCGACGAGGAGAGAATAGCATTAAGCGCCGCGGACGAACCGAGGTAAATGCACCCAAAGATAACCACGAGGGTGGTCGAAAGGAGAACAGCAGGGACGGGGACGCCGCTGCGGTTCATGGTCCCGAAGACGCGGCTGAATGGGAAGCCGTCGTCACGGGCAAAAGCGTAGATCATGCGGGACGCAGCAGTGCAAAGCGCAGTGGTGGTGAAGAACATACAACCAATGGGAAGAACAAGGAGGCAGATGGAACCAACGCGGCTGTCGGTCGCTTGGTAAATCGCGGTGAGAAGCGGACCCGCAGGAGACGAGTTCACAAGAGTGAGGTCCTTGATGCAGAAGAGGAGACAAATAAGGAAGATAAACGACGAGAAGGCGCCGATGCAGACTGCGCCAATCATGACGCGGGGAGCATTCTTGTGGGGCTGCGGCATCTCCTCCACCATGTGCGAGGCGGCATCTTTGTGTGAGTCACGTCCTCTTCCACCCACAAGGCAATAAACTCACCACATCCGATCAGTCCGAACGACGCCTGGAGGAGACCCATGATCCACGCGACGCCATCGGGCCATCCCGTCTCGTTAGTGAACTGGGTGAAGACCAGCTTTGCAGATGCAAAGTTGCCGCTAGAACAAGCAAGGCAAGTGATGATGATGATGACGCAGCCCGAAACCGACCAGATAATGGCGGCCTGGTTGAGACGCGGGAGGACGGGCAGGCCCCATATGTTGATGGAGGCGCCAATGAGAGTGTAGCCCGTGTAAATGACAAAGATGTGCCACGGCTGAGCCTCGTAAGAATCACCGAGGTTGAGGGCGACAGCACCAGTGATGAGCTGGCCCGCCAGGGAACCCGCTGTCGCGTGCAGGGCAATCCAGCCGCAAGTGGCAAACCATCCGCAGATCCACGAGATCACTGGAGCATACTTGGGCGGAGCAAGGATCGCAGACCAGTGGTATTGGCCTCCAGATGTGGGGTACACATGGCAACTAATTGGTGTTAGCTGTGCAATTCGGGAAGCTACTGTATCACCCTGCGTCATTTACTCACATCTCCGCCATCGAGGCTGCCATGGCGAGGTTACCCAGGAAAGCGGGGACGATTCCCCAGATAACAGCACTCGGTCCGCCAGACGGGAGGGCGACGGACAAGGATGTAGCCATTGCCGTCCACGAATTGAGGATGGCATACGCGAGGCCGACTGCTATGTAAGTTTCCCGGACGAGCCAAGTACATTCGGAAGACTCACTCAGAGAAAGGAAGCGAAAGTTGCGTGCTGGATCAGTCGGGCGAGCCATCTCGGCGTCGTTGACGTTCTCGAATGGTCCTGTACCGCGTTGCTCGCGGAAGATGGTTTCCCGAACCATCTCGGTCGTGTATGGGGCGCTTTTTGAATCGGACATCGTGGCCGCGGTCGAGATGTAGTTCAAGCCGCCGATGGGAAGGTCGGGTGTACTCGTAACGTAGCTAAGACAGGCTGCTCTCAATATATATCAAACCTAGGGGAACCCAGGCCGCGAGGCCAGAAATATCGTCGGCAAGCTGTGTTTCTTGCGGCCGAGTCCGAGCCGCCGCTACACTGTGCCGGTGACAACGGACCGGATCTCTTTCCAATCAATGACAAAACGTCTCCCCGGCCTACTTCGGCGCACCGCAACGAACCCCACACATTCCCTTGCCTCAGGAATCAAAACGCGGAGAGAAAAGTGAGGGCAACGTCTGGAGTGGGGCTGTCGCCGTATCTACACAGCGATTCTTTGGTCAAGCGAGGACTGGGGGCCCATACAGTCAGGGTATCAATATTTTGCAAGTTATTTTGGGATGTGGGTGCATGAGGGGGTCCGGTTGCTCCGCAGCTCCAATCTGCAAACGGCGAGTTGGAGTGGACGCCAAGATCGCCTCGCCATCACATGCCCAAAGCTGCAGGCCTTCTCTGTCGAACTGGACGAATTGCATTGATTTTTCCAAGTGCTGTCGTTGCCGTTTGTTCCTGTGCCGGCGGCAACTGCCACACGTGATCCCAGGGTTTCAGACTTTTTTTTTGTTTTTTTCTCGATCAGGCTCTAGTTGTGATCCCAACCATCATAGTCTTTACTCGTTGTGTTTATTGGAACTCTGATGTCACCCCGAACAACGTCAGCAGTAAGTTGGCGAGCTGGGCGAGCCAGCTTCTGTTTCCCATGGGCACTGTGCTGGATGAGCTCCGGTCCGAGCTGACCCCTCACAGTCCCCAATGATCACCCCCTTACTGGACTGAACTCGTTCAGACTCGATAGCCGGGGACGGGCGAGAATGCGCATTCATTCCAATTCCTCCGGTGACTGCTCTTATCTGCTCGGAACTTGAAGCGCAGCCGGAGCAAACGCAGGCTGGTCGCTCTGCGGCCGAAGAGACATCATTTGGGAACACGCTTTGCGGACATCTGACCTTTTCTATTCAGGGCAGGAACGATATCTGACCTTTTTGCTCAGGGTCGAACAGATATCTGACCTTTTCAAAAGGGCCAGTCGGATTATCTGACCTTTTGAGAATTATCTGACCTTCTGGATATCTTTTCACATGCAACCTATACCCGAGGACTTGATGATCGCACGGTTGACCAGTTAACCACCGGCTCGCTCAACCGATATGTTCACGAGGCTACATCGGGAAAGTGAGTCACTGACTATCAGCGGACATGTCTGCAACGGTATAAATACCTAGAAGTGGGGAAATACAGTGGAGGATGGAATGATGCTACATTACTTGGATAAGGGAATGTCACGCGGCTAGCGCCGAGTTGTTCTCACTCCCCTTGAAGGCACGGACGCGTCCGCCGGCTTACAGACGCCCCATGAGGCCCAGCCCGTCGGATCGTTCGCCCAACCCTCGACATAGTGCTTCTTGGCCGCTTTCCATCCTCTGATTCTCGCTAAAGTCTCAATGGCACTCTGTGCTGCCAGAGACGCCGCTCCCGCCTCCCCCCAAGCAGCGTGGATGTAAAAGCGAGTTGTGTGGATGTGCGTCAGAGCTTCGGTGATACCTTCAGTATGGGCGAGATCGAGTGCCTCTTTCAACAGACTCAGCGAGGGCTTCGGATTGTTGATAGCGGAGTCAATCCCACTGTTCCACTTATCGAGTAGCTCTCCGAGACGCGTGCGGTTGACATCGCTTCCTGGTGGCTTGAGGGAACAGGTGTTGCATCGGCAGCGGAAATTGTGCGTCGCTTCGATACACTTCCGGCGTTCGTGACGAGGTCGACATAGTGTCGTAAAATCGCAATAGGAGGTGGTGAGCTCCTCACCCTCCATGATTTCGCGATACGCGATCAGCACTGAAAGTCAGTGAAACTCAATATTCATCCTTACGCATTCTTTTCAGCTCGTCGTCCCAGAACCATCCCGAATTCGGCGAGCACGAGTGATTGATGCGACTGAGATACTTGAACACTCCGCACGGCACGTCATTGGGATCGCCCCCTTCTTCCTCTTCCTCCACGCACGGAATCGCGTTTGATCGGAAGACTGCTTCCAGGGCGCGGTTGTTTGGGCCACTGTTGGCATCGAAAGTGAACAGAAGGAGTAGATGTGGTGGAGCGAGTGAGCGGGCTGCGTCGAGCAGCTCCTTGCAGTTGGCACCGCGTCGACCTTTCAGAAGGGGCTTCTCTTCGAAAATGACTTCTGCGGGAAGAAACCCTTTCTTCGCGAATACGCCATTTCCGATGCCATGTGCCGAGCGAATAATGGAAACAACCGTGTGGGGATAAGTTGGCCCTCGCCTGGGTGGGTCAGTTTGGTTCCATAAAGCGGCAACCGACTTTTTCTTCAGCCCGCGCCGTCTAGAAGGGGAAGGGGTTGTGGACGATGCAACAAGGACGGTCTGCTGTCTGATCGTATCCTTGACACCCGGAAGTGACGATGACCGGCGCCTACGCTTCCTGTCCTTGTCGCGTTTGTCTCGTCGGTCGCCTTGGTCCCGTTGATTGACAGACTTCTTTGGAGTTATCGATTCGGGTGTGGGTGGAACGACCGGAAGGCGATGCTTGTGGGCCAAGGCGGACGGCGTGATGAGAGGGAACGCTCGTTTTGATTTGTCTACCGAACTCTTGCTCCCTGTCAAGGCCGGGTCCATGGCCGGCTTGTTGCCAATACTTGTCATGATGTAGTCGCTTTCGGTTCGGGGGAGCCGCGAGAACCTTGTTTACAACCTCTTGAGACATCAACAGAAACGAAGAGTTGAAGATGGAAAGTTGAAACAGGAAGAGTAGGGGCCTGAGGAAGGAAGACCTGGTCCCTTCACAACCACCAGCCAGCGTATCACAGGATGGACGCACAACACCACATCTCACAACTTCCTGCAGCCAACCTCATCAACGCTTCAAGATAGTAACATACTTGCTACATGCGCAAACTCTCATATATGTGCAGTCGCCCTCGATCTATGTTTACGGGGGAAGCTACGTGTCTACAGCTCTAGAGCTTCGCGCGAGTCTCTGTCTTGGACACGGCATACTTTGCCGCCCGGTTCTCCCTCGCCCAGACGGCTCCCACAATCTCCTTGACCTGTGTTTTCAACACCTTGCCATTCGCATTTCGCGGGAGTGGCGTCTCCGAGACGTAGATAATGACTGGACGAGCGGGGTATCGCAACCGCGGGGCAGCGAACTTGATCAGCTCCTCCTCAGTTGCAAGAGCACCAGGCGCGAGTGACACCGCGACGCCGACCCGTTCACCCATTACTGGACAAGGTACGGGCACGGCAGCGACCTCGGCAATGCGGTCGTCCTCCGCAACTGCATTCTCAACCTCAGCCGATGGAATCTGAACTGTCAGCAGGCTTTAATGAGAGGTTGATCTTACGTTCTCTCCACCGCGGATGATGATGTCTTTGGCACGATCGCGGACATACAAACATCCCTCGTCGTCGATCATGCCCATGTCTCCCGAGTTAAGCCAACCGTCCTTGTCCAATGCGGCGGCAGTTGCCTCTGCAACTGTCAGAAAGACCAATTGTGATCATGTTTCTTCCTTCACGCACCGGGATCGTTCAGATAGCACTTCATGATAGTGTATCCCTTCATCTCAATAACTCCCATCTCGTGTGGGGGCAAAACCTCGCGGGTTTCGGGATGGGTGATGCGAATTTGACAACCTGGGAGGGGACGCCCAACGCTTCCCGGACGTTCAACATAGTCTCCGCCGGCGAGAGCTGTGTGCACAGCGTTCGTCTCGGTCATGCCGTACCCGTGCGAGCTGGAATTTGGTCAGCTACGTATGGGACGAGAACAAAACTCACAGGACACAGTTTGGGAACCGCTTCATCAGGTCGCTAACCATGCGCTCCGTGGATGGAGCCCCGCCGTAGCTCATAGAGTTGAACTGGACCTCTGGAGGGAGAAGGGGCGACTGGTAAATGGCTGTTACAATTGCGGGAACGCTAACGGTAAGAATACGTCCTTTACCATGAATTATGGTTTACGCACCCTCCGATAATCTTAACATCCTCCTGTTGGATGAGCTTGATGGCATCGGCAACATTCCATTTGCGCATGAAGACAACGGTAGAGCCAGTTCGGAAGAATCGGAGGAGCCATGAGAGGCAGCCCGTTACGTGGAACATCGGGATGGCCAGAAGAGTAGTCGCGGGGACAGTAGGAGGGAGGTCGGCCAAGTCGTTGCCTTGGCGGAGGAACCAACGAGCAGTGGCTGAAATTAATCACTGTTACAGCAGCTCGCGTACTTACATATCTGGCCGGAGAGAACCGAGTGAAGGGAACCACGCTGGGTCGAAAGAACCGCCTTCGGCATAGATGTGGTACCCGAAGTGAAGAAAACAGCACCATCACTCTCAGGACCAAGATTGTCGATATCTGCACCGTCAAGCACCTCCTGGATGCGGTGGGCGGGGGGATTGGGTGCGAGCTCTCCAACATTCTGACGGGTGACGGAGTCAAGGTGTGCAATTCCCGACCAGCAGTAGATCTAGATGTTAGAGCGACTGCAAAACGTCGAAAATCGCAACTCACTGGACCAACGTTCTTGGCTTCAAGTTCTGCCTTGCGGGGAGCGAGCATCTGGGCAAGGGGAGGGTCGACAAGAACGAACATGGGGTTGGTTTTGGCCAGACAGTGAACCTGGGCTTCTACCACACTGTCGCGTTAGTAGAGAGTCTCCCATCGTGGCAGGAGCTCACAGAGTGTTGTTTAGAAGCACAGGTACGGCACCAAGGAGATGGATTGCAAGGAATGAGACAATCCAGCCCGGCGAGTTAGCACCACCGACTGCCACACGCGACCCCTGTCGCACACCATTGTCACGAAGCCAAGCGGCTAGGAGGAGCGCCTTGTCGTAGATTTGCCCAAAGGTAAACTGCTCGCGTGCGTAGAAGTCGGCTGGCTCGGGAACCGGCGCCGAGACCATGACCTTATCCTTGTGTTTCGCGATACAGTCCAGGAGGAACGCGCGATTGTTCGGCGGCGCCTGAAGCTGTCAGTTTGAGATCGACTTTCATCTGCTCACATTCTTCCACATTGGCATCGGCTTGCCGTCCACTATCTTCTCGGTGAGCTCCCAGATGGAGCCCGGGGCGGTGATGATGCGGTCGCCTGTAGTGAGCCCACGTCATACGACGGTTTTCGACGTACATTCCTCCCAGGTGCGCTTGGGTGCCATGGTTGCAGAGGGCTGAGCGGTGTAATGTGAGTGTCAGTGAGGATAACAAGGTTGTCACGGCTACGCGGAGGGCCACTGGAGTAGACTGTTCTTATATCACCAAGTATGGTCTGGCGAGCATTGGGGTTTGTGGGGGGAGGATGTACGGTAATCAAAATAGGCATCTCCCCTCTCGGTTCACTCTTCATCGCGTCATATTTGGTTACCGGGTTCTACGGCTCTGCAGGAAACGGCGTTTTGCATGCTTGCATGTTACAAGTCTCTTGCGTCTCTTGCCCACATCATTCTGGACACCGAGTACGCAACACTACGGCCACTGGTCGTGCGTCGACTGCTTGGTGACAGTCTGGTTTGATTCGGATGTGACCGAAACCCGCGATACCGAGACCGATTGCCGAATGAGACTCCACCAGGTTCAGCACTGCGACCAGCGACCCTATCATTGTAACCTAATACCATCGACGGCCCGACGGACTTGTCGGTCCGGATGTCAGTTCGGATGTAATGTGTCGGCCGTCCCTTCAAACGCCGAGCCGGAGAGGTCGTTATCTACATCAGCAATTTGACAGAAACCGTATGATTTGCTGCGTATGTCTGTGCCCCACTAACTTGTACCACAAACCTGGTCACCCATGTATGCGGCCATGTAGCCCGGTGGCTTGATAATGTCCCCCCTTTCCTTTCCTTTCCTCCCTCCATTCATGTGATTCAATGACTCATCTGCCTCTTTTACACAAAGTATCTCGCTTGATCGTTTGGCTGTAACCGTCCTTGTTCACGCAGATCTCCTTACCCCCCCCGAGACCGCCTGATGCAAATCCGCGGATCCTGATCGGCCGTTTTCAGCAGAGCTGCGAGACTACTGGTGACGGCGACGGTCTTGTCCGCCCCCCGCGCCCCCGCCCCCCTCGGTAGTCGCCGGTGCCTTGCAGATCCATTCTGGTCTCACGGCCCACGCCGCTTCTCATTGACCCCCCTGCCGGCCCTGGGCCCTCCGGCCCTTGGGGCGCTTTTGAGCTTTCCTAGCTCTAATATAGCTTTAAAGCTTTCGAGCTTTCCTCTGACACCCAGAGTAAGTGAGGGGCTCATTTAAATAAAAAGTTCGGAATGGAGAGAGCACTTCTTAGTGTCCCTCTCTCTGCGTTGCCTGCAACTGATGATCGGATCGTCCTGCGCTTCTGGGCTTCTGGGTCAATGACAATCTCCATCTGGAACAATCCAGGCGAGCCGTATGAGTCTCTAAGCTCGGGAAGTACTGTGATATCCCACTTCTTGTTCCATCTCCAACTCTACCAGCACATCTCGTGTGCTTCTCCTCAGCCAGGCTCTCCGGAACCGAACTGGGATGAACAGGTCGTTGCTCGGCATAGGTCGCCGCAGCTTGGCCTTTTTCCGACAGCCACCTCGAGGTTCTCGCTCGTCCTCAACCTCTATTCCGTTTGACGATGTAAAGCTCCCGAGTCTGGCCGACCTGTATTTGGAGGAGGGTGATAATGGTGAATTGTGGTCGATGATAACACGTGTAATCTGTTTGTTGAAAGCTAACTGGCATAGTTGTTGTCGCCATGTCGGGTGGCGTAGACTCGTCTCTTACCCTTCGAGTCCTCCGCGAGCTACCCTTGAATCTATCTGTTGTCTTTATGCGCAATTGGGACCCTCTTCTTTCGGAATCATCCGACGATCTTGACAATGCCACAACGTCTCTCTCATATGGCAACCGCGGGGTTTCGGGAAGGCCCAACATGTCTCCTTGTGAATGGGAGCGCGACTGGACGGACGTTCGCCGAGTATGTGCCCACGTTGGGATTCCGGACAAAGATATTCGTCTCGTTGATCTTTCGAGAGAGTACTGGAGCAGGGTGTTCGAACCCGCTGTTGCTGTGTGGGATGCGGGAAACACTCCCAACCCGGACGTTGATTGTAACAGGTGAGATTTGAACCACATGATGGAAATCTGACGATACAGGGAGATCAAGTTTGGCGCGTTAATGCAACATATCCCACCAGGCCACTATCTTGCCACCGGTAACTCTAGCTTCGCCTACATGTCTAACCGCAGGTCATTACGCCCGTGTAAAACGCACACCACAAGGTGCCACACTTCATCGCGCAAGAGACTCGACAAAGGATCAGACGTACTACCTAAGCCAGGTCCCGGAGGGCCAGCTGTCCAGAGTAAGTGGGACTAGCACTAGGAACTCGGAAACTGATGTAAGGCGGTATTCCCGCTGGCTGGCATTCCTAAACTGCGGGTACGAGACCTCTCAAAGTTCTTTGAGCTCCCCACTGCCGAACGTGAGGAGAGTATGGGTGTATGTTTCATTGGTGAACGTGGCAAGTTTGGTGACTTTGTCTGTGAGTTCCCAGAATGCAGCAACCCCTAACCGATGCGCAGCCCAGTACACCACAGCTCAAAGCTCGACCGGATACTTTGTCGATCTGGATGGAAAGCGTCTGGCACCGCACAAGGGATCACACTACTACACGATTGGTCAGCGTCCGGGGTTAGGAGGGCTTCCGGGGCGGTGGTACATTGCGCGAAAGGGAGTCGGTTCAGGCGATGACATTATGATCGTCCAAGGAAGGTGAGAATATCGGTATCCTCGTATCTAACAACAGCAATCATCCAGCTCTCCAGTGCGTCGCAATTTCGTGCGGAGCGTTTAACTGGATTGCCGGAGGTCCACCCATTGAACTGGAGAACGGGGGTACTCTGGACGCCCTTGTTCAAGTGCGCCACCGAATGGCACCTGTACCGGCGCAGGTCAGCCTCGACGACGAGAATCGGTGGGTGATGATCTATTGCGATTGCGAGCTCACTGTACAGCGTGTCAATACGCTTCTTGAACCCGGTCATCGCTGTGGCAGAAGGCCAAATTGCAGGCGTGTGGAAGGACGACCAGTGCCTCGGTAGCGGTGTCATTGAAGGCACGACATGTGCCGCATGACGAGGACCGGGCACAAGGAGAACATCCCGGAAGTGTATAGAGGGATAGACAAACCACTTTATTGTTGTATAGTTCCAGCACACCTCATAGACTCTCTTGCATGCGAGTCCATCATTGCTCTTGCCTCTGGACCATTACCTTGGTTGATGCGCTGTCTGTGCGGCGAAGTGGTGGCACAATGGTTGCTGAATCCCTTTGTTGCTAAGGGTGCTAGCGGTGCCCGGTGCCATTTGTGTGTGGACATGTGAATTGAACATGCTACATGCGTTCGCGCGTACATGCTGCATGCCACATGCCACATGCTACATGCTACAAACTCGTTTGCATCCGCAGACAGGCACGCACCCTTCCCACCCATTCCATCCAATCGATCCCATCCAAGCGATCCCATGGTCGTCCAACTACTGTACTCACCATTGCTGCTTCTTTCGCTTTGCCCTCATCTCTCGCTCCCTCACGCCTTATCCTGTTGCTGCCGACGGCGCAGGCGGTAGCTGCGCCGAGCGCAACGCACCAAAATGTCCGCCAGTTCTCCCATCGACGTTGCCTCCACTCCGGGCTCGGATATCATACTTGTCGAGGGCGAGTACGCGATCACGAGCTCGACACCAGTTTTATTAACGCCCGACACTCCGGACGATCTGCCTGATGCATTATTCTCCACGCCCCTGCTCGGGTCCTCCAGCCAACTAGAGAGCAGTGCAGCGGAAAGTAGCGCGGCAGGAGGAGGCGCGGCGCCGGATGCGTTCTCTGCACCTCAGTACGACCTGGGGAACTACAACCAGCAAGAGAGTGCAGCGGAAAGCAGTGCGGCCGGAAGCCGCGCGGCAGTGGAGTCCTCGTCAACTTTCTTGAGGGCGACGGCGGCAGTGGAGTTCTCGTCAACTTTCTCGAGGGCGACGGGGTCAAAACGTCTCCGCGAGGAAGAAGCTTCATGCCGGCGCTCCAAACGTGGTCTTCCCCGCCCAGAATACGACTGCCGGAAAGCACTCGACCGGCTGTTTCAGCAAAACCGGGGCGAGACGTCGCTAGGGAAGAAGAAAACGTGGAAGAAGAAGGCTGCGCGCGCTGCGCAAGGACCAGCTGTTCCGCCAGTTGGCGTTAATTCGGTCGTCAAAACCGAGCCAGCAACACCGCCTGAGCCGGTGGGATTGTCCCTGTCGGTGACGCCCCCGTGCTGGGTGGACGAGAAGCCTGACGTCGGCGACGGCGAACTGCCACCCATCGAGATTCGCAACGCCGGCAGCCGCGGGCGTGGGCTGTACGCTCTTCGCGCTTTCTATCCTGGCGACGTAATCTACGCGGAAACGCCGCTGATTACTGCTCGCAAGTCTGATTCGGACGCGGCGATCCTCGACAAGATTCTCGCTCTTCCCCTGGACAAAATGCGGGTTCTGTGGCAGCTCGAGACATCCGGCGGCTACCAACCGATGGTTCGCGGCCTTTTTGACGCCAACACCATTCCCTGTCACGCGGAAAGGGACACCGACTTGAACGGCGAAGATGACGACGACAATGAGGATGAGCCTGAGGATGGTATCTTCGAATACATCAGCCGTATCAATCACTCGTGTTCCCCAAACGCCGGATGGTACTGGAGCAACAGGGTGAAAAAGCTGTGTGAGTCGTAGAGAGCCGTCGGTCTGGCCGTCGCCGAGAGAGCGCGTCGGTCTGGCCGTCGCGTCGGTCTGGCCATCGCCAAGAGAGCGCGTGCGGTCTGGCCCTCCTTGGCAACGCTCTTTGGATCGCTTAGCTGACGATAGTACTTGTCGCGTCACAGGCCGTGGACGTGGGGGATGAGCTCGTGGCGACCTACATGGACCCAAGACAGCTGTTGATGAGACGAAGTGACCGTAAGAAGGTCATCGAGTCCATCAGCGGATTCAAATGCTCGTGCCCGTCATGCAGTGTCAACTATAGCGCTCAGTCGGACACGAATCGCGCTCGCCTTGCGCAGCTTTTCAAAGGCTGGGAAGCACCCAATATCCACAAGCTGGTCGTCGAGAGGGACATTCTATCACGCCTCCATGAAGCAGCGCAACTCGCTCGAGCAGAAGGGCTTGAGTCATTGCTCTTGGATGTTTTCCTCCACGAGTTTTACGTCCTCGCCGCTTGGAAGAAGGAAGCGCGTGCCAAGCAAGTCGCTGGACTCGCTTTGGACGCCCTACAACGCTCAAGGGGGCGGGATGAGGCGAGCGATCACTTCGTAGCACGCTTCGCCGCGGACCCAAAGAGCTGGGCGTCCTATGGCTTTATGACAAGGTGAATACGTCAGCGGGTCTTGTAAGTTAGAGTCGTTGATATTTTGTATGTGTGAAGGATATGCATTGCCAGCCTACCATCGCTTGTCTGTCTCGTCATTCCTCCAGTCCTTCGTCTTCGCCTCCCACGTTCATCACACTCAAAAGCGATTAGCGCCGGCGATCGTAGTCACGGTCACGGTCCTCATAGCGGCGACGGGGAGGTGAGTCGTGACGTGCGCGAGGAGCAGCCCCTTCATCATCGTGGCGACGGGGGGAGAAGTTCCGCCGATGGGGAGGAACGTCTTCATCACGACGGCGGGGAGGAGTATCAGCGTCACGACGGCGGGGAGGAGTGTCATCATCGCGACGGCGGGGAGGAGTATCAGCGTCACGACGACGAGGAGGAGTGTCTGGCCGGCGTGGAGGAGTGTTAGGGCGTCTCGGCGGCGAGTCGCGGCGGCGTGGAGGAGAATCATCTCTCCTACGAGGTGAGGGAGCATTCCTCTTTTTGGGTGAGATTGAGCCCGGCTTGCGCGGCGACAACGAATCGCTATAGCGCCGACGTGGAGGCGGCGAACGACCATCATCGCTATCACTGTCGTATCTCTTGCGCGGAGGAGAACGTGAAGCGCGCGAATCATCGGAGTAACGACGAGGCGGCGGCGAGCGAGAATCGCGCGAATCAGTCGAGTACCGGCGGCGCGGAGGCGAGCGTGAGTCACGCGAGTCATCGGAAGAATACCTGCGACGACGCGGGGAGCGGCGACGGTAGCGAGAGTCGTCAGAGGAGTAGTCGTCACTTGACGACGAGAGCTCGCTCTCTGAACTTGAAATGGACGAATCACTATCGGAGCTGTCCTGTTCCGCGGCATGTTGAGCTGCGAGGAGCTTCGGGGCATTTTGCAACCACTCGCGCATGCCCTCCGTAACGGCGCCGAGACCGATTTGAGTGAAGTAGTTGATGGCGAAACGGGTGTTGCGAGGGTTATCGGTTGGGAGCATACCAGCAAAGGCAGGTTGCAGGTCAGGGAACTTGAGACGCTCAACAAGCTTTTTCAGGCCGAGCTCCTCCTTCATTTCGGTAAACATGATCTTCACAAAGATACGCGATGATGAGGTCGTCTCCTCCTCGTTCATGTGAACAACATGAAGGACGGCCCAGGAGATGCCGTCCGACGCAAGAAGGTGACCGAAGAATCGGCCAATGTTGCGCAGCTTGTTTGTCTCGTAACGGTGGATAGTTTCGTAATAATTTTGAAAAGCCTCCTGGAAGAGATCGGTCCAGATGCGGTTGATCTTGCACAGACGCTCTCCAATAAGGCCGTAAAAGTTTGAATAAGTGCGTTCCTGGGAACAACACTCAACGACCATCTTGACAAGTTCCATCTCACGGCCCTCGGGGAGGTTGACCTTCAAAAGCTTATGAACAGCTTCTTCGAAGTTGAGCTGCGACGTTAGCCGGATGACACATCGAGAGAATCCTGAGACTTACCGAGTTCATGACCGTCAAGTAGATGGTCCTTCTCAAGTTGATGAGATTCGTCTCCGTCATGTCGGTGATACCCTCCTTGTCTGGCGCAACGTCCTCCTCGTCCGAGTCATCAGTGTATTCGCTACCACTTCCTGACTCCTCGTCGTCGGAGTCGCCCAGAATCTCTCGCTTGATTTCCGCATAGCGCTCCTCATTCTGCAAAAAGTTGGGGTCAACCTTGAAAAGGTCTACGACGTTAGCTGTTATTCTTGACACTCTGCCAGTCGTAAGATAGGACTTACTCAGACTATCCTGGACCTTCAGCTCATCTTCGAGACTGATGCGATGCGTGATTTGCTCTTCCTCCTCCACAAGGTCCAGACCCTCCGGAATCATGGGATTGTCCTTATACTTGTCCTTGCGAACCTGGAAGAGGACTTCGATCATGTATTGGCACCGCTTGGAAATCGAACCTTCATGGAGGACGGCACGGAAGCGCTCGAAGATCATGGTGTTGGCCCTGGGGCTGTTTTCGGACAGGTACAGGCCTACTTCGCGCATGAAGCCAACCGCAATCTCAATCGAGTCGTCCGTGGGCTTCTCCATGCAGAGCAGGAGGAGTTGAAGTGCGACGATCTCGTGCGCAACATATTGGTTAACCAGATGAGCGATGAACGTGGATGTAGCGTTGCAGACGGCCTGCTGTTAGCTCAGTACAAAGTAGCGCCCCACCTTGTCGTTTCGCCTGTAAGCGCGACGAAACTGAGCAATGAGTCGGATCAGAACCAACTCGCCCACTTGTGGGAGCTTCGTGTTGACGACAGCGACGAGAGCGGCAAAAATCGGCGTAAATGGAAGAGAGGATGCTTGGGCCCTCATTATCGAACGCGCAAAGAGGCCTTTGCCACGAATAAGATTCTCCCCAAAGAGTTCGGGAACAACGTGCTTGATGTTGGAGACATTGACCTTGGGAGTTAGTATGGCAAATGGGTACCAGGGTATGCTTGGTGACTCACCTTGTTGATTAGACCATTGATACTTTTGCGAAGGGCATCCCAGCTAAGACGTTGGTATTCCGCGCTGTTCTTGTCCTTGCTAGCCTCCGCCTGAAGAGCCCTAAGACGAGCAGGGGGGATATAAGCCCCTCCGGATCGCGATCCGAGAAGTTTGGCAAATTCGGCCCGTGCCTGCTCGTCCACAGCCCCGGCTTTGGCTACAGCCGTGGATGGGTCGCCATTAGTGTCACCGCCGTTGAGCTCAGAGTTTATTTGAGACTCAAGAAGGGCAGCTTCACGCTGACGTTTGCGCATCGGGTCAACATCCATCACTCGTGGCACGTCGATGTTCACCTCACGGCGAGGGGGCGGAGAACGGGACCGACGGCGCTGGGTCGGCGGCGAAGGCGAGCGAGCACGAGGAGATCCGGACGGAGATCTGATAGCAAGTCAGTCATTTGATCTAGCGCCTGACAGTTTTCGTCTACAGTCGATTCCCGTTGCAGATTATAACTCACCTCTTCCGTTTTGAGGCCGGCAAGTCCTCTGGCGAAGCGCTCCGTGGCGACGCGCGATCCCGAGTGGGTGAGCGCACACGTGTCGGAGATGCCGACATCGTTGATATCACGGAGGATGTTGCTGGTGGATGCCTTTGCCGCGCTGGCTTTTCTCAATGCCGAGTGAAGTTGAGTGGCGACGATGGATGAATGAATGGCGAATGGAAGCCAGGTCGGATCGAGTGGAATCTGTTTGCGCGTTTGCAAGTGAGCAAGTGGCTAGTGGCGTGGTGTGTGGTGTCTGGGGTGTGCATTGTGTGTGGTACACCTAGAAAAGGGGGTGGTAAAATACAGAATGACGTGTACTTCACCTTTCAAAAACACGCCGTATCAATCCTCCCTGTGGGGCCCCACAATAACAACACACCAGCCAGGGGGGAAAGGGATCTGCGTTCCTAGTTGGCCTTGCTTCTTGACTTGCAATCGACGACGCGTCTGGCTCTGGAAACGTGTCCAACGTAAAGTCAATCCCATCCCCCTCGGTTTTGACACTTGGACTTTTACTCGACACTCTTCTCTGCCAACCACCACCTCTTCAACAACTCGCCTCGTCCCAAAAAAATGTCTCAGACTCAAGAGAACGCGGCGCTCTTTGCCGCCATCGCGAAGGCCGCTGATAAGTACCCCAAGCCCAGCAGTGTTGTCTACACCTATGGAACCGCTGGCTTCCGCACCTTGTAAGTCCGCAACCACCCATGGCGGAATTGGAACGATGTTGCAGCTGGAGCTGTTGCCGCAAGGGCTGTAATTGTGACTGACATGACAACAGGGCCACCAAGCTGCCTTCCGTTATTCTCCGTGTCGGTCTTCTTGCCGTGCTTCGCTCGCAGCGCCTGAATGGCGCTACCATTGGCGTCATGGTCACTGCTTCGCACAACCCCGAGCCGGTATGTATAGTGCTCGCATTTGTTTTCCTGAGAGATCAGGTTCCTCACTTGTCTGCTGTGTGAACAATGCGCTGATGGTCCTTAGGACAACGGTGTCAAGCTGATTGACCCTGCCGGAGAAATGCTCGAGCAATCATGGGAAGCCTATGCGACCACGCTTGCCAACTGTGACACCTCGGAGGAGCTTGTTGCAGCGTACGAATTCATTGCCACCCAGCTGCGTATCAACACTCAGCATCCTGCCTCGGTTGTTTATGCTCGCGACACTCGTCCTTCGGGCCCTGAGCTTATCAAGGCCTTTGAGACTGGTCTTGGGGCCTACGGCGACCTTGTTAAGACAGTTGATCTGGGCGTCACGACTACGCCCGTCTGCCACTACGTTGTCAAGGCGTTGAACGACAAGTCCGGCACCTATGGAAAGCCCACCATCGAGGGATACTATGAGAAGCTTGCTTCAGCTTTCAAGACGTTGATTGTGAGCCAGCATGGTTGTGTAACCCATCCTAACTCTCAGGGAAGCCGTGGTCCTCTTGCGCCTCTCTATGTTGACTGCGCCAATGGTGTCGGTGCTGTCGCCCTGAGCCAGTTCCAGAAGTACATTGGTGACCTCCTCACCTTCAAGCCCATCAACACGGATATCGACAAGCTTGGCGCTCTTAACTCACAGTGCGGTGCCGACTTTGTGAAGACCAAGCAGACCCTTCCCCCCTCGGTTGCTTCGTCCGGTATCCTGGCGACGCCCAACACCCGCGCTGCCTCATTCGACGGCGATGCTGACCGCATTGTTTACTACTACCTTCGCGATGGTAAGACCTTCCGCCTTCTTGACGGCGACAAAATCGCCGTCCTGGCCGCTCTTTTCATTGGCGACCTCGTCCATCGTGCCAAACTCTCCGAGAAGCTCAAGCTCGGCGTCGTGCAGACTGCGTACGCCAACGGGTCTTCCACCAAGTTTATTAAGCAGGTATGTTGGTTATATTACAGTGTACGTGTTCTGATCGTGCAGCGTAACATTCCCGTGACCTGCACCCCGACCGGTGTCAAGCACCTGCACCACGCGGCCACCCGATACGATATTGGTGTTTACTTTGAGGCCAATGGGCATGGCACCGTCCTCTTCTCCGAGGAGGCTCTTGCCACCCTGAAGTCTGCCGAGCCCTCGAGCCCTGACCAGGCTAATGCCATTAAGAACCTCATTGCGCTCTCTGAGGTTATTAACCAGGCTGTTGGAGACGCCCTCTCCGACCTTCTCCTTGTTGAAGTTGTCCTCGCCCACCGCGACTACGGTGCGTCGGAGTGGGACGCAAGCTATGAGGATCTCCCCAACCGTCTTGTCAAGGTCGAGGTTCCCGACCGCTCTATCTTCCTCACCACCGACGCAGAGCGCAAGCTCACCTCGCCCCCGGGATTGCAGCACCAAATTGACGAAGCTGTCAACAAAGTCGAGCTTGGCCGCTCTTTCGTGCGCCCTTCGGGAACTGAGGATTGCGTGCGCGTGTACGCTGAGGCTGCTACGACCTCCGCTGCTGATGGCCTCGCCGTCACGGTCTCGGACCTTGTGAAGGACGCGGCAAACAAGATTGCCGGCAAGGCATAATTGGGCTCTAGATTGTATTTATGTTGATCATGTCATCGGTCGGACAATGCTGTACAAGACTGCACTTGAGGGTGGCGCAGACCTCGGTTTTCCTGCCCTCGGTATACGTGGTATTGTTTGAATTGCAGCGATGTACAATCACACTGACTGTTTCTTCCATTGCATAAGGCCACTCGGGCTTGTCGGAATGACAGGGTGGAAGATTCGGTGTTGAGGTCAATTGTGGGGCCCCACAATGCTGCTCAGTCGGTGACGTCTCTTTCCACAGTGCACAGACAAGGCCCAGCCACCGAGGATGGGCGCTTGGTGCGCACTGCGCTGGATGCCATCCGAGAAGCCGACGTGCATTCAAGTCATTCCCATCTGTATTCTTACCATACCCCACCACGTCTTCTACAGCAGAAACCTGAATCATTATCGATGTCGGGGTTTGTAACTCGCGATTATACCTGCTAACGGGTAGAGTTCGCGAAGCCACGCACGCGGGAAGCTGGTACAGCGGAAATGGTGTGTTTGCCACCGCGGACCCATCGTTCTGGAGGCGACGCTGATGTGAAGGACAACAACTGAGCGCCGAGCTCACCTCTAATCTTGGGCGTGTGACACGTCTTCAAGACCCGCCGTATGCCCCACCCATCATTGACGCCAAGGCCATCATTGCCCCGTACGTCCTCCATACCCGCACATGTTGACTCAAGACATGCTGGCTACGCGTATTCCGGGCCTGCCGCCGCATGGGCCTATGCCGCAGTGCCTACTGATAAGATGTGAGTACTCAGGTTTACAACTATCGAGCGGGCTTCTTCGCGAAGGGGGATGGGATACTTCATCTTGGACCCGATGCTCACCGCCTAGCAAACGTGTCGTTCTCTTGGGTCCGTCGCATCATGTCTACCTCAAGGGCATCGCGCTCTCCAAGTTTGCCGCCTATGAGACACCCGTTGGAAACATCCCCCTGGACCTTGAAGGCAAGTTATCAAGCAGCGTGACCTAACCCCTCCAGCCATTGCCGATCTCCGTCGCACTCGTCTCTTTAGTGACATGAGTCCAAGCACTGACGAGGATGAACACTCGCTCGAGATGCATCTTCCGTACATCCGTCATATCTTCCAAGGGTAGGAGCGGCCAGCCAGCATGTGTTATTCTAGCACTAATCACTGCGCAGCCGCGACGACCTCAAACTTGTGCCCCTCTTGGTAGGCCACCCATCGTCAAGTGCTCGTGACGACATCTCCGCCGCGCTCAAGAAGTTTTGGGATGACGAGGAGACGTTTTTCGTCATCAGCAGTGACTTTTGCCACTGGTACGCCCTGCTATTCCCACTACTGTCTCTTTTCTCACACTTGCAGGGGCACACGGTTTAGCCACACGCCCTACTATCCTGGTGCACCAGACCCTCCTAACCCGGTGCCACCAGTTCCCGGCCAGAGGTCGGCGCCGCCCTCGACCCCGCTTCAATTCACGAAGCACTATTCTGGTCATCGTGCGGGTGACGCTCCTATCTGGAAGTCGATCCAGTACATGGATCATGAGGGAATGGACCTTCTCCGGGCCCCGGCGCGGCCTAACGCTGTCGAGGAATGGGAGGCGTACCTGTCGCGGACCAAGGTAAGTGACCCAACCAGTACGGCTAACTGACTGGCAGAACACCATCTGCGGTCGCGCCCCTATCACTGTTCTCCTCAACCTCGTCCAATACGTCTACGGCGGAAAGCCAGGTGCAGAGAACGTGAACTTTTCGTTCGTGCGTTATGAGCAGAGCTCAAAGTGTGTCAAAGGTACCGATAGCAGCGTCAGCTACGTCAGTGGTATCCTTCGCCCCAGCAAGTAGAAGAATCCAAGAACTGGTGCGACATCTTCGCTGTGCTGGTCATGTATTGATCCGAAAATGTTGATGCATGGCTACTCTGTCCGTTACTCTTCGTCGACAATCTTGTAGCCCTTCACCTGTAGGTGTTAGTCGTTCCGACCTTCAGTGGCCATTAAAAATGCTCACTTTGTTGTCACGGATCATGGCGAGGTACTGCTCGGCAAGCTGCTTGCAGTTCTCGTTCTGGTTGACACCCTCAACGCGGTAGCAAGTCTGGAGCTTCTCGCGCACGATTCGGGCCTCCATCGCCTTGACCCAAGACTCGCGGACGTGCTCCTCGCGCTCCTTGATCGTTTCTGTCGTGGCAATATAATGTTGAATCGTCGAGCGCCCGAGTGAAGGGGTACGGGAACGCGTTGAGAAGAAGAGGAAACAAGATTTCGGCGGGTGTGGTGGAAAGGTGGATTAGGACGACAAGAGACAATCGAAAACAGCCGAGCGATGGGGTGAAGCCAAGGTGGATATCCGGCCATAGCGACCAAAAACAATCCAAAACGTCACGTACATTGTCGATGGCGCAGAAATATAGCCCGCGTGAGATGTACACCGGCAAAGATGTTGATGAAGAAGAATAGCATCAGCAACAATTATCGCGACTCAGCAGATTAGAGCTTGTGGGCAAGTTTGGGCAGGCTTCGAGCCCTCTGTCCTTCGCGCTGCACGCCGTTCTGCTGCTACTCACCCCTGTAGGTCTCGAGGGATGGGCGGTACTCGGGCATCGACATGTTGGCGGGTGACGGGCGAGATGTGGTTCGGGGTGATGATGAAGGACGTCGATATCGAGTGGAAGAACAGCCCAATGAGCGCCGAGCCGTTGCGCGGTAAGACTCGTTCACCATGTTCAGAACAGTCAGGGAACGGAGATCAGCATGGTGGGTGCCGGGTGCCTTTCGAGAATCCGTTTGATTCCGCTACCGCGTGATAAACATGAGAAATTACCTAACATAGATTGAGGTTTTCGCGCGCTTGCTTTCTTTTCTTGTGGCATCAGGTCTCCTGCCTTGGGCCCTCCGTTGGATCCGTTGGCCGTTGATCTGATGCGCCTCGAGCGCTCGAGTACAGTGCACCTCCCCTCTCCTTGCCAGCCACCGGTTGCAGATTGCCCAGAACCGTAGCGCGTAGAACGTGCTGTGGAATGGCTCATGTCGATTACGTCCCAAGTCCTATCTGATGGAATCCATGGAGGTTCTCAAGGGATCAAGATCTTGAGAATCAATTGCCACCCAATCACTCACACATCCCGCACACCACCAGAAAGCTAGTTTACCACCACCTGTTCTCTCCTCATCAAGCCTAGGCCACTCATAGTGGTCTCATGCTCGAGACTGCACTCAGAACGAGCAGATCCAACTGGCTGTGAGTCGCCTCGCCCGCAGCTCGGAGGCGGAGAGCACGGTCAAAAAGCCGAAGCCACCAGTCTGGCCCTCTGTGGTTGACAAGGCTGCTGATCAAACATCAGTAATCAATGATCACTGAACTACTTAACTAGAGCTGGCTGAAAAGGTCATCACGGAACATAGATATCCGCAGCATGCACAGCAGTCGAGAGTACGAAAGTGTCGGATGCTGTGAAGAACAACCGCCAGACTACTAGGGCCTGAGAGGGAGGCTGTAACGGCACACCACGTCAGCGCTCTTTCTTGTCCAGCTCGTGGGCCAGTGATCCAGTGACCTTGTCCGCTAATGCGCTCCTGAGCTACTGCGCTAGCGCGAATCAGGCGCGCGACTGATTTTGTGATCGTGTGAGTTTGATCATCTTCCCCCGGTCAGACTAGTCATGCTAGTCACCCTCTGTCCTGTATCCTGGGTCCTGTCGTTGTCCGCTGATCCGCTGATCCATCCCCACAGCTGGTTGACTGGATCGGCGAGACAATCGAGAAATTGAGGAATGTGTCACGCAATCCACACAACTACCCAGCTACCCAGATCTCGGATGTCGTGGGCTGCTATCGGTTGAGGCCGCCTTAATCCTTTCTTGTTTCCTCAAGGACTCGCGTCCTGCGCCTCGGGTACGCGTACTATCGCGTGTCGCGCACTATCCAACCTTCAGAAACCCCAGTCTTTCTCAGCTTTAGTCAGTGGAATCAGTGGTCTCAGGTGGCCATTTGGAGTCCCTTTGGCCTTTGAGACTATGAGACTATGATAGCCATGATATTGCCGCGTCATCCGTTTCTCCATTTCCCCCTTGCATTCGCCCGTTCGGCCTTCTTTCTGCCTCTTATCTTTCCTCACAACTCATCTTCGATGCTTCAAACCCTTCTCTCATTTCTCCAATCATCTTTTCTTTAATCACTTTCCCATTCTACTTCTTTCCCAATCCCTCCTCCTCCATCCTCACTCACATCGCTTCACGCGCTCCCCGACCCCCAAGCCCCGGAACCGCAACCTATCTTATATCTTATTGTCCTCTCATTCCTCCTTAATCATCTTCACTCCTCACTCCCCTTCTCTCTGAACGCCTTTGCCCATCTCCTCGCAGTACCTTTAGGCACAGTCTGCCCTTTCACTCTGTTTTTCTCCTTAGTTTCTTTCTTTGTTTCTTCCTTTGTTTCTTCCTCATTTTTACCTTCGTACTGTGATTGCGGGCGTTTTGTTCCTCTCTCATTCTAGTTTATCTTCACTACCCACAGCCTCCATACAAACATTCGCTTCGATCGCTCTTTATTTCTACAAATCGTTTCCCTCTGCGCTCGCCTGGTCATCAAACCGGTACCAACAAAACGCCAATCAAACCGTTCCTTCATCAACGGAAAATCCATCGGGGCATTCAAAACAAACATTGCCTTTATCTCAGGCTCCAAACATGGATGTCTCCAACAGAGGCGGAGCCCATCTATACTCGGCATCGATGGGTGAAGATCTCCCACATCACTACTCTGGTCTCCGTGTGGCAGCGTCGAGTACCGATAATCTTCCTCTTGTGTCTGCCGCCAATCCGCCCCTCCCATCTAGTACCTCCGGGATACAAAACTCCGAACAAACCAACACCTGTCCCAGAAAGCAGCGATGGAAAACCGGCATCAGTCCATGGACCATGACAACAACTGGTCTGGAGATGTCGTCATCGAACACCGATGCACTCACAGAAGACAAGCCACGCGAAGCAGTAGGTTACTCGTTCTGCACGGATTTCTGACCGTCGCTGTTTCGCACCATGATTGCACCCCCACAGGAAGTTCCAACTACTGCAAAGGCTACACCTTTTCTTCCCGGCCTTAGTGGTGGAATCTGGACGCCCCCTGGATGGGGTCCTCCAACGCCTCCAGACTCTGAAGACGTGAGTGGCAAACGTTCGGAGCAGCACTAAGATTTAAGAAAGACTTCAAAATCCGCGCTCTTCAGGAGAAGATTGAGCGACTCATGGTTGAGAAGGATCTTGCCCTCAGCGATAATGCCAGGCTTGCCACAGAGGTACAGCAGCTGTCTGTGATGGTATGCCGCTTCTTCTCTTTGCTTCCTTACTGCTTTCTAACCTCCTCAAGGTCACACTTCCTCCAACCCTACCGGTCCCTCCTCGACCTTATATGGGTCTGCCAGTTCACTACCCGACGTCATCGGTTTCAATCTCCGACGGCCTTTATCAACCAGTGGGCCTCAGGTTACAGGATCCCCGACTCCCGTTAGACCCCCCAACCCGGTCCAACAGTGCGGAGGTCAGTCTCCATTTTCCTATGTCCTCACTGATGCCAGAGTGCCACCACCTATCGCCCATCCGTCGTAACGGTTGACCTCATCATGAGTGGTAAACTTGACTACCTGAGGATGGATCCTCGGAGCGAATGTGACTTGATCCGTCCACTCGTATGGACCATTGCGCATCAAGAGCCTAAAAGCAATGCTCAGGCGTACGTTTTCCTCACACAGTAGTACTAAAATATTGCTAACCAACATCAGAGCTACCTTGAAGATTGCGGCGAACGCCCTAGGAGTATGTTCAATGTTGCCTTCCCCCGCCCAAAACTCTCTGGTCACTCGCTGACTAGCTAGGGCCGACTCAGTCAACCCCGTTCCATGCCGGTCACACAACATCTGATTTCCACCATCTTGGAGTGGGCACGACAGCTGTGTTTTACTTCAAATGGTAATTACTTGTGCCAGCAGCTTCTTGAAAAAGGAACGGCCGAAGACAAGATTAGTTTTATCAAGGTTATTGAGTACGTGACTGGCTTGAACCGAAAGCTGACCCACAGAACAGACATCGTCCCCATCGCGAACAACAAATTTGGAGCTCATGTTCTTGTGAAGGCCATCAGCGTCAAGGAGCTTGAGGTAAGTAGATCCTGCAGATGGCCGTCAATCTAACAAACAGGGACGGATCTCGGATGCCCTATTTGCATTTGGGGTCTATGAGTCGATGCAGACTGGAGCCCGCAAAGTGTGGAGGCCCGTGAGTGTTGTGATCCGCTTTCGCTGTTACTGAAACACCTTAGCATCTTGGAAAATGTCGGAATGCCAATGAAACCGAGGTGTTTGACCGGTATGAACTGATGTGTAAGCTTTCGTCCTGACCACCAGCATTAAACAAGAAATGGCCGGTCGTTGGGCAGACCTTTGCGTTTCTAATGAGGTGCGTGGTTGTAATCAGGACGGAGACTAACATTGTCAGAATGGTTCTATCTCGGTTCAACAGATCTTCGAAGGATGTGCCAATCAGGACCTCATGGTTGGTTTGACCTATGAAGACATGGGCTGACTTCTCCAGGATGCTTGTTTCAAGGAGGCAGGTTGAGTTTCTTTCCCACATTTCTGACAACGATCTAGATTCTGGAGGATATCTCACGGGTTGCAAACAACCAGTTTGGACAGTAAGTTCGAGTCCTCGGAACTTGCTGATCTTTAGCTTTGTCATTAACAAGCTTCTCAATTTCCAAGAACCGATGATCAAAGCCGTGTCGCATGCGATCCTCACCGCTTACCCGCCTCTCGCCACCAACCACCACGGTGTTCAATTTGTTGAGTTTGTCCTCAACTCCAGCCGGATTCTACAGCGATCCCACATCGCAAAGTATCTGGAGTCGTTGTGCTCGCAGGAGGCTGGGTGAGTAATTATGGAACCAAACTCTGACATCCTGTAGACGCACCCCAGCCATCGTGGCAGTTGCCAACTCTTCCGTAGGCCGCGGGCATCTCCGTACGTGATCCTTTCGGGTCAGGAAGCTGACTTTACAAGAGAGCGTTTTGAGACAGGTTCCCCCCGGAGAGCGTGTTTTGATGAGTCGAGTCCACAACACGTGCCGTCAATTTCAAACCACTTTGCGCAACTCTCAGAGTGGGAACGAACTTCTTCGCAGCCTGTAGGATATGGGAATCGCATATTGCTCACACCACAGCGGTATCATTAATACCCCGGCTCGCCGCGCCTAAAACATGGAAAACCAGTACCACATTCTTTGTTGTTTCACTCCAGCTTGTCAACACGATAACAACAACAACAACCCGTGTCTCTCGAACTCATTGTAGCCTGTACTGACGACACCCTACGCCTTTCTAAGTAGCCGTAGCGGCCACGAATCCGAAACGTCCCTGTAATTCTTCTTCTAGCTGCGAACGTCCCCAGCAAGAATCCGATTCCATAGTTGAGACCCCCCCCTACCGTCATTCCGCAGGAGAGATGTAACCAATATGATGTTCATCGGGGAGCCCGCACGCTGGTTGCGGCAGTGTTCTCATATTGCGAACTGTCAACTAATATACAACAGGTATGCTCTATATGCACGCTGCCCTTTACAGCTGATTGCGCTTCTTGGAGGTGCGCATGTACGGCCTGAGGAGCCATTCGACATCCGCCTCGGTCTGGTCGACGGTGCCCTGCCTGATCTCGTACGCTGTTGTCAGCAGTGTCACAATACTTTAAGTGAGTGTAAACTCACGCTTGGCCTCAAACCGGGGCCCAACCTCTGCCAGCTGGACGCTCTTGTGCGAAGTCTTGGCGAAAACGTGGTGTCTGTCGGTGAGCTTTCGGCGCGGCCTCGCAGCTGCGTACCTAAATGAAATGAAGTCACGGTCGTTGGCAAACGTCATGACTCGCTTTGCATCCTCCTTGGGCACCGGGAAAAGTGCCTTAAGGATCGCTGCAACACGCTCGCCAAGCTTTGTGCTAAACCCGTCAAAGATGAGATGCGGATACTGCTCGGACACGGTCGAGTCCGAGGTGTTGACATCGTGACGGAGCGCAACATTGTGCAGAGTCATGCTCAATGTCGGACCGTGAGGAAGATGGGACACAATCATGGCATCCGGAACGCCACGGTGCTCGTGAACAAGAACCAAATCGGTAACGCCTTGAGAGAGGCATGTCTGGACCAGATCCTTCATGACGGTGTTGCCGCGGTTGAGGCGAATCGAGTTGGGGAACACAAGACGCATCTCCTTGGAGAACTGGAGAAGCTTGGAAGACGGGTCACGCGACGTAGTAATAACCACTTTCGGGTCATATGTCCCCACCTTTGCGTACTCGTCGTCGACATGAGAGCGGAGGTCTGTCGTCAGTTAGTTGATGTGGAGCCTCGAGATAATGCAGCGACAGTCGATCCACTTCATCCCTTCGACACCCACCTGTTTGGGCCTCATCCAAAACCAAGTCTTTTCCAATAGTGCGCGCATCGTTCCTCAGTTCAGTTGGCAGAGCGCGCCCGCTGGCCAGTGCATCCTTGATGCGTTGCTTGCGCTCGAAGATTGCGTTCTCCGTGTTCTCATGCGACTTTTTGAACAGATACTCGCGCCGTTCACGCGCCTGTCTGCGGAGCTGCGTGTAAGTGACAATCTTAGCCAGCAACATACCATTTTAACGAATAGGTCTGCCCGGGGTGATAGGGTAAGAATAAAGAGAGATTTGCAGAGTTGGTGACTCTCTTGCGCTTGTCAAGTCTTGGAATTGTTGACCTCCACCTCTGGTCCACTTCGAAAATCTCAAGATAATGGTGCATGCCTAAAAAGGACGCCTCGATCCAGGAACTCTGCTAAAACGATCCGCGGGCCTTTGAATGATTCATGCTACACTAGGCTCGCTCAAATTCGGATGCTTTGCTGCATTTCCCTTCAGGCCCACCACTGTGTACTACGATGTAGCTATGGAGTCAGCACGTATTGTATTCAGGCGATGCCCACGCGCCCACATTTGTTATTACATGATGGCTAATGGGCCTCTGGGCCTTGGCTTTCAGGCCTTCTGGTGATCTGGTGCTGGTGATCTATGCGGCGAGGAATTTTTCGATTCACAAGCACGCCGCCGGGCAAGCAGGCCGTATTGCAGGGCGCCAGGGGCCCACACCGGGTCAACTGGATCATGGATCAGTAGTAGTAGTAGTGATGCCGATGCCGCTGCTCCCTTGGTTCCTCGGGCGGCAAAAGTGGTGCGCCCCCAAGCCAAGAAGTGCAAAAAGGAAGGTACCTGTACGGTGGTCTCATGCGCTCATGCAGAAGAGGAGAGGAGACGAGTGCGTACATCTAGTTGCGTCACCGCATCACCCAGCGACCCCAGCGCACCCCGCCGGCGCAGGAACGACCAAGCGGGCCAAGCGATCAGCGATTGGGATGCACGTTCGTTCCAAGCGTTGCCGATCATTTTTCGTTGCAGGGTGTGGTGTTGGTGAATGCATCCTCGTGCTCACCACCACCTGCACGGCCTGCACCACCAGCACCACCGTACCACCACTGGCCCTTGCTTCACTTCTCGTTCACGTTGATGCATTCTTGTCATCGTCTCTTTATATAACGCATGGTTGTCAGAAATCTCTCGTCTGCTCCACTCTCCATCACGCGACCATTCAATAACTGAGCGAGCTAGAAGCCCTAGAGAAAACGTCCACCGCCCAGTCTTCCCTTGACCCTGTACAGTAGCCATAGTCTCCACACTACAGTATCCTGGTTGGCCAACACACGCACCCCTTCCTCGGCTCCGCCACAACCGTCACTCGTTCTAGAGCTCCCAGCTTGTTTTACTCTTTGCATCGGACTTTCTACTGTTGTGCGACCGCGACGCGCCACCCGCTACGACCATCTACGCTACACCTCCGATCATCTCCAGCACACCCGGGGAGCATCAGGACAACGACTTTTGATCCTGTCTCGAGGAGGGCATCAGTCTGTTCTTATTCAGAACATTGCGACGCCCCACAGTTCTTCAAACATCAGGACTGCCCATCGACTAGAATTGGTCATCGGCAGAACTCATCTATCTCGCCAGCTGCGCACATACTGCACGATACAGTATGCGCGCCGCCCTCGCCACCGCTTGCGTGCTCGCGCTCGCTGTCGCCGCAGACCAACAGGTGTCTTTCCAGTCTAAACGCAAAGGTGAGTGAGACTCCGGCTACATCGCGACGATCTAAATCAGCGGTTCAAAACAACATACCGCATACCATGTGCTGTGTGTTTATGCGTTGCACTAGCGACACATGACACTGGTCTGACGTCTGGCTGAGATAAGCGGACGGCGCACACCTGCGCGCTCATTGTACCGCCTTCCGTCTGGTTCCTTCCTGACACGCAGAACTCAAAGGCCGTTTTCTTCACATTACGGACATTCACCCCGACCCGCATTATGTGACGGGTGGGAGCTTCGATTCCGCGTGCCACCGCCGCAAAGGCAAGAAACAGGCGCGCGGTCAGCATCAGCGGCGATTGGATGACGCCGATGGTGGTGGTGGCAACGATGATGTTGAGACGACCAAGTCCGGTGCGGGAAGGTGGGGCGATGCGATAAGGTAAGTGCTTCGTGGTGGGTTGCGAAGGCCGTTGGCTCGCTACTCGATATCCCTCACTTGGAGCGCCATGGAGCAGGAACCGGATCTTGCCTCCTTCTGCTGCTTCGCACGGAGTGGAACGTACCTCGTGACTCCTAGCTGAGGCTTCCCACTCTTTCAGAAAATCGCTCGCCGGTGAACCTGGACTGACGTACAGTGATTGCGACGCGTCGATGGATCTGGTGGACCTTGTGTTCGACTGGCTGAAGAAGGAGTGGGCTGATGAGATTGACTTTGTGGTATGGACCGGTGACAATGCTCGGTGAGTACTCCAGGATTGACAATCGTGGATCTTTCTTGTTAGCCCAACCTCCTTCGCACATCCCCAATGTGGTCTCTCTCAAGGGCACTGTGATCATTTGATCCAAAGTCATCATTTTGAGCAGTTGTCTTTGTCCGCCAACTTGCAAAGTTTAGGCTGCTGACTCGGTGACACGATCTTCTCCGGTGCCCCACACCTCGCACATCTGTGGCGAATTCCACCCCGTCTCCGTTGATCTCCCACCCTCAATGACCTGATTGAACTAACAGACGCCGTAGGCACGACAGCGACCGCTCCATCCCCCGTACACCAAAGGAGATATTTGATCTGAATCGCTTGGTTTCAGACAAGATGATTAGCGCGTTCGGCAAGCACATGCCCATTGTCCCAGCACTGGGCAACAATGACATCTGGCCCCACAATATCATGTCCCCCGGTCCGAATCGGGTAACAGAGCAATTCCTGCGGTGGGTAGTGTAGTCGAGTTTCTCTGTGTAGCAGAATCTCTCTAACTTCGCAGTATTTGGAAGCCATTTATCCCAGAGGACGAGCGCCATATCTTTGAGCGCGGCGCTCACTTTACGCGCGAGGTGATCCCAGACAGGTTGGCAGTGATCTCACTGAACACAATCTACTGGTTCGCCTCCAACTCTGGTGTGTAACGTTATAGCTCCGCACTGGTTACTGACAAGCTCAGCGGTTGATGGCTGCCAGACCAATTCGAATGAGCCAGGCGCATTGCAGATGGACTGGCTTGAGGTCCAGCTTGACATGTTCCGCGAACGTGGTATGCAGGTATGGCTCATCGGACATGTTCCACCGCACGATGGCCTGTACTACGACAATTGCTGTGAGTAAGAAATGCTTCCCGAGCCCGTACGCCAGCTAACAGCCAGATCTCCGCTATGGTGATCTTTCACTTAGATATCAGGACACAATTGTCGGCCACCTGTTTGGTCACCAGTGAGTGTTCTTCGCAGAGCTTTGTTACCGGACGCGGTACTTTCTCCTTCACATTATACTCACGTCCAGAAACATCGACCACTTCTTCTTCCTTGACGTCAAGGACTTGAATGCTAAGTCCGTTTCCAAACCCAAGAAGCACTTTGGACCCATGTACTTCAACATTGTCAACGACACCGAGATCGACAAGCACTCCGTCGAAGACTTCACTTTCTTTGGCCCCGAGCTGCCCGACGGACGCCCGCATCTCCTCCACTCTGGCCGCTTCAAAGTTCTCGGTCAGAAGGGTGATCTGTTGAAGAAGTCTCTAATGGAATCGTTCGAAGGCCTCGAAGACCCCGACTCGTTCAAGCACAAAGACTACACTGTTATGAACGTCGGCCCATCGGTGCTGCCGGCGTACGTTCCATCGGCACGCATCTTCAGCTACAACATTAGCGGAGTAGAGCTTGACCATGACGCCGGCATGCGCATCCTCGACCTTGCCCGATGGCGTCAAAGTCAAGACCCCGTTGACATGGTGTCCGATTCCGATGATGAGGAAGACAATGATGCTGAGAGCGTAGAGGGTGGTAAGAAGGACTGCAAGAAGCCTTCCAACGAGGATAAGCCGCGTTGCACTTTCAAGCGCAAGCCGCGGTATTCGTCGCCAGAATCACCTTCTCGTACGAACAAGCCGCTCACGCCCCTGGGTTACACTCAGTTCTTCCTGCCTGACCTGGACAAGAAGAAGGCCCCAGAGTTTAAGGTCGAGTACACGACGTTCAAACCAAAGGCCCTACTTCCTGAGCATTTGTCGGGCGAGGAGCACAGCCAGCCTCCACCGGTGCCATATCATCTTTTACCCGGATGGGACTCGTCTATTGGTAAACTCACGCCCGAGGACGTACTCCATCTCGATAGCAGCGAAGATGAGGAGAGTGACGAAATCGACATCGACGACAACCGTGACGATGACGAGTCGACACAGCGTAAAGGAAAGGGCAAGAAGAACCCCAAGACCGTTTTCCTCAAAGAGATAAAGCGCATTACGCCATACAAGATGAAGGACCTCACTATAAACAGCTACGTTAAACTCGGCCGCGCACTCCTGGCCGACAAGAAACTGTGGAGCAAGTTCGTCGACTACATGTACGTTACCAATGTGATGAGTAAACTAACATGCCCAGGTTTGTGTCTTCCGGCGGCGATTGATTGAGAATGGCGTCCATTGAGGCCTGGCGTCTTACCTCACGGTTTGGGCGCCTAGCCGCTGCAACTTGTAACAATACATAGGCATGACATATACATTCACACTTTCCTACCTAGCTCGCTAGACTGGCACATCAAAGTCATACACCCTACCACACTCTGAGGGTAGATTCTTCAGGTAATTGCCCAAGGCCTTGGACCGGGAGAGCTGTCTTGATTCGACTGTCTGCCGAGTTTCAATGCATGACATAGATACGGGAGATGAGATATGGAAACAACCATCACTCTCGATGGTGCTCGGATGATACGGACAACAGTGGGTAATGAAAAGGGATGGGTCAAACGTCGACTAGTTAGATGATAGTGAACAACAGGAGATGCTGGACTTGTACAGAGTTGCTAGATGGCATTGCAGATCGATGGAACATGTGCGCGGGGACTCGATATATCTTGAGCCGAACCTCAGATGAAATCAGAGGAATTAAGTGACGATTGTGTTGACGGTGACGGCCGGTCGTCAGGTTCTGAAGCAGTGACAACGGACATTGCTTGAGCTGCTTGAAACTCGACCATTTGTTCGTCAAGCATCTGTTGGGTCAAGTGGTGGTCCTCGGCGCCCTCAGGAAGCATGCCTGGAAATCGGCCAGCGCGAGCAGGAGGGGAAGAGGTAATGACCTTGTCAGGCTTGAGCTGGACACGCCACGCTTCCATATCGGCCGGGGAAGGAGGTACAGCGAGACCGAGGGATCGCTTGTCGTTCCAATTCACGACTGGCCAGTTTGCAAGGACGTTACGCACGTCGTCGACCAAGGATTCGCGACAGATGGTACACTTGATTCCGAGCATGGCGACATTGTCAGGCAGGGTGTTGAAGCTGGGGCGCAATTGGCAAAGCTCTGTCGCCGAGTCGTTGCGATCGAGTGGCGTCGCGAGCGGGTGGGTGCTAAAGCTGTTCCACAGGGGGCGAATTGCGGCCGTGTGGAATGCGTTGAAGTTGCCACGATACTTCTGATGCTGGTCGCAGGTATGGGCGCTGCCGGATAGAAGCCAGTACTGCGCGTGGGAAAACACAGTACGCGGGAACGGGGGCATCATCTTGTCCTGAAAGTAAAGAAACGAGGAGTTCCAGTTCTCGAACAACGTCGCAAGCTGGCGGAGCACGTGAGGGGCTTTGTTTTGAAGGACGACGGTCCACCATTCACCGGTATAGTACTCGTCGCTGAACGCAAGAAGGCGGGGCGAGAGGTCAAACACGGTGGCATCGTCATCACGCAACAGGGCCGCCAGAAAGTGTGATGGAACGTCGGTTGGCGGTGCGCACTGCAATATGTGCACAAACAGTTCGGGGCAATCAAGGATATCGGTGAACGTGAACACGTCGATCGCATGCTGTCTTGGGAGAGCTTTGACCTCCTTGCTGTGGTAGATATCCATTATACACTCGAGGGCGAACGAGAGGGCGTCTGAACTGATCGGCAGTTCAATGTCAGGCACGGCTGGAGTCTTGGAACCCTCAATCGTGGCAAAGTCACCCGTTGGCGGCGGAAGGGTAAGGAGTCCTTCTGCAAAGTGCGAGTACTTGGCAAGGATATCAAGGCTGAAGCGAAACCGTTTCGAGTCTGCGGCCTGGAGGACAATGTCGTGTCCTTGAGAGCCTAGGTCTAGGACGTCTGCCGTCTCGCTCGATTTGCCAAAACCAGAGGAGGGTTGTTCGGAAAAGGAATCGCCTCCAGAGGGCTGGAGACGTCGGTCCTTGTTCCCCGGTGAGAGTGCAGGAACATGTCCAGGAAGAGCTAAACTACCAACGGGCACCGCAGGTAATGTGGAAGCCATCCCGTAGAGAGCAAAGAAGTGAATGCGCGAGATAGGTGGAGGATAGAAAGTATAATGACAACGACAAGGGACCAGGGCGATGGAGTGGTTGCAAAATGAACTGGAGGAAGGTTATTTAAGTATGTCAGCAAGCCAGCTATTCACGAAGCTTGACTCGGCCGCGGTCGGTGGTTTGCCACAGGAGGTAGGGGTGAGGTTTGACTGTGAAAGGAGCGCGACCTTTGCGTCTCTTCGCCTCTTGGGAAGCCGGGGAGGCAGAATGCAATGCCGACGACGACGGGTGCACGGACAACAATGGACAGACAATCGCCTGTCAGTGACGGGCGTAAGGGTGTGTGTGAGGGCGCGTGGGTGTGCGTGTTTGTGTGGTGCAAATGATATAATGATACTCATGAATGTGATGATCGAGCGAGCGCCATGGCGTTGAACACAAGCGTTCAGGGGTAAGAATGGATGCACCGGCACCTCAAATCTTGAGAGAGGAAAAGTAAATGTCAACTCGGAACATTGATGTGAGGTGGAAGATGGTGCTGGCACTCTGTGGATCTGTGGATCTGTGGATATGTGGATCCGTGGACGTCATGGTATGGCCGGCGCGGATATATCCTGTACATCCGTCTGCCACCCAACTTTTTAGTCCCAGCTTGTGGTGCATGCTTCCCCCGAAAAAGTCACAATCCCTATTCCAGCATCATCGATGTGCACTCACAACAAGGTAAAATGAGACGTAAGTGCCTCAATGCCTCTTGAGATCGTGCGCATGCCCTCATGAACCCCCCATGCAGGCCATGCAGCTATATGCGCAGCGCGCTATGTAAAACGGCGGCCGGCAACAGCGATTTTATTTTATTTTTCGCATGAAGATGCATAATCTTGTGTGCGCGGCATGCGCGGCATGATTGTCACGATTTTTCCTTGCCCTAATTGCCGTATATCCAGTGGCCCATAACACTCATTAATCTGCTTCCGACACCTGAGTCAACTATCGTCATTTGTCGCCCCCAGGCGTCAATACTCTCACACACACGGTTCCCTCAATCTCGGCCACCTCCCTAGCCGCCGTCATCATCGATTTGGCCTTCCTCGTTATCAACCCTCGACCCGGGTCTTTCACCCATTTCGATTTCACTTCACTACCTCCCTATGAGCAAACGACGTTGAGTATAATGGAGGCATCGATTCGAGAGCCTAACATCAAGCGTAAGTATTCCATGCTGTCGGGTTAGGGCTCGTGTGTCTAAACCTGCCAAGACTTTGTTCGCCTTCTACAATGCGCGGCGCGATATGGTGACGACCTCTGCATGCATGCCACAAAAGAGTCGGTGAGATAACCTTCTATGCTATCCTTCTCTGACATCAGTGGGAACTGGCCGTCACCAACTCATCCAAGTCGGCATTCTGTTTGTTCACCCTCGCCCCGTCCTTCTTTGCGAAGTATCGGCCCATTGGAACTCCGGAACAGCAGCGAAGAGGAGTCCGCTGCAGACTATATGTCAAGGTGAGCTTACCACATCTTAATATGAGACTCACTATAGTCCGTTCTGGCCGTTATTGGCAAGGCCTCGAGTGTGAACGCAGTAGAGCACATTTACCTCAAGATTGTCGACCCCGAGGGCGGCTTGCGAGTGCTACATGACGCAGACGAGGAATCGGATGATGATGTTCGAGTGCCAGAGAGGAGTTCACAGCTTGAAATTAAGCTTGTATACCACCACGGTAAGCTTCTGAGCAGTCATACAGTGGACTGATATCAGGCATTACCAAGAAGCACTTCCTGCATCTCCAGTCGTCTGACTTTCTGCGGGCGATTATTGATACGAATGCGGCGCCATGCGGATTCCAGATCT
This sequence comes from Apiotrichum domesticum, assembly GCA_001599015.1. Taxonomy (NCBI): domain Eukaryota; kingdom Fungi; phylum Basidiomycota; class Tremellomycetes; order Trichosporonales; family Trichosporonaceae; genus Apiotrichum; species Apiotrichum domesticum. The sequence goes on along the minus strand of BCFW01000002.1, from coordinate 2,531,876 downwards.
CGGCAAAAACGTTGCGCGACTGGCTTGACCACTTTAGCATCGCTTTCACATCCTCCACAGCAGCTAACGGAACCACCAAAGGTGACAGCCAGCTCGCGTGGCGGTTCTCTCCGAAAGAGGTCCGCGTCAAGAACTTTGAGAATCTGAACACTTCTGCTCTCATGACCGAGATCAACATTGATGTTGCCGAGTTTCATGACTATGATGTGGACGTGGAGGAAGGGTTCGTCGACCTGGCACTTCCAATGAGAGAGTTTAAGGTAAGGTTGCTGCTGTTCATGTTGTGTATCACTGACGCATGTCAGGCTACATTGCAACTAGCTGAACAGTTCAACATGGATCTCGACTTTTTCTTCTCGGAAGCGACTCAACCCCTCGCCATGAGTTCGCGCTTTGTTGGACCGGACAGAACCGGCACCGAAATGCAGCTGTTCACCATTTTCTGTGTGATCGCTACGACAAACTGTGATGTCTTTGCCGCTCCACCAGCTTCGTCCAACGGCCAATCCCGACAGGTGAACGTCAATCAAGCACGTCCAGAAGCACGTTCACAGACTCGACCCGAATCTCGCTCCGAGACTCCATCGAGATTAGCTCGGCGGAGGGCGGACGGATCTCTGCGTTCGGGCCGGGCGAGGGCTAGTCTGAGTATGACTGCTGAACCGGCGTCTCGTGGCCCTTCAATGGTCACTGTCGTTCTTGAAGACCGTGGCCTGTCGCAGCACCTTAAAACTCAGCGAGAAGGTGAAACAACCGAGCCCCTCTTCCTTCCCGGAGCGTCGCAGACCAGTGTTCGCATGACGCAGGCAGAAGCACTGCAAATGGCTGGCATCGACGAGGGGGATCTCGAGGCGATGATGGACGACGTGGATAATGAAGCGATGGGCGATGGGGAAGGTGCCGATAAGCAAGACACACCCGCCGACTGGTCAGAAGTCGACTTTGATAACATCCCACCCGACAACATGTCGACTCAGCGCGAAGCCATAGCCTTTGCTCAACAGCAGACACAAACAAACCGCAATATCTCGCCTCGAAAGAGTCCGCGTCTCCATCCTCGCGCCCAAAGTGCCTTGGAAATTGGGTCCAAAGCACAGACTGAACCGTTCGCCTCTCGCTCCCAAAACAGTAGCGACAAGAGTTCACGTGGTTCTCGCTCGCCGCAGAAGGTATTTGAACCAGACGATGATATCTTCGGGCCCCTTCCACCAGCCCAAACCGCCCGCTCGGTTTCTAAGTCGGCGACTCCTGCGACACCGAAGCCTCCAACCCTGGTCCCTACCGAGGTTTCCCTCTCTGATGAGGAGTTCGGGCCCGATCCTGTTGAACCAACACAACCTGATGGTCGCAAGGTAGGTGAACCATCAGAGGGTCTCAGCTGATGTCCAGTACACTTCCTTCTTTGATGACTAGAGTGACCTACATTCATTGTATTTTACGATACCGCACGATACCGCGCATCGGCATTCCCTCAATGCACTCATGTATGTACTGTACCATTCGCTGCACAAGCGGCTCATCATTGTGGTGGGACATGTTCACATGGCTGGTGCTACAGAATGATCATAATATAATCTACTGAGTACATGGTCCCATTACGCGCAGGACATGGAGATCCCAAAGAACGGGCCGACGTGGTCGCGGACCTTGCCCAGTTGCCATTCCAGGACGCCCAGGGTCAGCTGAATTGCATCGTGGTAATACCTCTTGGCGGAGCAGGCCTCGTTCTCCTGTCCCGAGCACAGCTCGCCTTCGGCGTCAGCGTTGGGCAGATATACCTCGTTCCCGCTGTGGCGGTAGTTGTCGCCGAAAGGGGGTGGCAAGTGGGGAACGACGTCTGTGCCCAAGACCAGATACTGGCTGTTCTCGCCGAGACGCGCGTCAACGTAGTCGGCCCAGGCAGCGTTGCCAACGCGCGGCGGTGCAATTGTGCGGGAGCTGACCTTGACCCCAGGGAAGAAGTTGGGGAGCGCAACAGAGAGAATCTGGGCAATGGCGGCGCCCTGCGAGTGGCCAGTCAGGACGACGTCCGTGATCCCCGCTCCGACCTGCGTGGAGAGCGCGATTGCAATCTTACGGCCCATACGAGCAAAGCCGTCATAAAAGCCGTCATGGAGAAGCGCGCCACCGTTGTCGGGGAAGTAGTCGGGGGACGCAATGACGTGCTCCATCTGGAGGTTGTTGAGATTGGACTCGAGTGTGCCGCTGGTTCCCTGGATCGCAACATAGGCCGTCTCGCCCGAGGTGGCGACGTACCACCGGGGCGTCTCATCGGCGTCGCCGCCCTGCGCGACCATCTTGAGGTCTCCGAGGGCGGTGCAGTGATCACCGCATGACCAGGTGCGAAGCGGCTCCGGCAAGCAGTAGGATGCGGCGGTCAGGCGCACGGGAATCGTCCAGGCGTCGCGCTCCCCCATTGTGAGCGTGCGTGTCCCGGCGTTGGTCATGCCGCGTCCGCTGCTTCGCTTATCCTTGCGCAAGGGCCGTGTGACAACTGCGCAATCGAACAGGTTCGTGGTGTCGAGGCCCTTGAGCGAGTTCTTGAGAGTCGCATCGCTCGTGACTGTGCCGTTGCCAGGGCCACCAAACTCGGGCGCGAGGTACCACTCGAGCGTGTCGTAGTCCTCAAACGTCTTGGGGGTCTGGGGAGGTTCCTTGAAACGGTCGATCGGCGAGGCGTGTGCGAGGCTCACGACGAGCACAGTGAACAGCACAACACCGCGCATCTTGACTTGGTCCAATCGGTAGGCGAGTAAGCTTATCGTGTGAGCTTAGGAGCCAGAAACTGTGTGGCGAACAGGGCAGTGTGTGTCTTGTACTGGGTCGAGCTTGTCGAGGTCATAAAGCATTCGGCCCCCAGTCGACATGTGTCTTCACACTGGCCCAGCTGTCCTGTCATGAATTCGAGAGGCTCCTGAGTCTGCCGCAGGTATACCACTGCACTGTTCAAGCTGTCTTTTCTCTCCGATCGATCAGAGTCGCAGTCATGTCAGAGTGGGGATCTGGGAGCACAGCAAAGGAGATCAGTTCTGACTTGTTAGCTAGGAAACCCGTTGCAAGCCGGTGACAGTACTGTTAGTGTACTGTATTTACTGTACCAAATGCCAGTGTCGTGACACCACTCATACTGCTGTAAAGCTTCGCGCTCAGCTCGAGGCATCGTCAAGAACACACGGTGATGTCGGCAAACGGGGACTGCGAAAAAGCAGGAGCCGGGCAGAAAACTTTAAACTCAATACATACAGCAACTCACCTAGATGGTATGGGAGAGGCGAGAGAAGAGTTGGCGGAGATGTCAGATCTCGGGATTAGATCCGTCTTTGATCGCCTGCCCCCGCGGAGAACTGGATAGACAGCCCTTCATTCTCGGCCTCTATTCAAGGATGGGATTTCCGGATTCTGTTACAGCACGGAGACAAGAGGCCAAGTCGGTAAACCTTCATGTTCGTTTGTTATGCTCGGCGTCTATCTACAGTGGAGTATGAGGTTGATTGGTGTGGCAATGGAGATGGAGAGAAACGATGAGACAACCACGAGTCGTGCGATCGAGTGCTGAATTTCAGTGTTGTCAGTGTTGTTTACGTGATGTACGCCCGCCGATGATGCCGTCGCCTCGATCGTTTCGCGCCTCGCACGCCCGCCCAGCTCTGGCGTCGAGTGATTGCCGAGACGGGCGCCGTGTGTGATCGATACGTAGCGTTCTCGGGAACCCCGGCCTGCATGCACAAGCTGCGTACGAGCCGGAACAGGGCAGGGCGGGACATGCCCTCACAAGAGTGCGCAAACCTCTTTCTGGATAACTGGCGGGCTCCAGGTCCCCAGGCCACACGCGCCACACGCAGGCACCCAGTTACCAAGGCCACAGATCCACAGATCCGGTCATGTCATGTGGCAAGAGGCTGTATTTTTCTCTCTCTCACCAGCTGTTTACCTGTGTATTGAAGCTTTCAACTTTCAAACTGCCTAGATATACGTGGGCATGCGGATCCCCTTGACCTGCTGCGCACTTTTTGACTATGGGCCTGCTGGAGCGTGTGGTTGTGGTTGCGTTATCGCAATCACGGGTGTCCGGCGGCGTTCACTTGGTCCCGGCGGCGTTGATGAGCATCCCGGCATATCCCGGGTTCCTGCAAATGATCTCTCGATGCATGTGCAGCAGGTAGGCGTCGTTTGCAGTACATCAACGCCACTTGCGCCACTGGGTTTAGGTCAGCCCGACGCGAATGCCGTCACCAGATCGCCATTACTCCCTATCCTCTCGTCCGGTCCTTACTTTACGGGTATTGCAAGTCCAGCTCGCCCAGCAATACTGGTGTCTGACTACGGCATCCCCAACATCCTCAACCCCGAACGGGAAGACGCCCAAACGGGAACCCGGGCAGACCACTAGCTCCTCGGCCGTGCTTGTTTGTTGCTATGGAGCCATGGAGCCCGCCAAGTGCGAAGTTTAGGAACCATGCACCGCCGTAGCAAAAGGGGCTTGCGGACTTGGGACTGGAGAGGACGAGGGCATGTGCGAGATGCCGTATCCATCCAGGCCCTCTCATTCTTCAGCCTTCAGTCGGGCCATTCGGGATCCCTTTCGTCCTCGTCGTGGTCATCGTCGATCTGCAGCATGCAGAATGGTGTCCTCTTTCTCTTTCTCTCTCTCTTCTACTCTCTGGCTTGCGACGGTCCTGATCCATCGGGTGCAATCGACATCGGGCAGGGTCAAGATCGTGGCGTCAACAGACTAAAGAGCACTGGAGCCATTCCCTAGTCGATGGATCTGGCTCCCCGATACTCTGCTTTCGACAGCACATCGGTCATGTTGGTCCAAAAGAAAAGCAGACACGCCTAGTCCGATTCCCTCCTCGATATACATATCCTCCTCGAACCGATGAGACATTCCCCCCCGTCTGTCTGTGACCTCGACCCCAGCCCATCTATGATCCTCGCCCATCCATTCATCAAGTCTTGCCTCCACTGACCCCCTGGTCCCACCCTCATCGCCCCTTCGCGCCCTGCACAGGACGCCCGCCCTTCCTTGCAGTTAATGTCGTGAGGTCGTTGCGACGTTGTTGCAGCTTGAAGTGAAACAGCGCCCACCGCACATAGCGAGCCAACCCAGACGGCCCGCCCATTGAGCAATTGATAGATTCCATCGTTGGCCCAATTTTACGTGGTGTATATAACACTGGCCTACCTCGACCCAGCGGCCTTGTTCATAGCATCGCTCCTCCTCGCCTCTTCCGTCTTGCTCGTTGGCTGCGAGCCGGGAATCATCAACCATGCCCCGCTCAGTCTCGATTCCTTCGCGTCTGCATCGTCGCGCGCCGCCTCCACCACCGAATCGCCTATACCACTGCGACTACACCCCGGTCCTCACCTCGGCTCAGACCCCTGATCATCTTACCGTTGAATCGGGCGACGGCACGTCCTTCTGCATCCCTTCCTACCTCCTCGCACATTCATCGTTCATTGCGGACCTCTACTCTCTTCCAGGGAGCCGAGATATCGTGACTCTCCACGGCATCTCAGCATCAGTGCTGGCCTTTGCACTCGCTTGCGCACGGGATTCGCGTCGCCGACGGCGGCATTCCGCGCCTGCCCCGGCGTCTGGGGACCGCGGGCGATCAGGCAAGATCAGCGCAACGATCGACAGTCGCGTCCCGGGCGCGAGCGCGGTGATGGGCTTCACAAAGGGATTGACTACGACTGCCAGGCGCCCTCTCCTCCCACCCAATGCTTGGTCGTGGGCATTTATGACGCAAGTGCTCACTCTTGCCTTTGCGTACGACCTTCCACATGCGCTCGAGCATCTTGCGGAGGACAGCGGTGACTTTTACGATCCTGTTCTCAGCTACTCGCTGTGGGCACTCGTCGGCGCTGCAAAGGGTGAAACGGACAGACCAGGCACCGAGCAACAGGCACCGCCAGGCCGCGTCGTATTCCCGGGATCACCATCGAATCCGCCAAATACAACACTCACCGCGTGGGCACCAGCATTGCTCCGATCCGACTGGCCGATTTCGCAGTGGTGCGTACACGCGCTCGACACACATCTCCCATCCGCGCTCGACGCACTGGAGGAGCTCCTCAATCGGCGACAGGAGATCGTATCCGAGCTCGCGGCAGCCGAGCAACGCATCACGTCTGGCGTAAGCATTCGTCTGAAGGAGCCTGGGTTGGAGAGGGACAAGCGCCACAGCTGGGACATCTTCACTCGCCGGACGTCGGTTGCGACTCTCTTCTTACGTGTCGACAGATTGGATGCTGTCGTAGCCGACACTAAGCCTTCGAGGCGCAGATCCCTACGTGGCAAACCAGCACAACCTCCCAAATGCACTCACGTCTGCAAGATGGTCCTCAAGAGAATGCTGACGGCCGCGGTGGGCCTCGCAACGCGCGTCTCCTTCACCGAGAAGTTTGGCACACTACAATACTTCGTGGAATACACGTACGAAAGAATCGAGTGTGCGGCCTGCAGGGCAAAGGTCACCGAGGCTCTGGTGTGGATCTGGTGTATGAAGGTGCCCTGGCGGGGTGGGCTTGGGGTGTAAGAAAAGCAGCACAGACGACAACTTTTAGCATAAATATGGGTTCTTTAATACGTATACACACGATACGACGTAGAGCTACTTCATCTGTACAGTATGTAGGCATTGGTAGTGGCAGGCGACCGACGAGGGAAACCGCGTACATACAGCTTAATAGTACCACTATACGAAATCCGGTGGGATAGCCACTGGTCCTAGATCTATGTATGCCATCGGCATCATCTATATACTGTGCTGCCTGCCCCGTTCTGCCCAGATCTTGTAGTCCTCCTCAGCCGTCCTTCCTGTTGGGCCATTCGTGCTGGCTGTATTGGAGCTAGAAGGGGAGTTTCCGTGTGCTGCCCGCCCCGCTGCCTCCGCCTCGCTCGGTTGCGCAATGATACTCTGGCGCATACGTGCTTCGAGTTCCTCAATCTTCCATCCACACGCGCACCATTCCCACCCTGGCAGGCCGGTCGGCATTTGCTCTGTAGGCGGAGCAAGAGGATCCTTGGCATGGGACTCGTCTGGAGAATGTGAGCTGACGAAACATCTTGCACCTACATGTTGGCAGGTCGAGCACGGCAGGAACCAAACAACACTTGAACATTAGTACGGTGGATAGCGGCAGAATCAAGAAGATAACTCACAGATGGAATGAACACTGGCCGCTGGACACGCAAGAGTCGGAGACCACCATGAGTCGGATTCTCCATCTTCTTGCCCATGTCGTTTTCCCCCCACACTGAGAACGCGATTTCAAGGGTGAGAGTGTGACTGACTTTAATTGGCGTGATCACGCCTGGAAGTGTTGAGGGTCGTCCGACATTATCGTTTGGGAGCCGACATTTGCGGTCAACTATGAGTTTATTGTCCTGCTCCGGATCCTCCTTGCCGCCTGCCCCTATGCCGCGCCACATCGCCGGGTGACGCCTGTCCGGGTACTGGGAGCCAGCGGGGGGACGCTTTCCTTCTTCGAATATGGTGAATATGCGTGTCGAGACACGCTTCGCGTCCGGCCCATCATCACGAGGAGAAATGATCGAATGCGTCTGATTCATCAGAAGCTTGACTGAGAAGATGGATGTGAGGGCGGAAAGCGATGATATTTCGAGACGGAACGAGAGCAACGCTCCAATTGACCACTGAGAAAGTGAGCTTCTACCGCGCACAAGGCGCTGTCAATTCTCACTTACCACATCCGATAGTAAATGCATTTCCCAAACTCCGAGACCAGGAACGTATCCGTTCGCCCTCTCAGATAGCTCACTTACGCCGCCGGAAGTCTCAGGGTTGTACACAACCATACAGTTACGCTTCACCCGATGAACACCTGTCAGCCAGTCACTACTCTTGCGCTCGGGCTCTTTGATGGTCGTATCTTTGATTGCGTCGTCGTAGCTCGGTGCGCGGGGTGAACCGGATTCTTGACGGGTTACACTCAGGCTCTGTGCAGCGGACAGGTGTGCAGGGTTGAGCCCCGACCCACCACCCATCGGTATCGGAATGGGAGATGTTCCGGGGCTCGCCAGGGGGCTTCCACCATTGCCTCCAAATGTCGAGCCGTAACTCGCACGCCGTGCATTGATTGGAGGTGGGATACGTACGGCGCCTGAGGTGCCGATATTCAAGCTGGAGAGTGCATTGTTGAGATTTGTAGCACCGCCTGCTCCCGGTGGGGAGGCAGCATACGACAATGGTGTTGAGTTCACCGGTGGGGAGGAGGCAAAGGAATTAGTGGACGAAGTCCGCGTTAACCGTGGCGACAGTGACGGTGACAGCGGGGGCGAGTGTGTTGGAGATACGCCTCTTGAACCTTGCTTGGAGCCTGATCGACTTGTCGTCTTTCGCAATCCAAAGAGTGATGATGAAGACATTGATCGCGTGACATTCAATTCGTTCGTTTCGGGCAATCCTTCGACCTCAGCGTACAGGACATGTGAGATGACACCGTTCGTGTGCCAGTCATGACTCGCGAGGTTGGCAGGGACAATGATCGTGAAGTCGAAACTGAAGTCAGCCTTCGTCATTCTCGTCATTTATCTTACCGCTGAGGACCTTCCTCTAGCCACAGCCCTTCAGCCGTAGAGCTTGTAATCTCGACCTTGCGCTCGAACAGAACATCCTCTTCGAAGCGTCGTCCCTGTCCCAAATCGAGCGTGATGACTGTCCTCAGGCCGACTCTGATGGCTTTACATCTCCGCGGCCCACCGCCAACCGGAATCGTTATCTCGAGGTCGCCGTGCAGAAGAGGATCATCCCGTGGCACATTGGAGTCGCTCCCGTCGGGCCCAGGAGCCTCTGGGGCTGGAAGGTACAGAACACCATAGTTGGGCACGCCCAATCGGAGCCTGACCTGCCCATCGGATGTCATGAGCGCAGAGGTGGTACCCGAGCCTCGCGACGGAGGAAGCAGCTTGCCCTTGCCGCCGCCCGGCGTGAGGTAGCGGAGCATCGACATGGCCGCAAGGTGGTCGATTAAGGGAAGACAACAAAGTATGGGAGTCGATCACGCAAAGGAACCACTGTGTCCTTGTGACGCTGCCGATAATGGATAGCGAGACCGCCGAACGCGTTATGTTGGGGAGAGGCCAATGGTTCGCAAAGACAAACTCGGAATGTGCTGAGCTCCGACACTGTGTGTTGTCGAGATCTGGGTACTCGATGAATTGCTTACTTGTGTCAACTGGATGGCGGGGCGGGTTGTGTGGTGGAGAGGCCAACCATGACGCTTACGGCACAAATCACGACTCGCAGACGAGGACGCTAGGAACCGCATTTCTCTGATATCTGTCTGATAGGCTTTGGAGGAATTCCTGGTAGCTGCACTGCCTCTTGACATTTGTGAGTCCAGACCAGGCCATTCGGTTCTTGTCGGCCATTTGCCTTGCACATGGTTGTTGCGGAAACTCGGAGCTCGGAGCTTGGAGCAAGAAACATGTCACGACATGATCGACTCGGTTTCTTGAAGCGCCGCGCCAACTCCACATCGGCCAAATGGTGGCGTTTGCCGGATGTTTGATAGCCGGAAGGAATCTGCATATCCATATATCGGCAGACCCGGAAATCACGTGACCGAACTAGGCGATAGGGAGGCAAGCTGCAGGCGGCTGAATCATTCAAAAGCAGAAATGAATGTGCATCGAGTCCATGGATCCATGGCTGAAGCGTCATCGACTCCACGACACCCATTGGCACACTCACTATCACTGAATCTTTGCGCTCTCTCTTAAGAATCACAAGCTATGTGGGTCTCCGTGTCGATGTCTGATACCTTGGTGTATTGGAGAACGTTTACTGCTCATCTCAGTCACGTCTTGATCAGAGGGATCTGCCACTGTGTGTCTTTGCAGGGCGCAGGTTGCCTCACCCGTGCAGCTGACAAGCTGACGGGAATTTCGCACGCAAAGACGTATTCTACTTACCACCATCGATCCTGCTTTCCCGGTTCTTGTCAGATGTCCTCATCACCCCCCTCATGGTTATCATCATCCCTTTTGTCTACACTCTCAACCGAGTTACCAAAACAATCTTCATGGCGAACGAACTCAAAGCGATTGCTCAAGCTCTTTGGGCCATGACTCTCGGAGGCTCCCCAGCCCCTTCCGAGGCGACTACTTTGGCTGCTACAACAGTCGGTGGCGAGAGAGACTTCGTTGAAACCGAACCTCAACCCAACGACCCCGGGACCCAGTCTCTCGATCCCACAATGCCAATCAAAACGAGGGATAACTCCTCGCTTTCGATCACCTGCGAGATCCCACGCCGCACCACCCCCGAGAACAAGGTCGAGAAAGAAGTGAGCGGCTTCAACTACCATCGCGGCTACGCCACCTCCCGAGGCATTATTCTTCAGTCGACGGATGATGTTTGCTTCGGATTCGACATCGGCATTCTCGCCAAACATTCCGACTTCTTCAAGGATCTGTGCGACTTGCCGTGTCCGTCGCCAGCTGAGGAAGGCATGGACCCTGTCGTCCCCGTCCCTGCCGAGGCCTCATCTATTAAAGTTGTACTCGATGCTGCAAGCGCTCTCGAAAACGGTCATCGTGTTGAACCTCTTGCTTCTCCCACATCCATCATGCTAGATGGTCTCCTCATCTTTTTCGACATGCTCGATTGTCGCAAGTTCATCCCGCCCCTCGTGGATACGGAGGTTAGGTTTGCGTTTGCTGCGTTTTCAAACGATTACGACACTATCAATGAACTGTCCCCAAAAATGCTTCCCTTCCGCAACGACCACCGGCTCGGCAAAGTGTGGTGGGTCCAAACGTTGACAGAACGTTGCCCCTACGTTCACCGCCAACTTGGTCATATGTACAGCATGTGGGATGAGGCCCTCGACATCTTTCAAGCCCGTATGCCAAACATGTCTCAAACCCTAGCCTTCGGGGGGAAATGTAGGGGAACGGATTTGTACATTCCGGGCCCATGCGACCAGTATATCGTATCGAAAGGGGACTTCAAACAGTTTCGGACAAATCTCATCAAGGAAATGACAGACCGCATCGCAAACGGCCAGATCCTCCTCACGACTTCAAACCCGAGTGTTTGGCGTACGCAACTTTTTGCTGAAGCGAGACGTCTCGACATCAAGTGTCGTCGATGCGCCAACCGATTTGGGTTTGACATAGTTCGAGTACTGGTAGATTCGTGGCCTACCTGGGAGGTTCCTTCACCCATCGACACTTCAAAATGGCGTATTGGTCCCAAGTCCACGACGTCGTGATCATTTGTCAAGGTTCACGAAGCGTTCCATACGAAGCTCGATTTGAAGCGTATTCGCCCCGCAAATCCATCCTTACGCAAGACGTGAAAATACCATCACAATGTACCAAGCAACTACTGCGCACGACACCGGAGAGATGAGAAGCAGATTTGCAAGACAAGATACTATGAGCGATATTTCCACGATTATACTATGCCACCCGTCACTGACAAACTTGTCGCAATGGTAAGGTCGCGGTCTATATGTTCTGGCCCCCAACATGCTCGACCGCAACACTGCAGCTATCTCGGGTCCGTGTTACTCCGCTCCTTTTTAGCGCTAATGGGCCTCATCACTCATTAAAGCTAATCATTGCACAGAAGTGGGTGAAACTGAAAAAGACTGCACCGCAGTGGCAGTGTCCAAACGTGCCCACACTGATACAGTTGTTTCAACTGAGACACCCCACAGATAAAAGCTCCAGCGTTTCACTTTAAGACAGGCATGCCCCCAAGTCAGCCCGTCGCCGGTCCTCGTCCTCGTGTGTCATTTGCATCGTGTGTCAATGTCTTCTCGTCTCGCAATTGTCTGTGGGTCACCCACACATTGTGAGCTTGCGCATCGTGTGTTCACACTCTGCAAGTAGTCACTCTGTGGTACTTCCATTCCTGTTTTTCTAGTAGTGTCGCACTTGTATACATACACAGCTCAGTCAGGGGCGCACCCCAACACATCGCTTCATTCCCGGACACCCATAACTTGTCGTGTTCTTGTCGCACTCACGTTCACACAGTATGACAATGAACTGTGATAGAGTAGTGTACAGGTTTCTGACAACAAGACCTGACGAGCCCTCCCTCCAACACGGCCTTTTACTCCTGTCAACGAGTATAAAATGGGCCCCTTTCACAGTCTCCTCGACCTCCATCCCAACACCTTCAAGCGCCTTCAACTACTTGCACTTTTCAAGTCCCACTTGCTACCCGAGTACTCTCCAAGAACAATCACAACCATGTCTTCTAAGCCCACCAACCCTCTCAGCGTCCGCTACCTCTCCAACGGCACTCTTGCGCTCTGCACTGGCGCGTTCATGACCCGCGAGAATCTCAACTGTAAGTTTTTTCGAACCATCAGTGGAGGAGCGCTGACACGAATTCTTTTGTGCCACCCGACCTCCCTCATCACTGACATCAACTGCTATTCTCATAACAATATATACCACCTTCCATCATGGCTCCAACTCTCCCTTGCCTCCACAACGCTTTACCCGACAGCCTACTGCTGGCCCATCGAGTCTGCGAACAACATCTTCATCTGCAAGTTCTGCCGCCGCCAGCTTTACAAGTAATGGACAAGTGGCAAAGCAAGCTTTGCGGTGGCCTTCATGTCCCCGCGACCCCCACCTTCCAGACTCTCTCTACCTTTTGTATCGTTAGATAGTTGTATTGCAACGCCGTAACGACTATGTCAATGTAATCATCCTCAACTAGTGAAGGGCCAAAAGTTGCAGAGGCAAATTACTGGAGTGTTAACCAACTTGTCATTACATTCCATCGTGGCTCCGTCTACAGCATTTGGACAGCTGAGAATGCCCATGATGAAACGCCCGAATGCATCTGCCAGCTGTATGATCCGAAACTCCGACGTTACGGACTCTTGTGTCGTTGGTCAGGTCCTCTGATCATCACAGACACTTATTATGGACGTGAATTAATCCAGCAAGCCAACCTTCGCCTCCGGCTCGTACCCCGTCAACCATCGGGCATCAATCATCGTGCGCCTCCCATCCCCTTGCATCCGGAATGTTCCGTTGCGCACTTGGTACTTCACATTACTCATCCCATCAGCCAGCCTGCTCTTCTTCAGGTGCGAGCTGACCAAACGAAGCGACTGCTCAAAACATTCAGAGATATATAACTGACAGCTCATCTTGATGTTTCCCCAGCACCGTTGGCTCCCTCCATGTCCACCATTCCACGTGAGGAACGCGAACTCCTCCTGTCCGTCGAGCGGCGGCGAGAGCGCCAGTTCGAACGGCTCCGTCTCCGCATGCAGCGCCAGCACCCAGACCTCGACTTCTCGTTCTTGGCGCCCCACCCGGACAGCTATGCCATTGCTAGTCACGGGTCAACTCCCGGCTCTACGAGACGCTCAGCGCGCGAAGGAGCGTACAGCACTGCCAGCCACGGAACGACAGCGAACACGGCTCGTGCCATCACAGCCGAGACGTTGCCGAGACCTGCGAGTGCCGTAAACAACAACGCTCATCGACAGGTTCCAAGCCCCATCACTGGAATTCCAGCCCCTGCACTCGTGGCTGAACCCAGCGGCGCCTCATGGATATCCTCAGCCCCCGGTCGTCCTCTCACCACCACAACCAGCTCCGTGGAATATAATGAGTCTGATATCACGGCAGCGGAGATCTCCAGTCTTCTCTCCAAGTTTCCTCTCCCACCGGTCTCCAACCAGGCGCTATCGCTCCCCCAGAGGGCGACCGCAGGCCAAGGTCGTGCTCTCACCAACATCTGTGCTCCGAACATTTCTTCAGACGAAACTAGTCAGCAAATCCCAATTCGTACTCCAGTTTCAAACAACGCCACCCCGGCTAAGGAATCGCGGACGAGTCAGCCCCAAGCGACCATGGTGTACCCCTCTCGCCATGACGTTCCGCCGTCTATCCCCAGCTCCTCGGACAAGTCCAAGATAGTCAAGGTGTCATCCAGCCCCGTCCCCTGCAATCCGCTGGGCACTGCCTACCTTTCCCATGGCGTTCTCTTCAAATGTCCTGGCATGGGAAATGGGACGAACGCCGGCTGTCAGTCCAAGTCTCCCACCTAGGCGCCCGTTCTGACCTGGGGACACATCTTCCATACATCCCACGTTTCCTCGTACCACAAACAGCATTTTGCTTTCCCATTGCGAGTAGCAACGCCAACGCCATGTACTGCATGTACTGCGGCCGTTTCCTGTATTAGTTTTTAGCTTAGTGAGCTCAGTCATGTACATGCAAGAGAGTGAAAATCGCGACCTGTGGCCTGTTGTCGGGACGGATGAAGTCAGTCTTGGGTCTCAATATCCATCGCGACCCAAGGCGTGCAGATACTACTCCATGCCAAATCTACATACTAGGTACTGTACTAGCTAGCTCAGGCTGCCACTCGGCGCTGGTTGCCGAGGCCCGAGTTGAATCCCGTCCGTCCCCGTCCGCGACCACGGTACGCTCCGCGGCCACCGGTTCTCCTCTCCTGGCGACGCTGGTCACCACCGCCTGCACCGTCGCGAGCCGCGGTACGGTCGTTACCGGGCACCTGTCCGAGCTTGACGTCAAGGGTCTTCTCGTTTCCGTCAACCATGACAACAACCTTCTCGGAAAGCTGCTGTGCCAGGCGCTGAACCTCGGTCTGCTCAACGCGGTGGAAGACAACAACACCGTCAATCTGGTCGAGCGAAGCGGCGAGCTCGTCCGTGTAGATCATGCGCGAAATGATAGAGGTTATAGCCTGCTGCGAGAGGGAGAAGGTGTCGGCGAGGTGGGCAAGCGAGAGCGAGGCGTAGTGAGGAGAGTAGGTGAAGAGGTAAGTCCTCAGGCCCTCCTCCTGGATCTTGCGAGTCAGCATGCTCTTGACCTCGTCAACGTTGTCAAGAAGCTGCCACATCTTGATAGACAAGATAAGGTCGCGGGCCTGCTCCCACTCGCCGGCCTGGAGAGCCTTGGACGCCTTCATGATGTGGTCCTTGGTGTTCTCGGGAGGACCCATGAACGCCTGCTTGTCCGCACCGTCCAAGAGACGCTTGAATCCCTTGGAGGCAACGCGGCGACGCTGCTCCTCAGTGTCCACCGAAGCGAGGAGGGGAATCTCGACGAGCATGCACGACGTGAGGTAGGCGGCCTCGAGAAGCTCAACGTTGAGGTGCATGTGGAAGGGAAGGAGTCGACGCTTCTCGATGAGCTCCTGCTCGGGCGACAGCTGAACGTTGTAACGGTGAACAGCCTGGGCAAGGAGCTCCTTCTGGCGGCCGGTCTGGAAGATCTCGGAGAGAACGGTCTGGCACTCGTGGATAAAGCCGCGGCGGAAGGCTGCAAGGCCGAGCTGGACAACGGCGCGGTTGTACATGATCTGAGTTGCAACGTCGGCGTGGGCAATCGTGTCCTGCAGATGCGACATGAGGAGAAGGTCGCGAGCCTGGTGGTAGCGGCCGTGGATGGCGTGGTTGAAAATGTGGGCGAGGATGGCACGGGCACGGAGGAGGGGCGCGTCCGAGTGGTAAATGTAGACACAGAGAAGGTGGATGAGAGCGGAAGCGTCGCGCTTGACACCGATCGGGGTGATGGCCGAGTCAAGACCCGCGAGGGCCTGGTTGACGGCGGCCTCGAAGTGGTCCACAATCGCATCAGGCTTAGCGTAGACGTGCTCCAAACGGCGCATAATGGCACGAACGGTGTGGTCGGCCCACTGCTCACGCTCGAAAAGAACCTGAGCCTTGGTGATGGCAACGTAGAGGGGAGTCTCCTCACGAAGGCGCTCAATGTACTCCGTACCGCGCTCGTGAGCGTCAGTGTGCTGGAGAGTCTTGGCAAACTCGTTGTCGAGGTTCTCGATGAGCGAGATCAGGTTACCGGCAACCGCGACACGGCCGCCCTCAGACTCGGGTGTACGCTCGACCATGTCGTCGTACTCGTCAACATTCTCCTGAACAATGTAGTCCTTGTTGGCAAGGAGGATGGAGAGGAGCTGGTCGTACTCCTTGAGGCACGAAACCCAGGAGTCATGAGGGATCGACGGAAGGTTCTGCGAATAGTCGAGGCGGGCGGAGATAAGAGCAAGCAGGACGCGAATCTTCTGGTAGGTGGTCTCCGAAACATCGAGGAGCTTGGACAGGACACGGATGGTCTCCGCACGGTCCGTGTTCTTACGACCACGCTGCTCGAAAATGTCGCGGAGGTTCTTGAAGACGCTGTCGGTGGTGATAGCAGCAACCTGGCGACCACCACGGCCAACAGTGGCGAAACCATCATCCTCGCCCTCCTCACCCTCAGCGACGGCGGTAGCAGTCTTAACCTTCTTGACCTTGGGAGGAGCATTGGCCTTCTCGTAGGCGGCAGTGTAAGCCTCGGGGTCGGCAAGGTACTGCTGAACAACGGTCTCGAACTCCTTGATCTTCTTCTTGAGAGTCTGCTTCATCGAGTTGAGAGCCTTGCTCTTGTTCGCCGCCATCTTCTTCGTTGCCGACTTCTCAGCCTTGATAGTGTCGTTGACATTGGTGTCAAGCTCGGTGATAGTCTGAAGGAAAGCGGGGGGCATGTGACCGGCGGGAGGGATGGGGGAAGCAATCATTGAGGTCTGGTGGCGCTGAATGAACCTAAGAAGCTTGTCAAGCTCATTGGAAGCGGTGACCCAGTCGGAGGCGGCGCCGGAAGACTTGGTCGCGTTCTGAATGCTGTTGATGGCAGCCTCCATCTCGGCGAAGCTAAAAGAGTCAGCACCGCATCCCTACGCCTCGCGATCCCATGGGTCTCCAATCGCGCAAACAAACGCACCGCTTGTCCTTTGCGCTCATCACACGAATCTTGTCCTCCTCGTCCGAGTCCTCATCCGAGCTGTCGGCGTCCATGAGGAAACGCGACGCCTTGTTCCGGGGCTCGTCGTCGTCCGAGTCACTAGTCATCTCCTCCTCCTCCTCCGAGCTGTCAGACTCCGAGTCATCGCTTTCCGAGTCCGAGTCGCCGCGAAGAAACTTGGAGGCCAGCGACTTCTTAGGCTTCTGCTCGACGGAGCGGACGGACTGGTCAGAGTCCGACTCCGAGTCCGACGAGTCCGAGCCGAGGCCGCGGGTAAAGACTGAGACCTGTCAGCAAACGTCCTCTTCATTGCAATGGCCCTCTAAACATTGCACGACGCATGGGTCTGCAATAGGACCACCGCGCAATGGCAGGATGCTAGAGTGGCAAGACGTACAGGACATGTTGAAGGTCTATTGTTCGTGGAACAAAGTGGTTGAGCCGATTTAGAGTGCTCGTTTTAGGGCGGGGATGGTCGAGATAAATCGGGTGAAAATCTCGATAGCACTGGTTGACCGGGGGAGACTTGTGCAGGCGGTCGCGCGGTGCTCTTTTGGGAAGGAGAAAGAGGGTGAGTGGGGGGGAGGGGTGGTGAGGAAGGGTTCGGGGATGACTTGCGCAAAGCCTCTGTCAACGACGACGACCAGACGGCCAGATCGCCAGACAAAAAAGAGCAGGGCACGCGGACACGCGCTTCCGTAGGTCACCACACAGGATCCGCCACCAAAGAGATACCGCCGAAATTCCGACATGCTGGACACACGTTGTTTAAGCGTGAAGATCACGTGTTCCAAACTGCTAAATGCATTAATGCACGATCGCACGAATGCAGAATGACATCATTGCCTCATCCTTATTTTCGTTTGATAACCATCATGCATTGTTCACGGACACCAGTGCACCCAGACATGATCCATGAGAGTCATAAGAAGTCGAAGAGTGGCAGTATCCTGCATACATATGTCATTGTACTCACTACAAACAACGTTGGAATCCATGTTGTACAAGAGCGAAACGCACCCAATGGCTAACGACAGCGTGGCCCGCAGCTGTTGCTTGTTCGCCGAGGGGTCCATCACACCGGATTCTCCAGATCACCGGATCTCCCTTCAAAAGGACACATGCGCGCTGTGCAAGAACGAAAACAAGCCCGCTGTACGTTACACCAACTTGGCGAACGCCGCCCTTGATCCCGCCTTTGCTGTCTCCTTGTAAGCAGTTTTCGTGGCCGCATTGACATAATTTTGGGTTGCTTCGGCTACCGTGTTGATGCTTTCGTTCAGACGGTCCAAGTAGTCGTTGCGCCGATGGAGTGAGTGTTGGAGTTGAGAGTACGCGTCATTCCGCTCGCGCACATCTGCTGTGGGCGCATGCTGCCTGCGAACAGCGGGGCGTTTGGGGGCTGTGGGCGAAGGGGCTTTAGGAGGTGGTGTAGCATCCTTCGGAGTGTCACCCCAGGTGATGAGCGGCTCAGTTCCCCACGACAGAAGAGGCTTCTTCGGTGGCGCGGGTGGTTTCGGCGGGGTGGGTCGGTTAGGGCCACCAACAAGAGTGTCCAGTCCCGCACCTGTGAGTGGGCCGGCGCCCCACATCCAGCCAAGTGATGAGGCGGTGACTGGTGTAGGTTGAGATGGAGTTGGCGTTTTGAGAGTGCATGGGTCTATACGTGGCGGGAATGGTTTGCGGAAGTGGAACAGAGTGCGCAACGCAATGTCGAGCGGGCCGTTGTACTCCACAAAGTCGCCAGAGCGGTCATCAAAACTTAAGCGACCAATCGACCGTGGCTCTCCACCAAAAAATAGGTCCATTCGAGTTATAAACTCGAGGAACGGGGCAGAGTAGACGATTGCACTGCCAGTCGTGGTAAGGGCCACAACCACCCGATGTCCTGAGAGTCAGTTTTGTGACGAGTATGTCTATTCACCGTGGCGAGTGACATAATGTACGTCACTGAGCTCCTCTTGCTCAAACTCGACCTTGGCAACACGCTCGGCATTAATATTGACGGAACAGCGAATGGTATGCTTCGACGCGGCAATCCAAAGGCAGTGTGGTGGCGCCTCCTTGGTCCACTTGCCCTCTGGCCCGCCACCGCTCTCAATAACATCAGCAAGCGCCGATGGCGAAGCCAGAAGCTCATCCCCAGTTGCCGGATCGATCAGGTACGTTGCGAGCGGATTGACCAATGATTCGTTTGCAAAAGTGGGAGGGCGTTGCTCCACCATCCACTCTCCAAGCACGTTGGTAAGACCGTAGATCTTTGTCGTTCTGGGTAGGTCAGTTGGACTCGGTTCTCAATAAACGCACCCCTTCACGTAGGAAACAATGAGACGGGGTCGGGGACTTGAATCTCCTCCCATTCCTGAAATGACCCATTTCATGGTTCCAACAAGGGAATTCTCGCTTGGCATGTTCTGCACGTTGTCCTTGCGTTTTCTACGCTTCTTGGTCTTGCCGTCTTCATCGAAACCTTCGCGGAGAATAACATCAGGGCCGCGCATGTCAAGAATGGCGAGAGAATGCTGGGCAAAGGCAACCGCGATGAAGCCTGTGTTATCAGCGGCTGTACCTCCAAAATGGGATGCTTACCGATATCAGATACCGCACAAGAAACCACTGGACCGCGCTTCACAGTGAAAATAGCTACCGGCTTGAACCCATCGGAACCCCATTGCGCAAGGTCATCTATTTCGGTGATCTCGTCAATATGATCGTGATCAGGGGGAGCTTCTGGAGGGAAGTATCCCTCCCGCTCCTCACGGTCGGCATCGTCCTCCTCTGGAAGTGGCGAGAAGTCGGAGGGGGTGTCCTCTTTGGCCTCGCCAAACTTGGTAACGATGACTTCCCCAGAAACAAAGGTAATAACACACTCTAAACTCTCTCGAGCCAGGTGTACGCCGGCTATCTGTACCTTCGAACGATCAGCTGCCCAAAGCTTCGCCAAGGGTAGATGTGCGAGCTCGCGGCGACGAAGCCATTCGCCGATATTGATAGTCAAGTAAGGAAGGGGATTGGGGTATTCGAAGCGCAGTGGTGTAGGAAGGACCAGAATGTGAGGCGAAATGTCCCAAAATCGAACAGTACAATCGGCGTGCCATGTGACAAGGAGGCGATAGTTTTCCATTTTGATCACCTTGAGGTCTGGGGCGCCATGTGATTGAAGATCGGGAACTGAGAGGCCGCCACGGAGTGGCACGCGAGCAGCAGTATACGCAGCCGCATTTTCAACGGAAGTCGATATAAGCCGCATGAACGTCGGGGTGGGAAGCGGAAGGATATTCGCTCCAAGAACTGTGAGCCCACCTGACCATATCTGTGAGGGTAGGCGCAGTTTTCGGCGAGGGTTGTCCAACAGGAAGCTCGCGGTAGTAGGTGTACCTATCGACGGAATTTCGTGCCCATCACCGACAGGGGAGGCGCTCCATGGGAAACGCCAGCTCGAGTTGGAGCTGGATCGATTGGGAGCCGTAGTCTGTCGCATTGGTGCAGGAGTAAATGCCATCACTTTCTCACCATCCCCGGGTGTCGCATAGTTCTTGCGACCCAACACGGGAGGAGGGGCGCTGGATCGCGGTGGAGGAAAGGCGTAACCGTCCAGTTGGCGTTCGGCACTAGCTCCAGGACTGGGCAGACGGTTGTCGGGAGTGAGAAGGATGAATATTGCGATGGGGTCATAAGCCATTGCAAAGTATGGGCTGCTCCGGGGAAGGAGGATGAAATCCTCTGGCGGAGTCTTGGTCGCATAGCTGGACGAACCAGTGGGATAAAGCGAGTCGCGGAACGCCGAACGTAACGGCGCCGAAAGACCTTCACTCGGTGAGCTTGTTGCCTTGGTCTTCCCGGGAAGAGGAGGCTGATACGCAGGCAGCTGCAGCATGTTTATGCCAGGTTTTTCGCCTTGGCTTTGACCTCCCAGAACAATAAGCAGCGTCTCTCCGCGTTCCGCATATTCGGCTGTCGCGTTCGTGACAGGCGTGCCGTCTGTCTGCGTCGCAAGAAGCTTGAGTTCTGCTTGACTAGGGAAACCGGCCCAAGTGAGTTTGTAGATCGGTTCGCGATTCGCAATGGACGCTGGGAGCACCGGCATACCCTCGAACTCTTTCTGGGCACGAGGTTTTCCACCAAGGACACCTGCTTCCAAGAGTGATTCCGCATCGGTAACGTTCACATCTTCGTGAGTGAGGGTGCGGACGGTGAGTGGCTTGTCCGGATCTTCGTACGCCCAGAACGTGATACAGCCATCGACGTGACCCACAGCAAACACAAGGCCGTCCGGACGCCAGGCGATTGAAGTCACTGCTGGAGTACGCTCCGTCCACAACGACTGATCGTCAGCAATCTGATTATCATCTGTCACACGCACCGCAGTGTCATCATAAGTGCCACCTCCAGTGGCGCCTGGGGGCAGAGTCATCTCAAAGCACTTGTCGATCACGCCCTTCTGAAAGTTCCAGGCCACTACACCCCCCTCGTAGCCGACCAACAGAATGTTCAAGTCACGCGGATTTATCGCCGAGCATGTCGCTTGCGGACTGTTCAGATCGTCAGATTCGTTTCAGCTGCCTGGACTGCGAGCACGCACCCTCCAATGGTCTTGCGTCTGCCAGGGACGCCAGAGCGCACCAGACGTTCTTCGTGAATCGCCCAGAGGTTGGGAACGTTGAACGAAGACATTGCGCGTTGGCGAAGGTCCCAGGCCAAGATGACGCCATCGCGCATGGTGATGAACATGTGTGTATAAGAGGGCAACGGCTGCTCAACCGCGCGGACTTCACCGAACAAGATGTAGTTGGCCTCGCGGGTCGGCAGGGGCGGTGACACATTGGGAGTTGCGCTCTCGGAGATCTGGTTGAGTGTGAATGCGTGAAGCATGTTTCCCGAGTCAATGGCCACGAGCCTATTGTGGCCCGGATGGAAGACAAGAAACTTGATAGAATCTGGTTTCTTGCCGCTGCCGGGCAATGGTGCGCACACTGGCAGGGAGAACTGGAACGACTGAGTCCCGTAAACATGGACCATACCGGCGGCAGTGCCGACTGCCATCAGAGATAAGAGCGGATCAACTGCGAGCGCCGTCACTTCGCCAGTGAGGCCGAGTTGACGCAGGTGGCCAAACTTGTAGAACGACGTCTCGCGCAATGTACCGGTGAAGTCGGTACTCGGCGCGAGCGCCGGTGGCTTTGAGGACTTGAACATGGTCGTCTTCGCGAGCCCTGCAGTCGACCATCGACCGGTGGCGAGTAGGATTTAAGACTGTCGAAGCGCAGGATTCGCGAATTGGTTAAACAAAGTCTTGAAGAGAGAAAGATCAAAGGAATGCAATGAGGAGACTGTGGAGAGACAAAAGTCGCGTCCACGTCGTCGTCGTCGCGTCGTCCTCGATCGTTGGCGCGAAGATGGTGGGATAGATCGAAGAGAGGCGATGAGCGGGAATGAATGTAAGGGGGAGTGTGGGGCTAGTGACTATAGTGTCTTCTGGTTCAGCTTCAGCTTGTATTAGAGTGTCAGACTAGAGTGGTGTCCGTGCTGTTGCTGATCACAGAAACTCAGACAGAGGACGAGATCAGAAGCTCGGGCAGCTAGACAGCTTGGCAGCTCGACAGGCTGATCGATTTTTATCATCGTCCTTGCAACCTCTCGAGATCTTCTCTCCCTCTGTCTCTACTCTCGCGTGTGGGCGCCCTGTGTGAGCTATGGCACAAAGACACAAAAACATTTCAGTCCTTTGTATCCTTGCATCCTTGATTCTTGGACCCCTTCTCAAAGGAACCCTATGGCGAACGGCGATTGTGTGCATACAAGGCAAGCATACTCCGAGAGCGCGCGCGAGCGGGGCCGAGGCCGGAGAGCTGAGAGGTAGAGAGGACAGACGACGAGGGCGACTAGAGAGGCCGCAGCGGTGTGTAGTGGGAAAGGGATGTGTCGATGTGCTAGCGAGGTGAAAAAGGGATGGATTGATTGAATGAATGCAAAGAGGACAAGGCCCAAAAAAAGCTTAGGTTAATCTGGGCGACGGCTCAATGGCTCAGCAGCGCAGCTCAACGAGCTCCGCGGTTGCCCGGCTAATAAATGTTCTTACGCGTCCAGGAGGCCCGGTCAGTGACCATGGCTACTATGATGACTCTTTGTGGCGTCAGGCCAGCAGGCACCGACAGTGGCGATGGCTTGGGAACATCCCTGTGGGCGCCCGGGCCCTAGAGGCCACGCGCCTTACGCGCCACGCCACGCCCTGTCCGTCCCTGCGCCCAATGTCCATCCACTGTGGCCTCCTCCGCGGATTCCAGGAGACCAACCCGAGAAAAGCCTCCAAGCTCAATGTGGTCCTAGCTGGATGGAGCCCACTTGCGCTGCTTGCACTGTTGCCCTCTGCCTGGTCCGCACCCTCCTGACAAGATGACAATGTTCTCTTGGACCTTCTTGCCTCTGGCCGGCCTTTGGATTGCTGAGCCCCACTTGCACCACTCTCAGTCGATGATGTACGATCGACGGATCGGCGCAGACATTGTTGACTCATCGGATGGTCGTGATTGCCGAGCGTCACACGAGCAGCCCATCACTGTACGTACTGTACACTGTCGAAGTGGTGGGGCCACTATCTGCAAACCGCGTATGACAACTGGCAAGCGATCTGAGTCTAGTCCGAGGAGACTTTCTGCTTAGTCAAGAGCGCAAGAGTCAAGAGGTGCATGCAACTTTTGCACTCTCAACAGGCTTTGACTGGCGCGCTACAGCCAACCTACCTCCTTACTCCTTGCTACCTCATGGCACGACATCCGGATTTCCGGAGGTGCATTATCGGTGGAACCTAATCTGGTAGTAGGCAGTCAAGTGAGAATAAATACAAAAGCCAAGGGGCCTGGCTATCTCGATTTCTAATCTCATTTTTCGGTTATTGAATACGATCACACCACCGGAGCCTCCACCGGCCCGCCTCTCAATCAGGTTGTCACTTCCCAACATTGCCCTCCACCTGGCCGTTTAGACGACCAAGTTGCAACCTGCATCCATCACCATACTTTAGCTGCTCGCCACTAGCAATTTCTCTCGACTGGATCGCTTTGCCTGCCATCATGGACGTGCCACGTATTGTGCGCACGCAGGTGACATCTGACGAGTTCACCCCCAACCCAGAGTTGGTGCAGAGTAAGCGAGAAAACACGCCACAGATATTGACCAACCCAAGGTATTAATACTGGTCAAAACAAGATCATCGAAGTCGTGCAGGCCCTTGGACCGTTCCTTACTGCAACAGAGGATGATGTGCGGGTCAAAGGTAAGACTGTCTTTCGTTGTTTCTTTGATGAAGGATTGGTATCAGCTTCTAACAACTCCAGGTCTGACATATCTCTCCAACCTGATCGGGACTGTTGACCGGAAACAGATCAACCGGGCAGCTGGTATGTCACCCCTCAGCGAACTTGTTCTGATGACCAGCTCGAACATTGACAAACTTCTTTCTTGGAAAGCTTGATGACTTTGATTCCCTTCCCCCATCTCTTTCTGGCTTGCTGGTTCTCTCGAAGCTTGGAGTCACCACCTTTGACGACGATGCGGCACTTGATGTGTACAGGCAGTATGTCACCAACGCAGCCATGACCAGGATACTTACTCTACAGGGTTGTGGAGAATGTGAATATGAAGGCCTATGCACAGGCAGTTCGGCACCAGGTGTACCAACTCTTTGACTCGCTTATCGCCAAGCACCGTGATGGTGAGTCTTACCATATTTCACCTAATCTAATCAACAGCTTTCAAGGGCATGGGCGACGAGTTCATTTCGAGCTACACCAACATGGTCGATGGAGAAAAGGACCCTCGAAATCTCATGTTGTTGTTCGCGCTGGACCGCGTCATCTTGACAGATTTTAACGTTGCGGCTCGTATCGACGTGAGTGTACGTCGCAAATCATTTACTAATACGTAGGATATGTTCGACATCACGTTCTGCTACTTCCCTATTGCTTTCCGTCCACCACCAAATGACCCCTACGGCATTACTGCCGACGACCTCAAGATTGCTCTTAGGAACTGCATGAGCGCGTCGCCGCACTTTGCAAAGATGGCTTTGCCGCTGTTTCTCGAGAAGTACCCTACATCGTCTGGACCGGCAATGGTACGCAAAGTTATGTTGGATTGTTGCTGACCTGTACAGAAAGACCTTCTTCTCACCATCGCAGCGTGCCTCCCAGTTTACGGACAGGCTGCAGTTTCTGAACGTGGAGAGGAGCTATGGGAGTGCCTTAAGACAGAAGTACGTGCGGTGCGACCATCGGTCACTAACAGTCACCAGATTTTCTACTCGTCAGATCTCGGAATAGAGGCTGCGTCTTTGTCAGCTTTGGAGGCTCTTTTGCGGACGGTCTACCCATCGTCTACCGACACTCCTTCAGGTCTAGCTGAGACGATCATTAAACAATGTCTCACGGCTATGGAAGAACCTGAGAAGAACAACGCTCCAGGTTCTGCCAAGGCTCTTGCTGCTATGATTCGCGCGTCCCGTAAGAAAGCGTGGACGCCTTAATGCTGATCATTACTTAGCCTCGACTGGCGCATATGCCCTCTCGCAAGCCTTGCCTCAGTCATTCCGTCAGTTTAACCGCCCTACCCTTCCTTCTCATCGGGAGCCCATCCTGAACTTCATTGTCACCTTCCTTCTCGCGGCTCGCTCCGTATATGCGACACCTGAGTCGAATCGGAAAGAGGCAAATGAGCGGACTCTTGAACCATTCCGAAGTGGTCTCCTTGACGTCCTTCGTGAGGGCTTGCGCACCAACGGTCTGAAAGGGCAGTCTGTGAAGGGGTGCGTAGCTCTGGCTGAGATTCCGGGTTTCTTGGGCCCTCAAGAGATCGAGGATATTGTTCAGAGCATGGATGACTTGTTGATCAACGACACCGACACTGAAGTTAGGTGCGTAGCTACGACACGGTGCGATTGTGGCTAACATCATAGGCCGATCGTCATGAACGGATTGAAAACCATCGCTGGCGTCTTTCCCGACCTTATCCGATCTGTCACGCTTCCCATTCTTTTCCACACGCTCCCCGATTATGCGCCTGCTGAAGCCGATGTTGCGGTTCGAGACAAGTACCGTAATGTTCTCGACGCCCTCACAGAGCTCTGTGCAATGCCTTCCTTGTTTGAAGCTCTCGTTGTGAGCTTTACAGCCAAGCTCGACCTTCTCTCGTCCGGACCGTCAACCACAGAGGGTGCCCCACGGGAGAACTCGGTGGCATTTGCTTGGGACATTCTTTTCACGCTGCAACGCGTCATCGACCTGAAGGTTAAAGCCAAGCACGTCGACTTGCCCAAGTACTTCTCACAAGTCGTCCCCCGCCTTTTTGGTCTTGTGGTGACCGCAGCCCTGCCCCGCTCAGATGATGTTCAGCCTCTTTTCCGTGATCTTCGCCTTATCTCCACCGTGGCCAGCATTGCAGAGACGCTTTTCTGGGAGATGTCCCCAGAGTAAGTTGCTATCCTTTGGCATTGTCCGTTTCTTACGTTTCAGGAAGCAAGAGCCTGCGTTCAAAGCTGCCTACTCAGCGTTCGAGCTTGGGGAGCTATCCCAGGTCGTATACCAGCCCTCGTCCGTGGCTTCGAGCCCTGGATCACCGTTGCGACCGGGTGCTTCGCCTGCGGAAGAGAATCTCATTGCTCTTTATTCAGCTATGGTCAGAGGCCTCAAAGCTGAGACTGTCGCTCCATACTCTTCCGCACATGCCTTCCTCACCGCAAAGGTTCATTGGGCTGTTCGCGTCGCCAAGGACGAGTTTTGTCTCCGTCTCGTACTTGACCTGATTTGCGCGTTTGTAAACAAACGTGCGGGTCAATTGGGTGACACCCTCGCCCCTCTGCTGGAGACCATCTGGATGAAAGATATCCAAGACACTGAACAGTCATTCGAGATTCGTCGGAGGGGCTTGCTCGTTTATCTTCACGTGAGTTTCCATAATGGTTAATTTTAAGCTTACTTTAAGATCACCAAGGGGCTTGCGCTCATTCGTAATGATGTGGCGTACAGGGCGGCGGAGCGTGTTGTGGATATCCTCAGCTTGTCCAATCTTGATCCACAGTTTGTTGACGAGGCCGCAAAGGGCTTTGGTGTGCTTGCAGAAGCGGGTGGCAAGAGCTCCAAGGGCCGGGGTCAACATCTCACTGCCAAGGTAAGCTTTCTGTCCAGGATGTAGCAGTTAACAAACCAGCTCCTGTACGCCCAGAAGCTTTGGAGCTTCCTTCTGCCCAAGATCATCGCCGGAGACAAGGACGCCGAACCTAAGGGGCGACGGGCTTACCTCGTTGCCTTTGCGTCGCTTCTCCCGCTTGTCCCACCATCGCTGTGCCTCTCTGATCTTGCTACTGTACGTTGCCCATTTGCTGCCACTTGCTAACCGCAGGTTTTGCCGCTCCTCCTTCGCTGTCTCTCACTCCCCGATCCAGTTCAGCGGGCTAATGTGATTGTCACCCTCACTTCCATCCTCGAGACGACTACTTCGTCTGTCGAAGCGGATAAGCTGCTGCACGAACATGCTGAGACCATGGTTGATGGCATGCTTGCGTCTGCGCTTCTGCGGCCCGATCTACCTTCTGCAGCCGTAAGTTTTCCGATTCCAAGGACCGAGATCCTACGTTGGAACATGATTCAGGCGTTGACAAATACTTACACTGCTTTCAGCGCGTCCGAACTGTGGCGCTCACCGCTCTTGGGGTTATCCCTGATGCGATCCGATATGAGACGTTGCACCCCACGAAGAATAGGGTACTTCGCGAGCTGGGCAAGGCCCTGGACGACCCGCTTCGCAATGTCCGTCGGCAAGCTGTGGACACTCGAGCCCGGTGGTACTTGTATGGCAAATAGTAGAATAGATTGCATTGATTCCAAGCTAGACGGCAGATTCAAGATCAATCACCTTAGGAGGACATTATCAGTAGAAAGCTGGTCCGTTCAGAATTCCACGCACGGTTGGCGGGATATCTCTTGTCATGGTCGATGCCATTCGAGGCGAATGTCTCAAGCTACGGCAGTTGCAGATCGTCAGGGGTTTTCCACGTTTTCAGGGTGACTGCTGTACAGCTATAGAGCTGCTGTACTGCTGTGCCCCCAGCCAGCCGGGGAAGGGGGCCAAAGGGGGAGAGGGATTTGCTGCGTGGTTGGTGAGCATACGATTATACGGATAGGGTGTTTCAAATCAAAAAGGGTTCCTTCTTCCTATTAGCTCCTCCCCTTGACTACTAGACCAGCTACTCTGTGCCCCGCAAGGGTGCAAGGCCCCCCATGTTCCTGGACACGTCCACGATGCCACCCTCTTCCTGCCTGGGACGCGCCCGGCTTTTGCTCCCTCTGTCACGACTACTGATCACAACTGAGACCCTGAAAAGACCTGGGATGACCTGGCTGGTCTGGCCGTCGCCGTCACTACAGTCACTGTCGGCCCTCTCCCCCTCTCCCGCGATCGCTCATCACTCTCTCTCTCTCCATTCGCCCATTCGTCCTCCTCCTCGTCATCGCTTGTCAAGGGAAACTCGTCTCTGCACGCACGCTCTAGAGGTCGTCTCCGCGTCTCCGCACTCCTCCTCGTCATACATTCCCCCACTCCCCCTCTCATCGTGAACACCTCTTTATCTCCTTTTCTTCTCTCCAGTCTCGAGCTCTCCCTTCACACTTTTTCTTCCATCACTCCCGCCTTGCGCACTTTGGACCCAAAAACCGTTGTGCAGCGCAGTCCACGCATACGGCAACAGCAAGCTGCACTCGCCACCGTCAACGACGCACACATAGAGAGCCACGCCCCGTTACCTAGCAGCAACACACCGTCGTGAACCTGGCGATCTCTTCACAACGGCCATCCCCTGGTTCTCCAACGACTGCGTCCGCTGTCTGCTCTTCCCCTCCTGGTCCCCCCCTCATCCTCTCCGACCTTGTGACGGCCTCCTCGTAGGAGAACCACCACAATGGCACCCGTCACACTCCCGCCCTCATTCTACAACTCGTTCTGGTCCCCAGATTACCGCACGGGCCTCGATGTTCTGTTCCGTCAACTCGACAAGGGTGCTGCGGAAAACAAGGACATCGCTGCTTTTATTGAGGTAAGTTGTTTGTGGGGATGCATATGCGTACTCCGGAAATCCGGACATCTGCCAAGTGGTGGGCGCTTATCGGCATCGCCATTACTGGAAGTGGATGGTCATTACCGCCTGTTCCGGAGGAGGCAGTGGCCGCCTATCTCCATGCTCCTCGAGTTCCACTGACACCCAGTCTCAAGCCCGCGCACATCATGCGCTATCGGCTTCGCTCCTTGAGCCGCCTCTCTCACCAAACCGCACCTCTTCGTCTCTGCAACACACGCTTCTGAGCCTCAAGGCTGCGTCAAGCGCACGCGGTGAGGCACACCGTGCTCTCGCCGTGGAGCTCGAGGAGCACGTCCTTCTCCCATTCAACGGATGGCGTGTCCGCCACGAGGACAGGCTCGATGCAGCTAAGGAGGAGCTTCTTGGGCGTGGTGGGCTAGTGGCGTCGTGGGAGAAGGAGGTTCATCGCCTCGGTGGAGTGAGTACCTTCTCCTGATTGTCTTGGGACGGACCACAATGGAAATTGCTGGTGATGCGGATTGCGGATCGCATAGCGCCCTCACCATCCTTGTGGTTTAGACTCGTTCTGACGTGGGTTTTGCCTCCACACTGACACACAGCTCCGTCAGTCATATCTTCACAAGAGCCGCAGTGCCGATGACAGCGAAGATGAGTGAGTTGAGCCTTCCATGAGTCGGTCACAGAAACTGATGTGCCCCAAGCGCAAAGTTCGCACCAGCCACTGCTGCGCAGGAGGTTGCGGAATCATACACCCAGACCCCTGCCACGAAGAACACGCCCCTTCGTCGCGCTGGCACGGTTGCCGACAGGATCAGCGAGAAGCTCCGAGCCGCCCATGTTCCTCACCAGCGCTCTAGCTCGCTTTCCTCCTCACCAACAAAGCCCACAGCGATCAGCATTCAGACGCCTGTTGAGACCAAGAAGGAGGAGCCTGACACGCCTTCGTCGCCGAACCGTGAGGACGCCTTCATTCCCCCGACCGACCCGAATGGTCAGCCGATCATGAGCGGAGAGGTGCCTCCTGTTCCCAGCAAGGAGGGCAATGGAGCTGACAAGGACGTTCCCGAGCTTCCCGTAATCTTCTCGGGCCTTTCCATGCGTGTCCGCGACTTCAAGTCGATGCTCACTCATTTTGACCAGTATCTTCAGACTCACGCCGCCCTCGGCTCGGCTCTTCAAGGAGATCTCAGCACCCGTGCCGTCCTGGCTAGCCGCCAGCGCCATACCATTATCGGCACGTACGAGAAGACCTTTTCTGGTGTCGAGGTTGTCGAGTGGCTCCGGAAGAACATCCAAGGCCTCAACGGCGAATGGGACCGTGGAGAGGACGCCGCTGGGGAGCTGCAGCGCATGGGTCACCTTAGCCGCATTGGTGTGGGCCGTGGTTTTGAGCCCACCGACGACACCTTCTATACGCTCAAGGTGAATCCTGCCGAGGGAACCGCTCTCTCCACTCTCCAGAGCTCGTTTAAGGAGATCAACATCTCCTCTCCTACCACCAACTACGCATCGCTCATCAAGAACTATCTTCCCACATCGCTTGCCAATTCGGATGAACCAGTGCACATCCGTCTTCGCCGGGAAGCCAACAAGGCCAACGAAGCCTACCGCTTCGGTGTTGGTGAAGCTGAGGCCAAGCGTCTTGACATGGAGGAGAAGATCGAGCGTGGACTTCGCATTTGGGAGAAGTGGGAGCGTGAGCGTCTCGGCGTCGTCTCCTCGGTCCTCAAGCACTATGAACAGACCATTGGCAAGCTCCCGGCACGTCTTGCCGGTCTCCAGGAGAGCACTGAGCTTTCTGTCGAGGCGTTCAATCCCGAGGCCGACCTTAAGGCCCTCATTGAGGGTAGCCGTACCGGCCCCTTCCGTCCTCGCCCTCATATCTACGAGAGCATGGAAGGTGACGCTCCAGATGTCAACTTTGGTATCGACCTTCGCCGCTGGGCCGGTGAGGGGGCGTGGAAGCAGATGGTTCAGGGCCCTCACCGCCCTGCCGATGCTATTCCCGACGTTCTCATGGCACTTCTGCAGGCGTTCAACGACATGGCTGCCGATCTGGAGCCCATCGAGCGTCGCAAGTCGTGGATATACGAGGTTCCGCTCCAAGAGACGCACATGCTCCGCAGCAGTATCAACTCGGCTCAGCTCACTGTTGACGACATGGTGACAATTTCCAAGAAGTTCAATGTTCCCATTGTCGCTGCTACGATCAAGCTCTGGCTCCTCGAACTCAGCCCCCCTGTTCTCGGATGGGAGGGTTGGGAGGACGCAAAGGCCGTGTACCCCTCAGTCGGCGCCGACCAGGAACGTGACATGACCTCGGCTGTCACTTCCGTGCTTGGTCGTCTCCCAGCCCCCCAGCTGTTTACTCTTAATGCTGTCGTTAAAAATTGGAAGGAGTGAGTCGTTCAGCTTTCAGAACCAGACTGACATCAGCCTTATTGCGTCCACCCAGTCTGAAACAGACGACGACTCAGTTTACATAACCAAACTCGCTCTTTCGGCTGGTCGTTGCATCCTCCGCCCGCAATATGACACGGAGCTCACTATTCAGGATCGTACTCCCGGCCTCTTCCTTGCCGACCTGATTGAAAACTACGACAACGTGTTCCCCAATCTCCTCGAGAAGAAGAAGCACCAGGTTGAGCGTCCTATGCCCTACCGCAAGCGCACAGCCCTTGTCGACCAGCGCATGTCACGCACTCGCCTCTCAGAGAATGAGACCGCCGTGCCTCAAACTGCTGAGCAGATCCGCGCGACCTCTCCTCGTCCAGCGGAGTCCGTTAGCAGTCCAGTTCCAGCCGTCGCCCCTGCTGCTCCCCCAGCTGCCGCCCATGATGCCGCCCCTGCTGCTGTTCCTGCTTCAACTCCAATTCCTGCGGCGGCCCCTGTCGTTGCTGCACCCCCTCCAGTTTCCGCCCCACCCGCCCAGGAGGAAACACCTGTCAATGTTATTCCCCCGACACCTAACATGGCCGCTGTCTCGGGAGATGCCGCTGATTCGGACGAGGACGAACCGCCGTTCGAGGTCCCGATGGACATCCCGCCTGGCGGACAGCCACCAATGCCGCCTAGGATTCAGACCGCTAGCAACGCCCTCAACCGCACACAAGGCCGTGCTTCGCCAGTGCCCGCCTCCCCTGCAGGTGGATCGTCCCCAACACACGCCGCCCGGTCTTCCGCTGGCGGAGATGAGATGATCGGCCACGGCGGTGGTCTCAAGCGTAACACTTCGCAAGAAACCAGTCGCCTCCGGGGACCCAAGGGTGCCCGTGGCCCCCGCACCGGTCCTGGCAGTGTCAGCGGTCACACGAGCCGCGGCTCAGTGAGCGCCATCGCCGCGCAGTTTGAGGGAAAGTAAGCTTGGGCTTACAGTAGACAGTGGGGTTAGGGGAAGGAAGTTGACCTTGGTGGCAGTAGGTGGCAAATAGCCAACATGGCGACCATAGCCCACGGCAGCTTTGGGGACGTGTATACCCATCCGGAGCCGAGCTAGACGCACGCATGATTTGACAAGAGATGTTACGAGATTAGCTTTCCGAAGCAAGCTGTGGTTAGAAACTCGACACGACAGGCGCAGCTCTTATGATCAGTACAAGTGCTGTGGTCGTGTACGATGGACTGATGTGATGGATGGAAACAGACGCAAGGATGTGATAATAAACTCCTGGGGGAGACGTTTCTGTTGCTGTTATCAGATCACGTGACCGCTTCCCTGTCCACGATCGCTGCTCGCCCAGGTCGAGGCCATCAATGACATACTGGCCAGCCCATCGAGGATGGTGCACGTCAAACGACCAACTCTATCCTCTGCAACAGTACGGTCCATTCTTCACTTTGGTATCCCTCCTTTGGTTACCCCTCGGTGCGCCGCTGCTCACCACTGCCGTTAATTCGCCGTCTTGCCTTCTCCACCTTTTTATCCACTCCACTTGGACCCCAGCCTGGCCTCCGGTGGGAGCCCTGACGACCCCACCCGGCCGTGACAATGTTTGAACGAACGCTGCAAGATCTTATCCGCGGCCTGCGTGCGCACAAGGCGTCGTCGCGCGCGCAGGAGGATGCGTTCCTCGCCGAGGCCATGACGGAGATTAGGGAGGAGCTGCGTGGTAAAGACATGACTCTCAAGTCGGAGGCCGTGCTCAAGATGTGCTACGTGAGTGAGGAAGCTGCGTCGCGGCAGGGTGTGGATCTGGTGGCCACCAGGTCATGGCTCGCGACAACGATCTGGGACATTTGGCCGCATATGGTTCGCGATGTCAAGGACGCGCAAGAACAGTGTTCTCCAGCCATGGACCGCGGAGAAGTCGTGCTGACGGCAGCTCATGATGCTGTATCCGATTCCGGCGCCAACGGGCTTTGCGTTCCATGTCGTGGAGACGATGAGCTCTCCACGATATCACCAGAAGCGTAAGCAACTCTTATAGGGTCTGTTATTGATATCAGAACTCGGCTACATGGCCGCGCCGATGGCGTTTAACAGCGAGTCGGAAGAAGTGGTTCTGACGGTGAACGGCATCAAGAAGGACCTGCTCTCGCCTCACGTCGCGATTCCGCCGTTGGCTTTGTCCGCACTCCCGCATCTTCTTTCGCAGTCTCCTTCGCTTGCGCATACACTGCATCCCGATCTTCTCGTGCTCCTCACCCACTCAACTCCGCGCATCCGCAAACGAGCGGTTCTCTGTCTTCTCCCTTGTTGGGAGGCATACCCCGAAGGATTGCGCGAAGGCTTCCCGCGTCTTCGGGAGCGTTTGCTCGACGACGACCAGAGTGTTGTCGGCGCCACGGTCAATGTCGTCATGGAGCTTTCACGGAGGCAAGGCGGGAAGAACTACCTCCCTCTCGCCCCGGAGCTGTTCGGCATCCTCACCGGCAGCAGCAACAACTGGATGCTGATCAAGGTGGTCAAGCTCGTATGTGTTACGAGTTTTCGCCTGTGCTAACATCAGTTCGCAATCCTCACGCCTCTCGAACCCCGTCTGGTGCGCAAGCTTCTTCCTCCGCTCACGAGCCTCATCTCGTCCACGTCAACGTCTGCCATCTCGCTGCTGTACGAATGTGTCCGGACGTGTATTGTCGGCAATATGCTCGATCCCGACCGGCCGGAAGGCGAGGCACTCGCGAAGGTGTGCATCGAGAAGCTGGGAGGATACCTACGCGACGAGGGCGGCGATCAGAACTGTGAGCAAGTTGATTTCCCTTGGCTGACACGTAGTGCGGTATATCGCTCTCCTCGCAATGGTCAAGATCACGCCTACTCATCCCCACCTCGTTGCCGACTACCAGGAGGAAATTCTCGAGAGTCTTGATGACGCTGACTTGTCGATTCGTATGCGTGCATTGGAGCTGATTACTGCCATGGTAGGCTCAGGTGATGTGTGGTGCCCACTGACTCCAGGTCAATAGGGACAACCTCCAGCCGATTGTGGACCAGCTCCTGGCCCATCTTGCCCCACCTGAAGAGGACAAGTCCACGCTGCCATCTGCCATGTCATCGCTGGCAGCTGCGGCCGGAAAGCCAAAGCCTGCGGACCCCAACATGACAGCCCAAAACATCTCCACCTCGCCATCATACAGGCTCCTGCTGTCGCAGCGACTACTCGACATGATCAGTCACGACACATACGTCAACGTCATGGACTTTGAATGGGTCGTGTCGGTACTTGTCGACGTCGCGTATGTTTCGCATGTCGATGTGGGAAACACGGTCAGGGATATGCTTCTGGATGTTGTTGGCCGGGTGCGAAGCGTTCGTGGATACGCTGTCGGCGTTCTGGAGAAGGTTATCAACGACGACGATCTCCGCGAGCGCGCCGGGGATCGTACTGGGGAAGACGGCCTGCTGGCGGCCGCGGTATGGATCTGCGGCGAGTACTCTAGGTAAGCAGCTCTTCTGCGAACGTCTCTAACCCCCTAGTGATCTCTCGTCGCCACTAAGCACAATTTCGGCAATGCTCAACTTGAACACCAGTTCACCGCCGGAACTTGTAGCGCTCTCGCTGCACGCTGCCACAAAGGTGTTCAGTCGCTATGTCGCCAACGCGTCATCGAACTGGTCCGCTGAGCTGCACACTGAGGTCAAGAACCTTGTTGCATCGATTCGCTCCGGACTCGCCCCCTTCCTGTCTTCGCCTGAGATTGAGGTTCAGGAGCGCGCCTTTGAACTCAGCCAGCTTCTTGCTTTTGTCAACGCCGATTTGAGCAATCACGTTCCGCCCAAACAAGCTGCCAAACCCGCAGAATCGATCCCTGGTATGGAGGGAGGCTTTGAGGACAACAGCAATAATAACGATGGGGAACCGCCGTACCCCAAGTCCCTGTTCCTCTTTGAGCCACTTTTCACAGCACACGAGCTCAACTCGCTTGCCTACCGTGCCCAGGAGTCGGTACCGATACCTCAAGACCTCAACCTCGACATAGACATTGTGCCCAACGGCGGTTTCGGTGCTATCATCGACGATGATGCTGAGAGTGCGGCCGAGGAAGAGGAAGAGGTTGATCTGGGCTCGGGCGGTGGTGCAGGCATGGAGGAGCTGCGGCGCGTGCTGCGTGAACAACAGACTAAGAAGAAGAAGCTGACGCCGGAGGAGAAGGCTGAGAAAGCAAGAGTAAGCATTACAGACAATTGCTGGCTGACCCATCCAGCGCAAGGCGGCTCGGAAAGAGAAGCTAAAAGACGATCCGTATTATCTATTCGACAAGGACGAGATGGACGTGGACGACATTCCCATTGTGCGCCTCGACGACTCGGAAATGGTCGCTGCCGGTGGGTAAAGCACGCTAACACTGAGCTAATTCCAGACACGCCCCCGCCGCAAAAGGTCAAGGGCAAGAAGAAGAAAAGAGCAGCTGCGCCTCCGCCAGAGTTCGACCGCGCCGGGGAGATGCCCGAAGGCGCCGTCGCACCGAAGGAGACAGTCAAGGCTGTGACTTCGGGTCTCGCGGCCATTGATCTCACTGCACCAGCGCCGCGGGTATCACGTTACGACGAGTACACCCTGGATGATGAGCCGCCACAGGCTGCCAGCAGCAAAGTGAACAGCAAGGCTAGCTCGGGGGCCAGCTCCAAGGCAGGTTCGAAGGCTGGTTCAAAGGTCGCCAGTGCCGAACCTTCGCCTCCCGCGTCGGCTCCGCCTGAACCCGGGGATGTCCCCGCCGATGAGGTGCAGGCTGTCAAGGTGACCAAGGTGCGCAAGAAGAAGAAGCGCGCCGCGGTTTAGAGCATATACTCGGGATGCACTGTATATCTAGTAGCGGGCGCAGCCTTCAGTATTCTCCGTCCCATAGCAACGCCCGGCATGCCGCTACACACGTTAAGTCACGATCAATGGATATCATGGCATTACTACCATACAAGCCTAGGCGAAGGTCTAGAGGGCACAGATGCGGCGCGACACCTTGTCGGAGGTGACGCCGTCCTTGAGATCACGTAGACCTCAAAAGGACACGAGAGGGATGGAGGAAACGAAACAGACAAGAAGATTGGCTAATCTTTTGCTTCGCTGAGATTGTCAGCTGGAGTCCAACACCATTACAGGGTGCGTGCCGGCAGGTCTGTGGTAAAGGATGGCGGAGTCCTGGATCGCACTGTAACGCCTCTCGTCCACCATCTCTCCTCTAAAGGCAGCAAGACCATCCCGCACACACACCCGCACACTACTCACCGGATGTACAACACGTTGTTGCAGCGGATAAACACCTCGCCGAGCTGGCCGTTCGACTTGCCGTCCTCGATCTCCTCGGTTCCTGACAACTGAGGTGTGAGCTTCAAAGGCAAAAGCGGGTGTAGGAGTGTCGACAAAGGCACGCGTCTAAGCAATCTCCAATTGATGAAGAGGGAAGCGCATGCGACACAGTGCCCTGGGGCTCAGATGAAGCTATGCTGACAGGGCATCGTCGCACGCGAGCACTCCACCCACGTCCTGGCGGTCGCGACATAACACGAATCCCAGGCCAGCATCAAGGCCATCGAACCTTTCCCTCATGTCCAAATCCCTCTTCACCCCCTCTTCCATTCCATTCCCACGCACCTGGAGGTTGAAGTAGCCATCCGTCGAGACCAGGAAGCCGCGGTACTCGAGACCCCACTTGAGCCGCACCGTCACGGTCTTGCCAGTCAGGTCCTGGAGAAACGGGCGCGGG
Source organism: Apiotrichum domesticum (assembly GCA_001599015.1). Classification (NCBI taxonomy): domain Eukaryota; kingdom Fungi; phylum Basidiomycota; class Tremellomycetes; order Trichosporonales; family Trichosporonaceae; genus Apiotrichum; species Apiotrichum domesticum. The sequence goes on along the minus strand of BCFW01000002.1, from coordinate 2,494,863 downwards.
TTGACGGGCTGTTGTCAGTCGCGAATCCAGATTTCAGCCACTCATGCGCGCGGCAGGGCCTTACTCACCGTCACGGCGGACATTTTGATGGGGATGGGGGAGGATGGAGAATGGAAAGTCGCCTTGTCTAGTGTTGTTGATGACAGGTGCACCCAAATGAGCATTCACTTTGTGCAATATCAAGGGTCGCAGAAACCGAACAGAGGGATTGCGTGCCTAATTCACACTCCACTCCAGCTTTTTCATTTTAGGCGTGGGTAACGGTCAACACACACACACAAAGTTCATCACCACCTCTGCGCATCTGCCCTCTGCACCTGCAGTCCTGGTCACTGTCCTCACTGTCCTCTACGAAACAACACAGACCACCAACTATTGTTGCATTGGGAACAAGGTGTACTTCGAGCATCCACTTCACATCAACACCAGCAAACTCAGCAGCTTTAGTGGACCTTCAACACCTTTTCTTAATCATTTCGTGCAAGGGCGTCCTTGCATACTCTCAGAATGTGTAAGTCTGAACGATCCTCTAGCCATCCGTCATGTGCTGACGTCCACAGCGGGCTTCTCAGGCTTTGGAAACGCCGGTGGTAACAAGGGTACGCTTCAGGCTTGAGCTATCATTGCAGAATCATTCTGACCTCTCAGCTACGGGCTTTGGTTTCGGATCGACCCCCGCTGCGGGCGGGAGTGCCTTCGGCGCCGGGAGCAGCACCGGCGGTCTCTTCGGCGCGAAGCCCGCTACCCCTGCTGCAGGTGCACCGGCGACTGGCGGCCTCTTTGGCTCGGGATCAACACCCGCAGCGCCTGCAGCTGGTGGCTCGATGTTTGGCACGCCTCCCGCAGGATCGAGCACTCCGGGCTCGGCTGCTCCGGCTGCGGGCGGACTCTTTGGAGCTAAGCCTGGAGGATTCTCTGGCTTTGGAAGCACGACCCCTGCCGCCTCTCCTGCCCCCGCTGCTGCTGCTCCAACCGCCGCGCCCGCCGCACCCTCCGCGGGCGGCTTCTCCGGATTCGGTGGATTTGGCGCCAAGCCCGCTGATAGTGCTGCCCCTGCTGGCGCGTCCGCCCCGAAGCCGATGTTCGGCGCCGCTGCCACCTCCACCCCGCCAGCCACAACCCCGGCGGCGCCCAGCCTCTTTGGCTCCAAGCCAGGCGGTCTGTTCGGCAGCGCACCCGCATCAGGAACGACCACCCCGACCACTACGCCTGGCGGCTTCACTGGCTTTGGAGCGAAGCCGGCCGCGCCCGCCGTTTCCGCCGCTCCTGCCGCTGGAGGTCTCTTTGGAGCGAAGCCCGCTGATTCCCCCGCTGCCGGCGGGTTGTTTGGTGCGAAGCCTGCTGATGCGACGGCACCGGCCGCCCCCGCCGCTCCCGCTGCCACGGGTGGTCTGTTTGGCGCGAAGCCCGCTGACTCGTCCACCACCCCAGCTGCCGCTCCTGCAGCTGGCAGCCTCTTCGGTTCGAAGCCCGCGACCCCGGCCGCTGATGCGAGCAAACCCGCCGCCCCTTCCGGTGGCCTCTTCTCCGGTTTCGGCGCACCAGCCGCTTCCTCCACTCCCCCCGCTTCTTCTACCCCTGCCGCCCCGACTGGCGGCCTCTTCGGCGCCAAACCCGCAGAGAGCTCTGACGCGTCAAAGCCTGCCGCTCCTGCCGCAGGTGGTCTCGGCGGACTCTTCGGTGCCAAGCCGGCTGGGACGCCTCCCGCCGACGCCAGCAAACCGGCCACCCCCGCGGCGGGCTCGCTCTTCGGCGGCTTCGGCAAGCCCGCCGCTTCCACCGGTGCTACACCGGCGGCCAGTGGCACCAACACCCCGGCCACCGCCCCGGCTGGTGGACTCTTCTCTGGTTTCGGAGCCGCCAAGCCGGCGGCTACCGGCGATGCCGCCAAGCCTGCGGACTCAGCGAAGCCTGCGGACTCAGCCAAGCCTGCCGAGGCGCCGAAAACGGGAATGTTCGCCGGGCTTGGTGCCAAGCCCGCCGAGTCTTCCACCACTACCACCGCACCGGCCGCAGGAAGTCTTTTCGGCGCAAAGCCGGCCACTCCCGCTGCCGGAGCCACCGGAACATCGACCACCGCGCCTGCCGCTGGTACCAGCCTGTTTGGCTCCAAGCCTGCTACTGGCGCGGCTACCCCTGCAATGACCGCTTCGATGGCAGGGTCTGGTACGGCGACACCGGTGCCGGCGACTGGAGACGCGAAGACGACCGCCCCCTCTGAGCCGGCGCCGAATCTTCTCCGTGGCAAGACGCTCGAGGACATTGTCGACACGTGGTCGAAGGATCTGGATGGGCAGGTCAAGGAGTTTGAGCGTCAGGCGGGCGAGGTTCGCGAGTGGGACAAGGTGCTGGTTCGGAACGGCAACCAGATTGCGACGCTGCACCGGCGAGTACTCGAGGCGCAGAACAACCAGACAGCACTCGACCGTAACCTTGACTACATCGAGGCCCAGCAGAAGCAGCTTGACCAGGTGCTCACGCACTACGAGCGCGAGATTTCGACCTTTGCTGAGAAGGACACCAAGCCGCTGGCCGCCAAGATGCCGGCCGATCGCGAGCGTGAAAAGGCGTATGCGCTCGCCGAGGACCTCAACAAGCAACTGGACGACATTTCGCGCAACCTGTCGCAGATGATTGAGGAGGTCAACAAGCTTTCCGCTGGTGGATCCGCTCCCCCTGTTCCCGCTTCCAACACCCCGCCGACGGCCGCTGCTGCCGATGCGGCTTCCCAGATTCCAGACGACCCCATCAACCAGCTCTCGTCCATCCTCGGCGCACACCTTCGTGCCATCCACTCGATTGATGCCAACACGTCCAAGCTCGCCACGAAGATCGACGAGCTCGAGTCCCGCTCAGGTCAGCAAAAGCCGAGTTACTCTCTCCGGCGGTAACCGTATGTTACAGTGTTAGATGTGCAGTGCAGATGCAGCGGCGCGAATGCGGATTGAGATAGGGCGAGACGCGAAGACAGACATATCCATACAGTAGTCAGTGTCGCGTAGATGTATTGATTGTGGACCTAGATATGAGGGACTGCCGGCAGAGTTGCAGTACCATTAAATGTACCGCTGATCGTAGTGATATCATTGAGAGGATGCAATATGTGCATGATGTTGTACAACAGGCCGTTTGTGCTACAGCATAAGACGGCAGGCATCCACCACCCCATTCCAGCCGGGGTCCCTCTCCTCCAGCTGCCTTCCTCTACCTTTGTTGCTCTTCGTGTCACGGTTGCTACTACTCGGGTCGCCGTCACATCCAACGTAGACGAGTTGGTCAACCCCTCCATTTTACTCGGCGGCCGCCAGCCTCGCCTGCGAGCTGGCGAACAGGCGCTCCTGCAGTGCCTGCAGCTCCTCGGGCGTCATGCCGTTCGTATCGGGCTGGTTGCGCTGGCGGTCCTTCTGCGACTGCTTGAACTCTGCGTGCGAGTCGTCGACCTCGTTGATAAACGCCTCAAAGCCAAGTTGCTGCAAGTTAGTCCATGCTCTGGGATGAGACGGAATAAGTTCTGAAGTTTAGAGGTGAATATCGTTTCACACCTCGATACGCCAGATATCCAACAGTGCCGCAACTCATTCTGTCCTTCGCAGTTGTACCCACCTTGAGCGCCTCGATAACGTGTTCTGGCGAAATGGTCTTCTTGCTGCTCTCCTCACACACGGTGTTGGCCTGCGCGGATATGAGTTTGATCCATTCTGCCGTGTCAGCGGAAGAAGGCGGCAGGGGAGGTTCTATTGTTCTCTTGATGGCAGACATGCCAGAGGGACGACAGTCATGACACGGTCAAGCGATCTGCCCAAGAACTAAAGAGCTGTAGAGATCTCGACCTAGTACAGCTCCTCTGCTTCTTGTGACACAGCGTGCACCGTCATGTTGAATATGACCTCAACGGGAACAAAACGGCACTTACCAACACAACACTCGACGATAATCTCTTTTGTGTCCTTGGCGCAGCTGACGTCGTCGGGGAGCATCTCTGGGTTTGTCAGGACATGCACTCTGCATGGATGAGGGTGAGTATGACCTTGTGTCGTCCCCCGTTGACAAGACGTCGATCTGAGTGGTATCGACATCATTGTCGGAGAGGATCCGAACAATAGGCACACACGACAGATGGGGTGGCAATGCTCGGGCTGCTAGGCTACTCACCGCCAATAAGCTTGAACACGGTCGCCTTGGGGAGCGTGTGCTCGTCGTCGCCACCGAATCCTTCGCGGTCGGACATGCTGGGAATGCTGGGCAGGCGGATGGGTCTGGCTGGGTGCGTGAAGCTTAGGAACAATGGGGGATGGTGACGGTGATGACGATGGTGGAAAAGATGGAAAAAGGAAAGAGGAAGGAGGATTAAGAGGCGACTTTATGACGATTTAGTATTTTTGTATCCAGACATTTTCGGCGCAGCAAAGTTGCACCGCACAGCCAGCAGCAAGCACACTGCACACTGGGTGCTGCAACACCCTTACCTGACTGAGGTGACAGCAGTCAACAAACAACAACATTTTTCCTACATCCACTACCACCACCACTCCCCACCACCATGGCGACACAGGGCGGGCCGACAAAGACGGTGCACGGGCAAGACCCACAAGTGAGTGCATGGCGGCTGAATGCATAGAAGAAGCAAGCTTTGCCGCTGCTGCGTCCGGTTGGGTACTGACCTCCACCAGAACCTCATCGAAAAGGTCATCCGCGCGCGTATCTACGAGTCGACGTATTGGAAGGAGCACTGCTTTGCACTTACTGGTCAGTAGCATTGGTCCGCGGTACTGGTTGCGTTGAGGAGGATGGGGAGCGGTTATCGACACTGGTTGTGGGCTGCCGAGCCTCCAACCTGCGTCACTCATCGCTGTGATTTTGTCCTCCTCGTTGAAGCAACCTCGGTGGTCTGTCCCCGCTGACCCACAGCCGAGTCCATCATTGACAAGGCGATTGCGGTGCACGCCATCGGCGGCGTGTATGAGCGTCAGACTCCGACGCCGTTCATGTGTCTTCTCCTGCGCCTAATTCAGCTGCAGCCCGAGAAGGAGATTCTGTTCGAGTATCTCCTGGCGGAGGAGTTCAAGTGAGTGGAACTTGGAGATCCTGCGACCTACCCCCATTTATCACATATGCTCACAACAGATATTTGCGCGCCCTGGCAGCCATCTACATCCGGCTAACGTTCCGCTCGATGGACGTGTACCAGATCCTTGAGCCGCTGATGAAGGACTACCGGAAGCTGCGGTATCGTGAAGTCGGTGGGTCTCGCCTCAAACGGGCGACAGCTGGACTGCTCTGCACAAGCTGACACCCAGGTGGCTACCGGCTAACGACGTTTGACGAGTTTGTCGACGACCTCCTCACTCAGGATCGTGTCTGCGATATCATCCTCCCGCGTCTGACGCAACGAGCGGTGCTTGAGGAGGTGGAGGGCCTCGCGCCGCGACAGTCGTTGCTGGAGGACGACCCGCGAGTGGAGAAGGACGAGGACGAGGACGGAGACGGGGACGTGGACATGGAGCGCGGCCGCCCGCGGTCACGGTCCCGGTCCCGGTCACGGTCTGCATCGGGTTCAAGCGCATGTTCGCGGTTCGTGTCGCGCTCACCGTCCCGCTCGTCGGGCAGCGAACGCTTCGTTTCCCGATCGCCGTCGCCTGGATCCGATGTGGACGGCGAGGAAGGTGACACGCGCGGGAGATATGTCAGCCGCAGCCCGAGCATGTCTCCCGACCGCGTGGTGGCGATGCAGGGAGATAAGATTGAGGGCGATGTGTAGATATTAGACGATGGATGAAGTTTGATGATTGGAAGGTAGAAGACGTCCCGTTAGTCCACTGCCCCACGCTCCAGGTCAATGAGTGAAGTACATGCCATGCAATCTAATCTACACTAATCCCAGTCGTGTCGCGCATTATCGCGGGGAGGACGGCCGCGGGCCCGGGGCCGACGCTCGCCGTCATAAGAGCCACCTCGACGCTCGCGGTCCCCACCAAAAGAGTCACGCCGACGACCGCCCTCAGACGAGTCATCCCACGGACCGTTGCTCGCAGCAATACGTGTCCTGTGACGGAACAACCGCTTGCCCTCCGCCTTGCGCTCGAAGATCTCGGCCTCGCGCCGTGTGTCCTCTGCGATCGCCTTCTCGAGCACCGCAAGCAGGGTGTACGCGTCGGATCCCCAGTGGTTACGGTGGTGCAGGAGGTCACTGCCAACGACGTTAGTTACGTTCGTGACAATACCGTTTGTCGTGCGGTCCCAGGCAACAGCATGTGCCTCCATCTCGCGGATAGCAGAGACTACGCCCTCGAGGTCGCGGAACGCATCCCACCGTGTGCGGAGCAGCTCGTTGAAAGCCGAGGTCTGGCATCCGGCGAGATACGACTCTACGCCGAGGGCCCGCGCGTGCTCAAACATGGCGAGCGAGAGATGCGGTGCTGCGAGGGTGCGGAGATGGCGCATGACGGCAGCCAGCAAGCGCGGGTATGTACGGAGATAGCCCGCGCGCGACTGCGAGTCGAGGGCTTCGCGCGTAAACACATTCTCCTCGGCCCACGAGACGACCTCGGCCGCCGACGTGATCATCATGAGTGCCTCGGTCTTGGCATCCACCTCCTCCCTGAGCGCCGGATCCTCCTCCTCGATACGCTTCCTCGAGAGGCCGGACGGGCGGACGAGGCTGCTCAGCGCGCCGCCCTGCACAGGCTGAAGCATGCGGGCGTTCAAATCCCGGAACATGGCCTGCAGGCTATCGCGCACTTTGCCCGCCTCGGCCGGCGTCTGTCCCAGTGCACGGTGCAAGCGCGATGTCGTGCCCTTGAAGCTGCGCGAGGCCGGGGTCGAACGCTCAAGGAGCGACTTGAGGCCCGGCTTGGAGCTCGACGACTCCGAAGTGATGACGGAGGCACTGATGTTAGCTGGCAGCCAAGGCATAGTAGGCACTGCTCACGGTGTTCGCAGAACGCGCTCCCACAGATCCTCGACGGCGGCAGCATTGGCTTCAGGCGAGCGCAAGGGTGGCACGCCGGACTTAAAGGACGACGACGGGGAAAATGAGGATTTGGGTTGCGAGTCGGCTTCGAGCTCTGGGGTGCCGGATGCGCTTGTGCCAAACCGCGCAGCGGCGATCCCGAAACGCGCGCTCCGTGAGGTGCGTAGCAGGCTGTGCTCTAGTGTCGACAGCATCGTGGTCGACGATGCGGGTGAGGTGGGCTGGAATGAGATGAGTAGATCAGTAAGGAGCTGCTCCGACTTCTCGAGCGACGATCGATGAGGCCGGCTGGAAAATATTGGTCCCGAGCATCGATGAGTGGCGACATGACAACCCCCCAGGACCTTATCATAGCAGCCAAAACAGAGTCTGTAATCTTCACAATGTCCTGTATCATGCGGAAAAGGCGACTTTATACATGAATCTATGTGGAATGAAGTCATGGGAATGTATCTCGAACGAGAGATGGTTTGTACAGTTGCAAGTCAAGCACGCGGTTCGTTGACGTCTCTCTGTTCTTCCCGGGTGCATGGCGACTCCCTAATCAGTCCCGTTGGTTCTCGAGCCACGATCAGTCTCGATGGGCGGCGTTCCGCCCCGTCCCGCTGCATCCATGGATCCCTCCGCTTGCCTCTTTGCCCTTCATGCGCTGCTCCAGCGCCGCAACGCGATCGGAGGGATATGCCCCGTTCCAAACCTCACGACCGTTCACAAACGCCAGGCGAGGAAGGCCATGTTGTTCGATGATGAAGGACGCCGCAACGTTGGCCCAAATCGCGGCTGCCATTAGAATCTCCCACATCCGCTGGTGACCGACTCACCCTCTGCCATGACCCGTCCTTCGGAAAGAGCGGCCGCCATCGCGCCCATGAATGCATTGCCGGCGCCTGTGGGGTCGACCACGGCGCCTTGGCAGTCGGGGTCCTGGGGGTGCCAAAACGGTTCGACCCAGTGCACGGGAACGCAAGGAGGAACCCGCATATGCGGGTCATTGAGCGCCCCAGGAGGGAGCTGAGCTGTGAGCGCGTAGACGCATCCTAGGGGACCGGCACGGATGACGGCGCCGATGCGTGGACGCAGAGCAACAAGACGCCGCGTAAGATACTCCAGAGTCGTGATCGCCGATGCCGCGGAAGGAGGGGTGGAGCCGAAAAGCGCCAGCGCCTCAGTATGGTTTGGGCTACGGTGAGATGCCGAGGGTGGATCATGCCTACCTAATGACATCGACCTGTCGCGCGAGACGGGCGATCACGTCCAAATTCTCGGGGATACAGGAAGGCTTGCGTTAGAGTTGGAGAATGAGTGCCATTATGTGTGTGGATGGCAAACTGCGACTCACAGGTTCGGGCTCCCATACTATTCCTGGGCTCCAGCCGTGATCCTGCTCCGTCTGCGCAATCTCGGAGATCTCCTTTAGGATCTGCTCAGTGCGGTCCGGCATGGACACAAGATGGAGCCAGCGAGGAAGAGGGTTCGTGAATCGTGTGTCCAAGAGATCCGTGGGATACAGAAGTCGCGGGGGAGTGAGGTACGCAAACCTGGTTTGTGTCAGTGTTGGACGCGTTACCGCCAGCTCATCTGCACATCATACACAAATCGCACTTACCCCCTGACCTCCCCGTCGTAAGTGTTCACTGCACGGGTCGTTCCGTGTCCGTCATTGCGCACGCGCCAGGCCCACATGTTACCGAAGCTCTCCATGGCACCACGCATTGCTTTTGGCAACGTGCTCGGCGTGTAGTCGACGACCATGCCGAGCTTGCTGGGCGAGAGAAAAATGCGTGCACCAACAATAGCTGTCATCAGTTTCTGCAGATGTTACCTCGGGCAGCGTACCATACGTTCCTGCGCCTCCGATCTGGTGTCAGCGAGGTTGAACGTGTTGTGACATACCTGATCGGGCTTGCTGACCACTTCTTTGCCATCCTCGACGCGCGTGAAAGAATCAATTATCAGCGCCTCTGTCGTCAGTGCACTGAGGTCAGTGGCGGGGTGACGCACCGAGAGTGGCTACTGCGATCCCTGTCGAGTCTCCGTTGGTCGCTCTCTTGTATCCGTTCATTTTATGAAGTGGGTGTTACAACAGTTGACGGTCGAGATGATGAGTGAATGGATGAAGTAGGGAAGAGTGGAAGACGATGAATTCTTCCAGCTCTTTCGCTTGAAATATTATCGCCTGTCCACCGTCGCCTGAGCCGCTCTACCGCTGTACCGCTGTACCGCTGTACCACTGTTGTATCTGTCACTGATCGCTGTGCCTATGCGCCAGCTTCCCAGCTGCTGATGTCTGCCGCCGGTAAGGCTAGTATAGCTAGTATAGACTCTTTTTTTTTGTTTTGTTTTTTTTTGTCTTCCCCTGCTGGTCTCTGCTTAGCGTCGTGGCGATCTTGTCTGTCTGAAGTCCCTCAGATGTCGAGAAGCAAAGCTACGAAGTAAAGAAGCACCAGCTGCTTCCCAACAGATCTCGGCGCTCGCGCCGATCGGCGTTGGAGACGGTTTCGTGCCTCGGTTCCTCGGTAGATATCAACGTGCTCACAGACGACGGGTACGACGGGTGCACGGAAGCCACCATATGCCAGACGGCCGCGGAACGAGGTGACTCGACTATCGGCGTTCTTTGCGTCGCGAGGACCAATTCTGGAATATTCAAAAGATCCCCCAAGATAACAATGATAGTGACGAATGTGAGGTATGGGCGTTCCTCGCCCAAGGTTTGTTACCGCGTTGCTGCACAAGACATGCCTAACATGGTGTGGTTTTTACCTTTGCATGCCCCCACATGCCCAGCTTGGAGCTTGGAGCTTGGAGCTTGGAGCTTGGGAGTAGGCAGCATTCCTCATCACAGGCCTCAGGCCTCAGGCCTGGGCGGAATGACAGCATGGGGATCTCACCATTGTTCTGAACCAGAAGGCACGTGACCCGAGACTGCGAGCTCTTTTGCTAGCTCCAGATCCCCATGTTTTGGAGTTCGAATCTACGGCACAGACGGCGGTCAGGCCGGCCCCTGCGCCGAGGGCAAATCAAGGACACGTCATTCGAGCCCTCGATACTGGCGTTGAGCAAGGCCAATGACCGAGCACTGCACCCACAGGCCAAACAACAAAAACACTTTGCTGTCGACTTCTCCTCATCAACAACGATGACGACCAGTATCACAGTCAGTGTCTCTTCTTCACAGCCAGCACTCGTACTCTTCTAACTTCAGGACGCGCGGTTTACGCACTTGCACGCGACCCCGGGCTACATCTCAGCTCTGCTGACGGACACGGCGCCGGAGGATGATCCAGACCCCTGGTCCGTGATGCCGGGGTACGACGAGAACCTGCCCATCCCACTGCACCTGGATCCGCCGCGGCCCGACCACGATGGCCCGTTACCGTCGCAGATTCACCCCAGCTACCCCTTTGGTCGGCCCCGGCGCCATAATGGCGGCAAGAAGATCCGCAAGCCTGCCCCTGGCAGCTTCCTCGGCCACGAGGGCGGCAGCGACTTGTGGTCGGACATGAATCTCGGCGCGCTTCTTGAGACTACTGAGGACCGCGAAGAACCGCCTGTGATGGCCGTGAGTTTTGCGAGCGGGGCACCGGACACGTTGTCCACGTTCTAGCAACGTGCCTACTGACGCCAGGGATCGAAACGCCCGCCATCACCACCGTCGCCGCAGCTACGTCCGTACACAACTCTCGCGCCGCGCTCTCAGCACCTTCGCCGGTATCTTGAGAGGCAACAGGCCTCTACGGTGCCCGTCCCGGGCGACCAGTTTGATGCGCCGGTTCCCAACGAGACCTACGCGGAAGATGAGGAATCGCAGCAACAGCAACAACAACAACAGCAGCAGCAGCAGCAGCAACAACAACAACAACAGGCGCAGCAGCGCACCCCGCAGTAGTGGAATGAGCGACGAGGAGACAACAGCACGAAAGTGACGAAACCATGGTGACGACCCAGCATTGAGCATTCTGCGGCATTGTGTATACTGTAGCTTACCCCATCATCCCACCCCGCACCACTGTATCATATCCTCTCTCCCTCATACTCAGTCTTCCTGTCTCCGTACACAACAAGCCATCGGTGCAGCGCAGAAATGATGAGCCAGCTTTATTGTCATCCTTAAACCGATGCCACGGCATTGGGGAGAAAAAGGGCGCCCACAATGTGCAAAGTGGGACTGATCTGCGCTGTCGCTGGTGTGTGCCAGAGTACGTAGTGTTGATGCATTATGTGACAGCAGGATCGCAGGAATAGATGGTGCGGAGCGTGGTTGTTGGTATCAAGTGGAAGTACGGAAGTTTTACATTGGTCTGCCACTGCCATCATTGTCGTAGCATCAATTACATTCCGCATCCTGACTTGGCGAAGGTGGAGGGGCAGATTCCATGGAAAGACAATCTGGGATCCAACGGACCAATCTGGTCGTGCCGCCCCATCGCCCACTCAGCATCGACGGATGCGGTTATCGCTCGATATGCCGAGACACAAGCCACAGAGTGATTGCCGCATCTTGGCGGGCAAGCGGAGCAGCGATCGGCGGATCCGGAACACGTTTATTATGATCGTGCGTCCTCGATTTTCTGGGCCTCGACGTGCAACGAGATCGACAAGGGCGCATGGGGCGCATCGCAACGACTGAATCGACTGAATCAGAGATCACCGGTGCTCGAGGTGATCCACTGACATACATGGCGATCCTCCTGTTGATCCTCTTGCTGCAATTGCTGATCCTCCTGTCCCACTGCTGTATGCGCTGATCCCCCTAGATCCCTTGCATCCGTTGTGTCCCCCCTCGAGGTCTTACCAAATGACCATTCTCTCGCATACACGCTGATCGCAGGGGATTCGACACCCAGCGGTGATCACAGAAACCGTCCGCCGATCCGTTAGCCATTGAGTCGGACATTAGATGTCTACGATTCCACATTCAAACAGCGCTGCCCACGCTGCCCACCACTGCAAGCATGCACGTTTTGCATACTGCACATCCAAACGACACATGCGGCACACTGTATGCCGTCCCCGCACGTTGACAGCACGACAATCCGCGTGTCCACAAGGCCCCGCGGTCCCCATACGTAGATTACTTCAGTGGGTGCCCATGTGGGGCTCGTCGCTCGGGCGGGGGTCGTGAGGGCACTCCGCACCACGGCGTTATCTACACTTGCGCTTGTTCTCGCTGTGCACTGGGCGCTGGGAGGCGGTCGTACGCGAGAAGGGAAGAATCCCGGCAGCTCCGCAAGACTGCACGACGCAGGACGAGGGATGCAGGACGCAGTGCCGCCGTGCCGCCGGTCCGCAGACCCGCAGGCCCGCAGTTCCGCACTTCCGCTGATCCGCGATTTCCCCGGTGGCCCCCGTGCGGCAGCTCCAAGTGCGGGCAATATTTTATTAAAATGGACCAAGCTAGACCAGGGTACGAGAGGGTGAGACAAGAGCCGTTTTCTGGGTTTGAATTTTTCTGTCGGCCGGTCGGGTTCGGGAAAATGGTGCGCCAATCTCGCCGCCCTTGCCGAGCCCTGGTCGGTCGTTGCTTGTTGCTGGCACGAACGGGTACGTATGACGCCCGCCCTGAGGACATGTGTACAGCGGATGCGGAATGGCTGGGTAACTGGAAGTGATGGCGAACGTGGAAGTGCTCCAAGAACAGCAGATGCACATGCAAACAGAACAGTGGACGCATGCATGGCGCCGAAGGTGCAGCGCGATACTCGCCATTAGACCCTTCGGCTATCCGTGCGTCACGAGCTGGGTATGTCGTGCAGGACGTGGAGATGGAGTTCGGGGTCCATCGCGTGTGTCATAGACCGTGCGCGACTGAAGCACACAGAGAAGCAAAGAAGCATGAAGCACGAAGCACAGGGCGTCGCGCTCGGATGGACGTGCGCCCGTGGGTTCGCACAGTTGCGTGGTATACATGAGAAGATGTCTCTGACAGCTGACTGACAACGAGTGACGGACGAGTGTGGAGTGTGCCTCTGGTGCCCCGAGCTCTGAGCCCCGCACCCACACATCCCTCGCTGCGCTTCTCGACCCCCTCTGCCAAGCCCCATCATGCACCTTGCCACACCACAGTACCATGCACAACATGTAACATGCCATGATCATGATTAACCCGTAGGTCATGAACGCGATCTAGAAGTACACACAGCTGTTGTGGACTTTGTCTAAGGGGGTTTAAATTTTGTTTTGAGGTTTCATCGTTGGTGGTCGTGCGTCTCGTCCTCATATACGCCCGAAGACGATACCCATGGCGTGCAGCTTGGCGCTACCTTGGGTCAGTTATCGTCGGCATTCGTCTCGTCGTCCTCTCGCGCCGCCACCACCACCACCACTCGTCATGAAGGAGCCGTTGAGGCTGGTTTCTCGTTATTGCCGGTACGCGACAACCTAGGCGTTGAGGCGCGGCTTGCGTTGGTTGTACTGGCTCGCCAGTACGAGATGGGCTCCGGGGCGTGCAATCATGCTTGCGACGGCGAGGCCTCCTGTGATGCCGATCCGCTGGCGCTCCCGCTGCCGCTTCCGTTCGTGCTCGCGTCGCCGTTGGCCGCCTTCGCAGCTTCCTCGCGTTTGAGCTGTTCAATCTCATCGGCAGTGAGGAAGCGTCCACCCTTGCCACGGGGACGTGAACACGCGTGACGGTGTCGGGATTCGTGGAGGTAGGGCTGAAACATGAGCAAGGAACAAGACAAAAGCAATATGTGTACTCACCTTCCTCGAGCGCACAAGACGGTTCAACTCCTCGAGACGGGCGCGAGCCATACGGCGCTTCAGTATACGGTGATACTGCTTCGCGTTAACGTAGAGCGGCTCCTCATTGTCCACATCGCCCTCGTCTGCGCCTTCCTCGCCGGTGCCTTCTGCCTTGACAAGCTCCTCGTCGCGCGACATGCTCTCGACACTATAGCTTGCACTTCCGGGGTCGTCGTGCGCGCCCTCCGAGCTAGCTCCGTAGAGACCGTTTCCATGGCGGTACGATGACGGCCCCGGCTGGGCCAGGTCCAGGTCGAGGAAACGCGATGCATCGCTCGCACTGCCGTTCACGTGCATAGTGCCGTTGCTGTGTGCCGAGTGATGGCTGCTGTGCGAGTTGTGCGACTGAGGCTCGGGGCGGTATTGCGTATGTGCGTGCGAGGTGAAATCGGGCCCGACGAGATGCGGGTAGGCACTGGTTGCGCTGCCACCGTTCGGCTGGGCGCTGCCGGGGCGCTGGTAGTGTCCGTTGGAGACGCCAAACGAACTCAAGTCGTCAGCGTAGGGGTACGCAAAGTCGAGGCCAGTCTGACCAGCCGAGGTCGAGTCGTTGTCTGATCCGCCCCCGACATAGTCGTAACTATTCCGCAGGCTGTTATCCCCAAACCCTGGCGAGCCGTACGAGTTGTTGGGCAGAAGCGAGAGAAGAGGTAGTGTCGAATTCATGCTGGGCTACAGGCAGAGCGAGGAGGGTGCGTATGCGATGCAGTGGCCACGAGCGCGTGTTTCGAAGAATGGTTGACAAGGAAGTCCGAGGTTAAGTGTGATCCCGGGGTTTTGGGTGGGTGGAGACGAGATCGGGTAATCGTCGTCGAGGTGCAAAGGTGGCGAGATGTCGACAAGCGCAGAGCCTGGTTAAAAGCCAGATGGCCGTGGGACAAGTGTGGTGCTCGGGTGGAGAGTCGATGACGATAGTGATGGGAACTGCCAGCGTGTGGATGGACAGGAGGGCGGAACGATGTGGGATGACGACTGAGGGAGGAGAGGACAGATGTTGATGACAGAAATTGTTTACTTTATCAGATTCAGAAAAGGGAAAAAGGCAACAACCACTCAAAGAGCAGAGAAGCACGTTGGGGTGTGTGGTTGGAATCTGATCTGCGGAGTCGGTGTGTGACGGTGAATGCCAGAGAAGAGAGGATGCACGAGGGTGTGGATGTATGTATGTAATGTATGGCCGCACAAGAAAAAAGTTGATCTCTCTCTTTGTCAAGGACGGAGAGGATGTTGCTGTTGCACTGGCCGGATAAAAGGAAGGGAAGCAAAGAAAAAAAAAATGGATCCAGGATTGTGTTGTGCTGTGATAGAGAGACTACTGTCGAGAGACACTACCCGGAGGAGGCAAGGTATGCATGGGGAGAGCCGCGGAGAGGAAGGGGGTAAGCCCGGAGGGGCGGCACCGGCGGCACGGGGCTTCTCTGTCGGCGAGACTTGACACCCCCTACGGTACAAGGCCCAAAACCCAAGGGCCCACCAGCCAAGACTACAGAAGCCATATTTTTGACCGGCCGAAAGCAGCGACGCTAAGTACCGGCACTAGAACCACAATATCTGCGGTAATAGCCCAACATAGTAAAAAAAAAAAATCCATAAAAAAAAAGAGAGAAAAAGCGGGCGACAAGGCGTGATCTGCACTAGGGAAAAGACGGAAGCCTGCCAGACCCCCATCTGCCGGGGCTGTCCGGACAAGAAGCAAACACACCCAGCCCACAGTGGGCTATGGGAATCGGAGCCAAGGACAGACTCGGGCCACTGTGGCGTCGCAGTACGACTAGAGTGGGCGAAGCATTGGGCCCTTGGGAGTTGTGAGCTTTTGTGGAATATGGGGCGGCGAGGGCGCGGGGGCGGAGCGGAGCAGGGGCCGTGCCTCGGTGCCTTTTGCACACACCCGCGCACACCATCTGGCCCCTGCTGGCTCCTCTGTGTTGGTTGACGACCACCCAGTGCCGTGAGATAAGTACATTCTTGTTCTCTGGATTCCAACTCGTTTGAGAGCTTGGTCGAGGTACAAAAGAGAGCTTCTTATCACCATCGTCTCGCTGTTCTCGGTATCCACACCAAGAGTCCAGACCACATTGCTCGCTACCGCATCGAGTGCGCATAATGCTCTCCAAAACGCGCCAGATGGGGGCTTTAGACCGGTCCATGCTTGCATGCTGTTGTTGCTGTTGCTGTTACTATAAGGTACGGACGCCAGGTCCGCAGGGCGAACTCTCACCCACCGGACACCTTCGTCCGATCATTTCCGGAGTTTGCTTTGATAAAGGAATTCGCACAGCCCATAAAAACACATCATTTAAGAGAAGCTTTGCGCTGCGTGGCTTGCATGTGGCTTCTTGAATTGTCTTACTTATGTAACAGAACGCGGGCTAGGCATGGCTGTGTTTCTGAAAGTGCCACTTGGTCTGATTTCCGTGTATCGCCGCCCTCATCTTCCCTGCCTGGCTGGTATCCTTCGGTACTCCGAGAAGCCCCGTATGAGGATGAATGGGCACTGGGGACCGAGCCCGTCAGCCCGTTGGCTCCCTCGGCTGGTTGGCTGTAGCTGGTTGGTTGCTGGCTGGCAGACTAGCAGACTGGCTGGCTGGCGGATTGCTCCTGGGCTGGGACGGAGAATGACTCCAGGTCCCTCCTCGGCTGCGCTGCCTGCTCGCCAGCCTGTGTGCAGCCTGCAGCCTGGCGGGTCGCTGCTCCCCACCACCTCCCAGTCCTTCAACACTACCACTCACCTCGTCGTCCTCCTCCCCCACACACCCCCTCACCACTCCGTTCAAAATGGCCTCCATCGCTCGCCAGATCGCTCGCCGCGGCTACGCCACCGCCTCGTCCGTCAAGGTGTGTCTCGTACTGCCCCACATCGACAATTCCCCTCCCCGCCCAGCGCCCGCCCCATCGCTCGTAAAATCGCGTCCCCGAAGAAATGATCCGAGAAGATGTCTCGTCATCTTGGGAGGATGGAGCGCTTGGAGAGAGACTTGTTGGGAAGGGGCAGTGAGGCGCAGGGCAGAGCGTCATCTGGGCATGAGGAAGAGCGAAGTGCATGCGCGCGCGACGGAACAGGCGACGTTCGACGCCGTTGTTATGTTGGTTCAGCAAGAGCCATCAGATATGACGCGGTCTTTCGTCCACCTCTTTCGCGCGCGCGCCTTTGGCCTTGGTCTATCACTACTGGGGACTGACCATCGGTCACTCGCTTCTACCCTCGTCACCATCTTGTCCTCATGCCTCTGTCAACAATCACACTCGACGCCGTACCCATTGCCATGCCCATTGCCGCAGTGACTAACTTCGCAGGCGCCCCTCCAGCTCAACTCGCTCACCGGCACCTACGCCACCTCGGCGTACATTGCTGCCCTCAAGGAGTCCAAGAAGGCTCTTGAGCAGCTCGCTGGCGACATTGAGGCCTTCGACAAGACCATCAAGACGGACAGCAAGGTGCAGGCCCTCATCCGTGAGTTAGCGGAGACAAAGTGGTCGAACCTTACTGACGCGCAATCTTTGTCGACCATGTTACCTGCCGCGTCTTCCATTTATCCCCCGTCTCTCATCAATCGTCCTCTCTGGCGTCGCGTTTGATCTCCCGGCTCGATTATTCCTCTTTCAGAGAACCCCACCCTCTCGGCTCCTGAGCGCCAGGCCGCCCTCTCCAAGGTTGTCCCCTCGAACTCGTCGCCTCTCCTCACCAACCTCCTCCAGGTCCTCTCCGAGAACGGCCGTCTCGCCCAGGCCCCCAAGGTCTTCGCCGACTTCAACTCGCTCATGTCCGCTTACCGCGGCGAGCTCGAGGTTGTCGTCACCTCGGCCGAGCCCCTTGACCAGAAGACCATGACCCGTCTCGAGAAGGCCCTCCGCGGCACCTCGGTTGCTGAGGGCAAGACCCTCAAGTTCACCAACCGTGTCCAGCCCTCGGTCCTTGGCGGTCTCCTTGTCGACTTTGGAGACAAGACCATCGACCTTACCGCCGCCTCCAAGGTCAACCGCTACAACGCTGCTCTTGCCCGTGAGTGTCCAACGGAGGCCGGGATGTTGCAGTTGCGCTCTCTGAATCCCGATGCCGCTGTGACCGATGCTGACCATAACAGAGGGCGTCTAGACGATCCGAAGAGTAGATCAGGGGTGGTGAATGAAATAACATATCACGGATGAGAGGGAACACGGCTGGAGATTGGTGTGACGGCTGGAGATTGGTGTGACGGCTGGAGATCGGTGTGGTCTGGATGTCAGACGGAAGAGGGAAGAATCGGCCGTTGGAGGGTGCGAGCTGCGGTGTTGGTTTGAGAGTACATGTTCAGTCAGTCGCATAGAGGGGTGTGAAAGGGTGCGGAGACGGAAGTGTAGCCGGTGAAGATGCTGTCGTCGATATTAATTTGCTTTCTGGAATCCAGTTTGCGCAGTTGATGGTGACCAGCCAGTTGGTAGCTTCCGAGTACATTGGCAGTGACGTGCTTGTGTTCTTGCATCCTTGTCCGATGTGTTCACATCTCAGCTTGGGGTGTACCCCATATGCATCATTGCATAAATCAACCCTGTGCATCATCCTGGACAATGCATCATAGACGTTGCTGGTGTAGTCGATTCTGCGACATGTAACACGTTTGGCCCCACTCATCCCGTCAGGTCCATAAAACTATCGTCATCGCACCGGGTCGGCTAACCATTGACATTGAACACATACATTCTCTCTCTCCATCACCATCTCTATTACCCATATAAATCACCACCCATTCGGCTCGATGCCACCCCCAGATCCTGATTCCAGCGCCGCGCCCGCCGACGCTGCCAAACCCGACTCAGCCGCTGTGGAGGATATGCAGCGGCAGGTGGCTGCGACGGGCTCCGTGTCTGCCGCGGCCGACCGCCTCGCGGAGATCGCGCAGACCGGCGCCGTGCCCGCCGTTGTCGCGCGGCGACAGCAGTGGGCATGGGAGGATGATCCTGAAGAGGCCGAGTTTCAGAACCAGTACGAGGACGAGTATTACGACGACGAGGAAGAGGAGGAGGGAGACGCGCGCGCACCGATCACGCACCTCCAGGAAGTCGTTGACGGGCTGTGGATCGGCGACCTCGTCTCTGCTATGGATGCTGAGGGTCTCCGAAAGCGGGGTATCGTGAGTTGGGGAGGAGACCAGTAGAGGTCAATGCGATGGACACTGACTCGCAGACCAACGTCGTCTCTCTTCTCCGCCCGCGTATCAACTTTCCCTCCGAGGTCGCCGTGTACACGCTCGAGATTGATGATGCCGAGGAGACGGACATCCTCACCCATCTGCCCGGAACCACGGCCTGGATCAAGGAGGCGCTGCGCCTCCGAGCCGGCGACGAGCAGGAAGAAGAAGGCGGTGAAGGGAATGGCGACGATGCCGCAGCTCCCAACACCGCCGCGACAGACGACATTCCAGCGGATGCACCGGCTCCGAATCCCGGAGCCGTCCTCGTACACTGTCAAGCTGGCATGAGCCGGAGTGCGACTGTCGTCTCGGCATTCCTGATGCGCGAGCTGGACTTTGACCCCGTCGAGGCGGTGAGCTTCCTACGCGAGCGCCGTTCCGTCGTCGACCCCTCCGAGACGTTCTGGCACCAGCTCTCCCTGTACTATGCGGCCGGCGGGCGCGTAAACCTCAAAGACCGCAGCACCCGCCGCTGGTACCTCGACCGCACGGCCGACAGCGTCATGAGTGAGTCTCAGTCTGGAACGACGCCTTCAGGCCAGGCCCGGGTCTGTGACCCAGGGCCCTGGCTCAGTGTTGACTTTGGCCCTCCACTTTGCAGAGCTGAGCTGACGAATTTCACCACCATTTGTATCATTCCACCCGCAACACCGCATTGCACTCTCCTCACACACACCCCTTCCAACCACTCCCCTCCCTACCCCAACTCCCCCTCACGATGCCGATGCCCGCACGCCCAGACCAGGGTGCCGTTGCCAGTACAGAGCACATGGCGCGGTATCCCGCGAGTGCGCCCTCGACGCCGGCCGGCGCCCCGCCGTCCCGCAAGATCCGCTGCAAGATGTGCCGGCGACACCTGGCGACGCGTGAGCACATGATGGACCACATCCTCGACCAGGCGCCTGCATCCCGCCCGCGCACTCCCAGCAACTTTGCGCTCCCCGCCCCGCTTGCGCCTCTTACCTCCAACGAGGACTCTGCGCTCGTCACCGAAGACACTCCCGCGCGGCCGCGCGCAACCAGCGTTTCGGACGTCATAAACCCCCTTACCGGTCTTCCAGGGCGCAGCCGACGTGGATCGGCAGCAGGTGGCGCGTTCGAGGGACTCGCAATGAGCAGGCAGGACTCGGGCGCGCCCAACACGCCCGGCCCGCACTCTTCCGCCTCTGGCGGACGACAAATTCTCGACGCCGACGCACTGGCCGCCCGCTTGCCCCCGCAGCTCGCCGCCCTGCGCGCCGCCTCGGGCTACCCGTCATCCGAGAACAGCTCGCCCGCGCCATCGCGCCGCCCGTCAAGCGGCGGAGGCAGCATGATTGCCAATCCCAAGTGCAGCGGATACTTTGTCGAGCCGCTCACGTGGATGGAGCCCATGCTCGGCGACCAGGTCGCGGGCAAGCTCTTCTGCCCTAACGAAAAGTGCAAGGCAAAGATTGGAAACTAC
Source organism: Apiotrichum domesticum (assembly GCA_001599015.1). Taxonomy (NCBI): domain Eukaryota; kingdom Fungi; phylum Basidiomycota; class Tremellomycetes; order Trichosporonales; family Trichosporonaceae; genus Apiotrichum; species Apiotrichum domesticum. The sequence continues at coordinate 2,474,537 of BCFW01000002.1, read as the reverse complement.
GACTGGGCGGGCGTGCAGTGCGGCTGCCGCGAATGGGTCACGCCTGTGAGTTTGTCCACCGCCTGGCCGCTTGACGTGTAAACTGACATGCAGGGATTCTGCCTCGCGAGGAATCGTGTGGAGGAGGTTGGGTTCTGAGGCGCCGTGCACCGTGCAACTGCTTGGCTAGGATATAGAGAAGAGATGATATCGTGTATGAACGAGGCAAACGGAGCTGTGAGAGCATTGGAGATGTGGTGCAATGACGCAGAATGGCCCGAGCTGCACAGATCAGATCCTCATCTGCTCAACGGTTAAACGATTACACCATGGTAGCATTGCTTCTGTGCATCAATGTGGATACCATGGCAATGACGGGATGTAGAGACCTGGTTCGCCACCCAGATCGAGTGAACGGATCCGGTGCCCTCCCGTCTCGACCACAACACGGTCAGATTCGTGCTTAGGCCAGTTGCAGCTTACCTCCGCACCTACCTTAGGACGCTCTTCTGTGTTTCGAGACGTTCCATATGCCCGTTGTTCATGTACGACTTGACTCGCCTGTCTCTATCCCTGTTCCCTGTGTCTGTTTCTGTTTTCTATGTCTGTTCCTGTTCATCTATCCGCTTAGCATTGCCACTCTGATCACATCATCATCTGTCTGTTATAACAAGGCAGGACCGCGTGCCATGGGTGTTGTTGGTTGTGTTTGGGGCTTTTTAGTTTGAGGTTTAGATAGTGGCGCTGCTATTGTGCGTAGTAGCTGCGCAGTCTCAGCAAATTCACGGACTCGGAAGAGACACGGAATGGATCGGCCGGAGAGGGGAGAGGTCGGAGGGAGGGTTTGTGAGAGTGTAAATGTACTCTCGGGGTTGATTGCTGGAGGCCTCGGAGTTGATCTCTAGAGGCGTCGTGATCGAGATCCGAAGCGGTTCGCTTAGTAAGCTGCGACGTACCCGCCATACTGGTCGCCACCGTACTGCTGCTGCTGGTAGCCGCCGTCGCCACCGCCGTAACCACCGCCGCCGCCGCCGCCGCCGCCGCCGTAGCCACCACCACCTCCACCACCGTAGCCGCCACCGTAGCCACCGCCGCCACGGTCCTCTCGGCGGCCACCCTGCCAGTTCTCGGGCATGCGCCATGGGGGGATGCGCTGCTCCTGTTGCGCAGCTGGCCGGGACGCGTCGGTTGTCGCACCCGTCTCGCCGAGCTCGGCCATGAGCGCCGAGTATTCGCTGTCGAACTGGTCGTTGTTGGGGGCGTTGTTCTGCGACAGGCTGGGGTCGCCACGGCCGCGACAGTCGCGAGCCATGTGACCGGCACCGCCACAAAGGCGACAGATGACATTGGCAGAGTAGGTACGCTGCTGCGGGCACTCCCATCGCCGGTGACCCTTCTCGCCACAGTTCTGGCAGAGCTGGTTCTCGTCGTCACGGAGCGTACCGTTCAACGAAGCAAGCTCACGCAGCTGGTTGCGCTTGTGGTCGTTCTCGCCTTCAGGGGTGGAGGCGGCAGTCTCAATGACCTTGTTGATGAGGGCCACACATGAGCGCACCTTGTGCTCGTCGTCGGCAGTTACCACACAGTGGAGCTCATCATCCTCGTCGTTAGAAAACTGGTCCGGGCGACCCTTGCCGTCCTTGACACTGCCCTTTCCACGAATAGAGATCTTGGCACCCGTCTCACGCTCCATGCGCTTGAGCGAGTTACCACGGGGACCGACAAGAAGACCGAAGAAGTTGATCTCGGGGAACTCGTTTACTGGAATGTAGACCTTGTCCATCGGGCGGCCGTTGCGGCGCTGCATCATCTCGGCGGGCGGGCGGAAGTTGGGGTCGTTCTTCATGGCGCGGTCCACAAGACGCTTACGTTCGTCTTCAAGCTTTTCACGATACCGCACCTCGCGAGTGTTGCTCCGGCGGCCGTACGCGTCGAACTTGGGCGGGGGAGAGGGAGAGCGCATTCCGTCAGGCGGAACAACATCGCCAGTGCGCAGCTTCTTAGCAATCTCCTCAAGACGAACGTGGATGGCATAGCTGTCAAGCTCGGTGGTCGACACCTTGCCCATAATGTTCACGGGAAGACCCGACACATCGGCGCGCTCGTTAGCATCACCCCAACGGGACCGACGCTTGCGGGGTCCATCTGCGAAGTCAGTTTTTGAATCTGAATGGAACTTTAATGCAGGCTGCTTGGCGGCACGTGCCCACATCGCCTGTAACTCACCATCACCAGGAGCAGGCTCACGACCACGCGTGCGGTCGTCGTCCCACCTGCTGCGGCCACCATCGCGCGGGTCACGGCCACGGTCGCGGCGGTCGTCCCTCCGGTCATCGCGGCGGTCGTCGCGGTAGTCCCGGCCGTGCCTGTCGCGGTCAAAGCCGCGGTCGTCGCGGCGGTCATCCCGCCTGTCGTCGCGCCTGTCATCGCGGAAGTCCCTGTCGCCACCGCGCCTGTCGTCTCCACGGTCACGCTCGCGGTCACGGTCGATGCGTCCATTGAAGAACTGGATGTCAGACGGCGGCTTGCCGTATGCGGGGGCGGGAGCACCGGGCGCTGGCGCTTCCTCGGCGACGCCAAATCGCCGCTTGTTGGCGAGAGGCACCTGGTCTGTCAGCATTGAACGAACAATGCAAGAGGCATGCGGAACAGTGTTGGGGGAAAAGATACTCACGTCGTTGGTGCCGGTCAGGTTGCGGGTCGCTGGACGCCACATGTTGGAGAGTGGATCTCAAAAGTGGAGTTGTTGAGAGGCTTTTTTTCTGTTTGGCCGTGCTTCTCGTTTTCGCTCGTTGTGTTCGCTTATTGTCCTCCTTCCTTAATGAACGTTTAGGAGCGTTGAAAGAGAGGATGTATTGGTTAGAGGGGGATAGAGGTGCGTTGATGGATGGATAGAAATGGATAGAGATGGATGGAGATGGATGGATGGGTGGATGGCGACAAAGAAGAGTAGTGTGTCGCGTTGATGAGCAAGCCGAACAAGAGAGAGAGAGAGACGGATGGGAAAGAAGGGGAAGGGCCAATTATTTTTGGGTGTCATTTTATTTGAATTTATCCCAAAACATAATTGGGTGGCGACTGCACCCTCTGCTGTGCCCTGCTGCCGCTCCTAGCAGAGCCTAGCATTCCAATCTCGAGAACTCGAGACTCTACTGCAACAACACACTCTACACACGACCTTGTGCATCAGCATCATCAGCATCAAACTCCATCTACTTTTCCATCAATTCCTCGTGACCACCTGGTCCTTTATCCACAATGCTTCGTCTCCCCGCTGGTATGTGCTGCATGAATCTCCTCCGACTCGTTTAACAATCACACTAACTCGTCACAGAGACCTCAGACAAGCTCTCGAAGGAGTCGTATCGTCGCCAGCGAGAGCTTGCTGCTGCGCGCAAGGACGGCAAGGCCGCGCCTGCGATTGACGCCGACGGCAATCCTATCAACCCCCATGTCCCAGGTGAGTAATTAACCAACAACAGGCCGTGTTCATCTCAAGACGTTCTTCTGACATGCAGACTACATCTCCAAGGCACCATGGTATGCCGACGTCGGCAACGGCCCAGGTCTCGGCCACCAGAAGCAGCCCAAAGCGCAGGAAAAATCGGACATGAACGACTGGTACGACCGCGGTGCAACAGCAGGACCAGCAGCTACCAAATATCGCAAGGGAGCATGCGAGAACTGCGGTTCGATGACACACAAGAAGCGCGACTGTGTTGAGCGTCCGCGGCGTCGGGGTGCAAAGTTCACCAACAAGGACATTGCGCCCGACGAGGTGATCCAGACTGTGCCGCGAGACTTTGACGCTAAACGCGACCGCTGGAATGGCTACGATCCGTCGACGTACAAGAAGGTCGTGGAGGAATATGAAGCGGCCGAGGCGATGCGGCAAAAGTACCGCGAGGAGGAACTTGACAAGCAAGCGGCCGAGGAGAAGACCGCGAAAGCAAAGGCCAAAGTCAAGCAGGAGGACTACGATGAGTTCGGCTCGGATGATGACGATGATGAGCAAGACCAGCACGCGGCCGACGCGGCTGACCAGGTTGAGCAAAAGGTCGACACGAAGTCGCGCATGACGGTCCGCAATCTGCGTATTCGTGAAGACACGGCCAAGTATCTTATCAACCTGGATCCCGAGTCCGCGTACTACGATCCCAAAACGCGTTCGATGCGAGATGCGCCGGAGAAGGGCGTCGCTCCGGAGGATCTGAAATATGCTGGTGACAACTTTTCCCGCTACACCGGTGAAGCCACCAACATGCAGAGGCTACAGCTCTTTGCATGGCAGTCGGCCCAGCGCGGCCACAACGTCAACGTACACACGAACCCTACGGCAGGTGAACTCCTGCACCGCGAGTTCCAGGCGAAGCGCGAGGTCCTCAAGGACACGAGCAAGCAGTCCATCCTCGACCGTTACGGTGGCGAAGAGCACCTGCAGCGTATGCCGGACGAGCTGCTGGGCGGCCAAACCGAACACTGTGAGTGACCTTAACTGAACTTGGTGAGGAACGCTCTGACATGGCAGACGTCGAGTACTCGCGGACGGGCCAGATTGTGAAGGGCATGCAGAAGGCCGTGGCTCGGTCAAAATACGCCGAAGACGTGTACACGAACAACCACAGGTCCGTCTGGGGCTCGTGGTACAGCATGGACTCTGGACAGTGGGGCTATGCCTGCTGCCACTCCACCGGTGAGTTAACATATACATGAGCTCAACTGACAACAGTCTCTGGATCATACTGTACCGGCGAGGCAGGCAAGACGGCGAACGCTGGCTCAAGCGCAGAGGCTCTCCTGGCAACGGAACAGGAGGCGCCCAAGTCGCTTGCCGAGATTCATAGGGAGAACCTCGCGAAGAAGGCGGCAGGCAAGGACAGCGACAAAGACGACGATCGGGACGAGCGGTCACGCCTCGCAACGCGCGACGACGACGAGGACCCGAACCTGGACCGAGCGCGGCTGCGCAAAGCGCTCGACGCGGAGAAGAAGCGCAAGCAGATGGACGAAGAGGAGGCTTGGCAGCACACCAAAAAGAGCAAAACGGACGTCACGCAGGAGGAGATGGAGGCGTACCGTCTCAGCCGACAGGCGTTCGAGGATCCGATGGCAAACTACAAGGACGAGTAGGGAAGTGGGACTGGAGGACCGTAGAGCTAGAGCAGTGTTTGTATCTTCGTACACCATGGCATCACTATCATATCACTTCGTACAAGATGGGTGGAACATATGCACATTCCTTCCTGAGCCTTGATCCGTGTGTCCAGTGCGACGGACATCCCCGCGATATCCCAAGGGGATTCGGCCGCTGCTCGCCTATCGCGGCCGAATACCGAGTGGCACGCCGGCGCTCGCCGGGAAGATAAAGCAGCAAGCTGACACGATCCACAATATCCAGCATCCAGCCCGCGTGGTGCAGCTTGCAGTGGGCGTGCAGTTCCGGGCGTCGCAGAACAATAACGATGCACGAGGGCCCGGGAGGGGTGGGCCGGAAATGACATTGCCGAATTTCAGGAGGCGGGTTTGGCGGGATTAGCGGGCAAAAAGTTCAGAGTCGCCAGCCGTTACCGATCACATGCCGGTGCGTGGTATCGGGGCCTCGGGGACACTGTCGTCGATACCAACGCTGACGCTGTCGACATCAAAGCTATTGACAAGGTGTCTGCTTCTTTCTATCAGAGTAGTGCATTCATGCAGATGCAAGAACTACTAGAATGTCGCAAGATGTATGCACAACTACGTTGCCCAGTGGCTTTTCTCCTGAATGGGATTATGCGTCCGAGTCCGAGTCCCGTGTCCCGACTCCCGAGCCTACAGTGTCCTCCGCGAGCCAGGTCTACTCTCCTTCCTCATTGCGCCTCCTTCGTCTGCGCTCCAGCTCTCCGTCTGCATCAATCTTACGCCTCGGGCACGAGCTTGCCCTCCGGACCCTCGACGTATTTCCGCAGGTCGGCGATCGAGATGCACTTGAGGCCCCACGCGCGCGCAAAGCGCCAGCAGTCGTCTCGGCGCGCCATGTCGCCCTTGATCGAAGTCGGGTGCACGAGCTCACACAGGAGTCCGACGGGCGGCTCTCCGGCCAGGTAGCAGAGGTCTGGAGTCAGTTGGACAAACGATGTGCCTCTATCCAGTCCGACGGCAGCAAGACTCACCAACGGCAGCCTCAGTGTGGCCAAACCGCTTGCGCGTGCCGCCCGTGGTATACCTCAAAGGCACGACGTGGCCAGGGCGGGTGAACTCCTCGGGACCGGCTCCGCTTGCAGCGAGGCGCGCGCAGAGAGACCGGTCGTGGGCGCTGATTCCGGTCGAAACGGGGTGCTTCAAGCTGTTGGCATCGAGCGTCAAGTGGTATGCGGTGCCCTTGACATCCTCGTTGGCGCCACCGACGGAGAGAAGAGGCGGGAGATTCAGCTCCTTCATACGCTCGGGGGTTAGAGGCATGCAGATGTAACCGCTGGGGGGTGTCAGTGTTATGAAGGAGGTGGTCACATTGGACGGCTGCGGGCACGTTGGGATACGCTGTTGGGATACGCTGTTGGACTCATAAGTCACGGTATCCAGCCCACGTAATCCGGTTGGAATCGCACCGAGATCGCAAGATCAAGAACACGATCAACGAGAATTCAAAGCCGGAGAGCAGATTATTCCCGGCATGCCAACAAGCACTCACCTGGTCCACCGGACAAACCACGCCATGCCCTCCTCGGTGATCCGGCTTGCAGCACAGATCAGGTCGCCCTCGTTCTCGCGGTCCTCGTCATCCATGACGACGACGAACTCGCCGTTCTTGACGGCGGCAACGGCATCTGCGACGGGGTCGAACTCGAACGGCTCGGGGATGGCCGTGGGGGGGTTGGGGACAGCGACGGGAAGAGACATGGCTGCTAGCGTTCGCCGGGGTGGATGATGGGGATGGTGATGGAGGAATCAAGATTACGCGGTTGATAAAGAAGAAGATAGAAGGACCAGGAGATCCAGGATAAGCGATGGCGGGGGTACGCGGGCGGACGTACGAGTCGACTAGCGAGAAATCAAGGGATGGACAAGGGTGTGTGGGTGTGGAGAAGTGCGATGCGGAGACTACAATTGGCCGTACCCGGCTCGGTACTTGAGGGTGCAAGCGTGTGCGCGGGGGTATGCGTATGCTGAAACCACCCAGTTGCTTCCAAGTGATCCTCTCTCCTCTGCCGTTATATGTGTGTTGTACCAGAGTTGCAGTAGAGCTCGCGATGGCGGATGGCGACGACGACGACAGCGACCACGGTAGGCTACTAGATTTTTCTCTCGTTCTTTTTTTTTTTCGCTTGGTTGCCGGATTTGGATCCAAACCCCCCGGCCATCACCACCATTTTGGGTGCCTTTCGGGCTGCGTGGGGTCTGCGGCTGTCTGTCAAGTGACTGATTACTAAATCCATTACAGCACTTAATAATTGATTACCAACACCCAATAACCCTAATTGAGTAATCACAGGGACACATCTGAGCCGGCTCCAGAGAACGCTAAGTACGCTAATCACACCACAAAGAGGTGTGATACAGTAAATGTAAGCTGGCATTAGGATCAGGTTGTAATCCCATTATAATGCAGATTATAAGATTAACCTCCACCCTGGCACATGGGACGCACACGGGGGACGCGCGGACGCGCGCCGAAAGTCGAAAGTCATCATCATCATCAAGAGAGGGGGATGCGCTGGAGAGTTGCGAGAGGGAGAGAGAGTTGGTCGCGTAGTGCACAGCACTTTGACTTGCGCTCATTCTTCACCTCCACATCTCAACACCTCTCCCAACTACACACCTCTCCTTATAAGGCCTCGCTTTCCATTCATCGCGATGCGCCCATTCGCCACCGTCGGAACAGCGGCGGTCGCGTTGCTTGCGCTCGCCGCGCCTTCATCAGCCTTTTACCTTCCTGGCGCCGCGCCACGAGACTATGCCCAGGGCGACAAGGTGGAGGTCTTTGTCAACAGCCTCACTCCGACACTGAACACGACACTTAAATCACTCGTCTCGTATGACTACTACGACGAGCGCCTGGGCTTCTGCCAGCCCGAAGGTGGTCCAATCCGCCAGCCGGAGAACCTGGGCTCCATTCTGTTCGGCGACCGTATCCTCTCGTCAGCCTTCAACATTAGCATGCTCCACAATGAGACTTGTGTCAGTCTCTGTCGAAAAAAGGTTTCTCCTTCCATTGGCAAGTTCCTCAACGACCGCATCAAGGAGGACTATGGCCTCAACCTCATCATTGACGGTCTCCCGAGCTCGGAGATGAAGAAGGACCTCAAGACTGGCGAAATCTTCCTCGACGCGTCGGGCTTCGCTTTGGGAAAGACCAGTGACGATGGAAAGCAGCTCGTCTTCAACAACCATTACGACATTTGGATTCAGTACCATAAGCGTGCTGAGAACAAGTTCCGCGTCGTCGGTGTCATGGTGTATCCGCGCTCTGTTGGAAACGACGGCTCTGGCACACCACACTGCTACATCAAGGGGAAACCCCAGTACCTTTCGGAAGAACGCGACAGCGACCTGTGGTACACATACACCGTCTCCTTTGTGGAGAACGACACGCCGTGGGGCCTGCGTTGGGACAGCTACCTGCACGTTTACAACCCCAAGATCCACTGGTTCTCTCTCATCAACTCCATCGTCGTTGTTGGCTTCCTTTGCTTCATGGTCTCGGTGGTCCTCTACCGGGCGGTCTCGAAAGACATCTCGCGATACAACCAGATTGACCTTGCCGAGGACGTTCAAGAGGACTACGGATGGAAGCTCGTTCACGGCGAAGTGTTCCGTTCCCCTGAGCGTCCCATGCTTCTCTCCGTCGCGACCGGAAATGGCATGCACCTCGTGGGCATGTGCGCCGTTACACTCGTGTTCGCCGTCTTTGGCCTCCTCTCGCCGTCAAACCGCGGATCGCTGGCAACGGTCCTCCTCATACTTTGGTGCCTCTTCGGCTGCATCTCCGGCTACGTCTCGGCGCGTGTCTTCCTCTCGCTCGGCGGGTCCGACTGGAAGGCAAACCTCGCCCTCACGGCCGGCCTCTTCCCCACCGTCGTTTTCACCTTCATCGGCATGCTCAACTTCCTCTTGATATTCGCAGGCGCCTCGGGTGCAGTTCCATTCGGCACCATTCTGGCGGTCCTTCTTCTCTGGTTCCTCATAACTGTCCCCCTCACCGTTGCTGGCTACTTCTTCGGCATGAAGCACGGCGGCTACTCCTATCCCGTTCGCGTTTCGTCTATCCCCCGCCAGATTCCGCCGCAGCCATGGTACCTGCGACCTATCCCGTTCGCCATTCTGGGCGGTATCCTCCCATTTGGCGCGGCCTTCGTCGAGCTCTACTTTATGCTGTCGAGCTTGTTCGGCAACCGGGCATACTATGCGTTCGGCTTCCTCTTCCTCACCTTCATCGTTTACGCTATCACTACGGCGACAGTCACGGTCCTTTTTGTGTACTTTATCCTCTGCGGTGAGGAGTACCGATGGCACTGGCGCGCCTTCCTCATTGGTGGCGGCAGCTCGTTCTGGATCTTCATCTACGGCTTGTGGTACTGGGGCAGCCGCCTCTCGTTTGGCACTGCGACCTCGGTGATGCTCTACCTGGGCTACCTGTGAGTAGAGAATAATCCGTGAAGGAACCCTTCTGACACACAGCTTCCTCTTCGCGCTCCTCAACTTCCTCATCGGGGGCGCGATAGGCTTCATTGCGGTCTTCTTTGCCGTCCGCACGCTGTATAGTTCCATCCGAGTTGATTAGAGTGCGACAGAAGAAGATACCGTAGTGGCGCAGGGAACGCTTTGGGGAGATCGAAGAATCCGGCAATCAACGGATACCATAGAACGTGTGCATGACATGACTGTGAACTGTGAAACGAACTACACCTCGAATCGACCTGTCAAACTGACGACTGACACATAGTAGCGCGTTTACTTGGGCGCAAGCGACGCGCGGTACTCGGCTGCCAGCTTGGAAATGTCCGCATTGTAGAGGTACGACACGCCGGCCGGCGGATGGGCCGCAAGCTGCGCGATAGCTGCGCCGATGCTATTCAGTCAGTACGAGCAGTACAGCGGTACACTCACTCGTCGCCCTCGATGCCGACCGAGCCAATGGGCACACCCCACGACCCGAGGCAGTGGAGCGTCTTGACGAGCACGGCTTCGAGGCCGCCGCGCGCCGTGGGCCTGCATGTTAGTGCGGTGCAGAACAAACAAGACCGCTTCGCTCTTTACGCACCTTCCGCCGTCAGGATACAGCAGCATTCCCGGGCGCAGGATGACAGTGCTCGTAAAGCCCATGGCCTTGACGTCGTCCTCGAGCTGGCCCTTCATGGCAGGGTACGCGAACCAGCTCTTGGCATTTGCGCCCGTCGAGGACACGAGGATCATCTGCAGTAAAAGGCGGTGGAAGCACAATATGCAGTCGTTCCGCAGTGTACGCGCACATGTCAGCATTAGTCCCAGTCCAGTATCCCATCAATACCTACCGTCGTGGCGCCGTCCTTACGCGCGCGCTGGGCCAGATCACGGTTGAGCACGAGGTCGATCTCGCGCTGCTTGTCGACGCCGCCCGAGTCTGCGCGCGTGCTGCCAAGGCACGAGACGTACACCGACCCCGCGCTCGCGAGTGGCTCGGCGTCCGTGGTTGCCGCCGCGAGGTCGGGGAGGACGCGGTTGTTGTAGCTGTTCGCAGAGGTCTCGGTGGGCGCGGCGCGGCGCGTCAGCGCCGTCACGGCAAAAGAGACGGGCGACGCGAGCAGGTGCTTTAGTGCAGAGGAGCCGGTCAGGCCCGTGCTTCCGACGATGGTTACTGGTGTGGCGGCGGACATTACGATGAGTTTAAGATGGGGAAGGGGATGTTGCGGTCGTCGATGAAGATGCAGTCTTATATGTGCGGTGGAGCTGCCCGTCACAACCTGCCGGCTGGGAATGGCCGTGCCCGTCGGCCCTCGTCTGAACTCAAAATAACTTATAACTGGGTGGCGACTCAGTAACATTAGAAAAACTCTAATTGCCTCTCCAATGACGCATCAACAAATCCCCTCGGCCTAATCTGACGCAGTTTACAGTATTAAATGAACCAATATCTTATCATCCAGGTCTATTGGATACCCGAGATCGACTTTCTGCTTATCATCACCATGCTACAGCTGCTTGAAGCTGCATCATGTCATTACGTTTGGCTACAACAAGTATTGCCCATATCCCGATGAGTGCTTAAGCAAGAATCCGCTCTCAACTATTAGGCAGCAAGGAGAGTCTCGACGTCCTTCTCGATGGCGCTGGGCTTGGTGGTGGAACCGTAACGGTGGACAAGCTTGCCGTTCTTGTCGACGAGGAACTGAGTGTGAGCGCCGGCCGTCGTTCACGGGTCGATGGCTTCAAATGCATACACCAACTGCACAACAGTTGACAATGCACGTGCGCCGTCCCCAAGTCGTTCACAGTTCTGTCACATACCTTGGTGAAGTTCCACTTGATCGAAGTGGTTCCTCCAATGCCACCAGCGGTGTTTTGGGCCTTGAGCCACGCGAAGACTTCGTTCATCTCCGGGCCGTTAACCTTGGACTGCATGTGTAAGTTATGGATCCACACGAGGTATGCGAATGAGGGGCCGAATCAAGTATTTCGACCCTACCGCACAATAAGGCTCACCTTCTTCGCCAGGGTAAAGGTGACACCGTGGTTCACCTGGCAGAACTGCGCGATGTCCTCATCGGTACCAGGCTCCTGACCGCCAAACTCGTTGGAGGGGAAGCCAACGACATCAAAGCCCTTGTCGTGGTACTTTGTGTAGAGCTGCTCCAGGCCGGTGTACTGCGGGGTGAAGCCACTGATTGATCAGTTTAGATCCAGGTAAATACGTCGAGGCACGTGCGGTGGCAACTCCCACCTGCGTAGACTTACCACTTGGATGCAGTGTTAACAATCAGCACAACCTTGCCCTTGAACTGAGCCTATCCAGGTCAGTAATTGTTGAATATCATTCGTGGGAGGTTAAGAGGCCAGAAGCCAACCCGTAGCAGTGAACGTCCAAGTCTTGCAACAGGGCAAGAGAGGCAATTGAAAGCGGCACATCTCACTTCCCTCGGCCTTATATAACTCACAAAGTCAAGGACCTTGTCCTTTCCCGGAAGAGTGGCCTTGAGTTCGTAGAAGCTCTTGTCACCTGCGCCAGCAGGGAGGGTCTCGAAACCGACCATCGACTTGAGAGAGCCAAACATGACTGCGGACGAGTGGGTGTATCGGGGAGTAGGATGAGGAATGTGGTATGAGGGGTTTGTCGCGGCGACTGGGCTGGTTGTCTTTGCTATAGTGTGCAGGAGAGCGCGTCTCTGCAAGTGGAGAGTCTGTTGACGAAGAATGGTGAAGAAGAGAGATAGCGGTAAGAGTGAAGATAAAGTACGAAGCGAGGATGAAGCAGATCCGAAGCACGATGATAGGAAGCGCAGCAACTACTTTGGCGGGCTGATTAGAAATATGAGACGGGCGCTAATTCAACTCAATCTGACTGTTGATCAGCTTGTAATCCATTTATTATGTGAGACCTCCACCTCAAGACGTCATTTTTGGCCACTCACCACTCCCAAACTGTCCCGTCACGGCCGTCGGCCATCAGTCGCGTCGTCGTCATCGTCATCGGCGGCCTCGCGCCGGCCGGTTCTCGTTCCGTCCACGCTCTGCTTCTTCATTCCTAGATATCCCTTCTATTCCTGGATTGGGCTTTGCCTTCGCGCCTGCGAGCCCGGTATCACACTCAGGCAGACCCCGCGTTTTACGGTGACAGTTACTCATGCCTTAATCAGCTGGCATGGCATCGGGTGGTTATGGTGGCCATGGTGGGACGATTCACGTCACAACGCTGCAACAACTCTGACCGGCAGCCCGTCAACCGATACTTGGGGATGTGGCGTCCGACTTGGCCCTCCACAAATTCAACCACAGTGACAAGAACATGACAAAGCGACTTGCATTCGCTCACGACTTATTGCCGAGCACTAAAATAATCAACTCACATGATGATAACCGAACTCGCGAAACTTGTTGACTTTCAATCTCAGACTCCACAAGATCAACTTCTAGTGTTGAACACTACGGAGATATAACTGCAGATCTTACACTCCAATCCAAGTGCTGCTTTGCTCTTTTTCGGCCGACACTTAAGTCAAACAGACGTCAAAGTCGGCACCAACCGCCGGAGTATGAAACCTCCCGGGTGTCGCTGTTACATGTCTGTCGACCGCGTCCTGACTTGCAATCTAACTACTGACATGACATCCCTCAGCGTTTTACCAATCTACTTCACCAGCACGACTCAAATGACTCCTCGATTGCTGTATGGCGGAGTGATATTCCCGGCGGCTTTGTCACGCATAAATTTCTGCGTCCGTTGATGGGGCGGACCTATCTACACCGGTGTCGCATCTGTTGGTACGTCCTCGCGCCGCCGTTCGATCAATGATGGTCAACCAAAAGTCTGGGCCTACAGGAGGTGAGTAGAACATGACAGTCAGGAGCACGAGTGGCAGGGTACAGTACCTCATTTGGGAGCTTTTCGGAACATTGCGCACCTGATGATTATGAGTAACGTGTCCAGTGAGGATTGAGAATGCCTGCCAGAGATCGGGTGCGAGGTGGACACAAGTTTGAGGAGCAGTGCACCCGGACCCTGGGGGCGTGGTGTGCCACTGTACGCACTGACAACACGAGGTCGAGCGCATCAGGCGCCACCGCGCCACCACACAGCCGTCCTTCGCGCCGATCTGAAATCTGGAACGTCCAATGTTGGATCCTACCTTATTTTATGTGTCAGTATCACCATCGGACTTGACGCATGTTGGTGAGACGGTCGGGCCTGTACTTTCCGCCTCACCCTGCACAATGCACATTATCGCACAATCCCGTTCCGAGCTGCTTCCAAGTCACACTTCCCTAGGCAAGCTGCGCCTCCTCATCAGGAGGCTGTCGCGCAGTCCGGACCCCGACAACACGCAACGCAGGGAATGGTCTCCCCAGCCTCATGCTAACCACGGCGCTATGACCATCCTGCCTTTCCCACAAAGTAGTGGGCATCCCTCTTGGCGTTTCCTGGTATTCTGCTGTCCACATGCCTGTGATAAGGGTGTGGGGGGCTGTTCCCCTAACGGACGAGGTCCGTGTGGTAAGAGACCAACTTGAACGGATTCATCTGCTCTTCCTCCCAACTTCTAGCCCTCAGGAGAGTTGTTCTTGCGTCCTGTTCACGCTGTTGCGGTTATGAGGGACGGCAGATCTGACAGGTGGCGTGGGAATCCTGAAGGTGATCAGTAGCCGACCGGCACCCTACGGCAGGCCGTGTCTAACGGGTTAGGAGGAGCGGATGCCCCCGTCCACCAAGATTCTACAGTATCCTCTTGTCTCCTAACAGCGCTCCGTCCCTTTGATTCCCATACGTTGCCGCTATGCCGCGGAGCGAGCCGACAAGAGCAGACAGGGGATATGTGGACTTGTCCGACAAGTTTGTGCGCTCGCAACTTTGCTGTGGGACAACCATCGAGGCGAGGGGATATAAGAACTTCTCCAATCACGGGTAGTCTCCACAAGCAACCTCTTTCCAGCACCCTCTTCCAACTTGGCCCCATCGTAGCTCGACTCCCACTGTGTCGCGTCACCAAAAGTACAACCCCTACGCCTCTTCTATTATCATCATGCGCGGCATCGCCTCGACTCCTGTCTGTGAGATTCGGTTCTCTTGCACCGGTAACAGCTGGGGACAGAACCGTGGGCGTGAGTGATGACCCTCCGACTTGTCACTGACATCAGGTTACTGCCAGGCTTATTACAACGACGACGGTCAGGTCACCTGTTTCTACTGCGGTCTCCAGATGTAGTCTGCCGACTGCGACTCTCTGCATCCCAGCAAGTTGTTGGTCGTCTCTCTGGGCGTCTGACCCACACATCTGCTGCGAAGGACGTTCACTCCATCTCCCCATCCTCAGCATTGCGTAAAGCGACCCCCGCATTTCATAGTCGCCTGTACATAGATCTCCCCATTACGCTGTATATCATGTATCCATGAGTTTTCCCTCCAGTCTCAAAGCTTGTGATACTTCGAAAAGTTTGCTTGCATCTGCATCAGTGTCTCTCATGGCTTCAGGACAGCCCTCCTACATAATGCAGCTTGTCCAGGCTGCGCCCTACTGCGACTGCTCTCTGTTGTCCTACCAGGAACAAGTGTCCTTCGTCAGAGTGCGAAATGTAGAAACAAATAAGCACAGTGAAAATTCGTGCCCTCCTCGCCGGTACGCCTCCGCAGACAGGGACCAGCACCACAGTACAGCAAGTCGAACGAGGACCGTGTTGCTCTCCTGACAAAATTCGACGTGTTATAAGACTGCTGGTGTTGCTGTTCTCCATTACCCGTGAAACGATCCTCTTCACTCCAGCTCAACCCTTCTGCACACTGTACATTACATAGCATGGCTTCTTCCACGTCTTCGCTGAGCTCCATTCCCGGCTCGTCACTTATCTCAACGCGCCCAGTTCAGTGGATCCAATGTCCAGGCGACACTAAGGGAAGAAACCGTACCAGTGAGTGTTTTGCTGCTCCAGCAGCAAACATGCTCGCAATGCCAGGCTGACGCCAGAGCCGTGTGTGCGCGCCAACCACACTCTCGCTCACATTGGCCAACGTTTCCGTTGCACGTACTGCCATCTGCAGTGCTGAAGCCAGGCTTTGCCGCTTCCTCAACATCCCTCACAGCCCGCTCCCGCCGGCAGGACACTAAACCTCCACTGTACATAGACACATTACATTGTGCATTCCCCATTACATCTCCATAGGCGCCGAAACCCTTCGCCGTGTTTCCCTGCCTGACCTGGAATAGATAACTCCACAACCTCTGCATTCTCTCTGTTTCGAAGCTTGCGCAGCATGGGACTGGGAACGACTCGGCGCACTGGCGCACTGGCGCACTGGCCAGCTCTATCACAAATTCGGTGCTCCGGGGACGATGACGCCACAAGCAGCCACCTGCCACCCGCCACAATCATTGCGCGGAAGCCGCCGTCAAACAGGGCGGGCGGAAGTGCGGATAAACTGATATGGGCATTGGCGCGGACCCGAGATGTCGAGATAGAGCGCGCTCTAGGAAATTGAGTTTGGGGACGCGTCAGTAGCGTGCAATCGACGCGTATCGGAGAAATCGTGGTGCAGACTGACACAAGCCGCTTTACTGCCCACAGTAGCGTGTTTGATCTTTGGGCTAGTGGACTAGTCAAACGATCTGGCCATGTTTCAAGTCCGACTTCTAGCGGGGCGGAGATGTTGTCCGCCATTGTGTCCTCGTCACGACCCTGCAGTCGCATAGTGATTCTATTCCAACATTGCAGTACAGACAACTGCAGGGATCCCGGCGGAGCATAACGTCCGCCCCGGACGCTCGACATTGAACTCGTTCCTCAGACTGGACCGTCGTAGCTCTTTCCAAAAGGTCGCTCCCATATTTCCAGCATCTCTTGACGGATGAACATGTGCACCCGGCATTTGGCTCGTTCATGCTCCCAAAGGAGCGACAGCCGAGAGGCTCAGTGTCTCACAGTCCACAGGCGCACAGTCGCGGAAGGAATGTGGATGGCGGCTGCAAGTGGACCATGGAGCTGTGGCATTATGGAATAGATCATAGAGCAAGAATCTGAAAAGAAGCACAAGCCAAAGTCCGGAGCCGCGGCCCGAACGTGGGGGCTCATGGTCTGTGCGGCCTCGAGGCCGCCCAGCGCCACTGAAACCCCGGTGCGCCATGCTTTGGAAAGGTGGCAAGCACAGTGGACTTCCGGACCTTTCGACATCCCTGATATTTTCTTGCGCGACACCTTGCGCGACACCTTGCGCGACACTCGTCAGCATGAAGGAGCTGTATGATATTCGGGATATTGGGGTGGCTTGGGAAAAATGCATCCACACCGATGAGAAACGAAGAGTGGAAAAGAACAGCAAGCTGACAGGAGGACTCTGGCGCGTATAATGGACACGCATCAGACGGGTGGTACCGTCCTCACCACTTCAAGAGCTGCGCAGCTGCGGAGTATACATACCCTTGCGGAGTTCCAGAATTCCCCAGAGTCGTGCGCACAAGCGCGATCATGTCTTTTTGTCTGAATTGTCAGTTGGTCCGATTGCTGAGTGAACGGGACGCGGACCCTTGTCAAGATGGTCTGTGCTGCGGCGCCGCCGATGGCTACCTGCGCGTACCTGCGGGAACAGTCGCATCCGACGCGTAACTACCCACGCGATCGTGGAAGGTGAATCATGACCTTGGGGATGCGCTCGGGCCTCGGCTTATTAGTTCCACTTGACAGGTATATCTCAATGCTACCTGACCCGCCGACTTGGTGTGAAGACAATGTGTCTCGAGTTGGCGGCGCACGGTGCTGAAGCGGTTGGCGCCCAGCTTCCAATGGGCTGAAACCACCGGAGTCCCTAGATCCTGGCAAACTGGGTCCACTCGTTGCAGAGTGCCACATTCCCTTCTGTGCGGGGTTCTGACTGGTATCGTGCCCTAAGGGCCGTGGGACGATACTGTAAAGTCGTGAGACATGATAATCTGCTTCCTACAGCTGCCGAACGGAAGGAGGTCACTCTCCTCTATGGCGCGACGGTTACGGAGTGGAGCTAGTTGAGAGACCTGGCTACAACAAGCTTCTTCCGCCGTCCACTGCGGACTGCGGACCGTGCTGTTTACTCGATCATCGTGAGAGCGGTCCAAGCGACCGGCTCGAAGGCAGTGCTGGAGGTGTGTCCCACGTGCCCTCAGAGCCTGTCGAGCTGTCGCCCCTGTCCTAAGCAGCGTTGTGGAATTCCTGGGTAAATCTGGAGGTTTGCAGAGGTGTTCGGCCCACGGGAGATCGAAGAGAGTGCGTTTGGGCCGCTCGGCAGTCCCGAGCCAGTCTTCGGAATCTTTATCAATGGCATGCTACCGTACCGTAATGCATACTGTCACGCAGATGAACACCAGAAAAGGACGTTCCGTGCCCAAGATTGCAGCGTGTGGGTCTTCTTCCATGTCAGAGCCATCGGAGGCGGTATGACAGACAAGGTATGCGGCATCTGCGGACTGACGGCAGAAACCATGAAAGGCGAAGAGGCGATACGGCGGATATGGCAGATGTCTTCATTTGCCGCGACACCGCCGGAGCTCAGGCGGCACGGTGAGAACCCAAACCTCACACAATGTGAGAATCAGTGGGATACTGGGTCGACGATTGAGATGAGCAGGAATGATGAGCAGAGTGCTTAAGCCTGCACATTCCGCAGATCCCCACAGGCAGTGAGCTGTATTGGCAGAGGTGTACAATACGGGTGAACGTTGTACAGCTCCAGGAGACACGGTCTTGGGCGCAATGTTCCTTCAATGGTCACTGGTGACCGTGTGACTGCGACCGCATGACCGTGCGATCTGAGAGCCAGAATGCACGCCATGTGTCGGGTCATCGGGACATCCGTACATCGGAGACAGGGCCACAGGAGGAACGAGCAACTCGACAAGGCATGTAACCGTGATCATGAGGTGGTCAACGCACCGCACGTTCTGCGCCTCCGGTCAGTCGACTACTGACGACGGACTTGGAGCTGTTGAGAAGCGTAACCGATTCCAGAGTTCTACACGAGAGCCTACGGAGGTTCTTTTAAGCGGATGAACAGTATAGAAGAATGTTCTTCTCTTCAGTTGTCAAGCATCTTTCTCCTCATTCCTGCACTCCTCTCTACAAGCCAGTTTACAGCCGTCAGTTGCCGCTCGACGTTTAGCTATGTTGTTCCCCACCACGTCCGCCTCTTACTCGGTCCCGTCGCTATCCCAGGAGCACGTCTACACAAAACCAGCAACAGCGTCGAGCAACCGCTACGTCCTATATGCTCTTCCTTCCGGGACTGGTGTCGCCATAGGGATTTCCGGGCTCCCGCCTCTCCTCACGTCGCTCCCAAAGTCACCGGTCGCGACTACATCGCCGCAAGCTTCCCCTCAGACACCGCAGCTCTCGATTGACTATCCATACTACGCTCTCGCGTCAAGCTACGGATGTCTGGAGCAGTATCAGCAGCAACCGGTGGCTGAGTCCGAGTTCTCTCCGAGCAACTATTACCAGCGCAAGTGTTCCGGCCCAGACAACATGGGCAGTGAGTCGCACATGTGCACGCCGTAGCTCAACAGTCCAGCCCAATGCCTCCCGCGCTTGCAGTCCGAGGGCCTCTATGAGTGCATGTACTGCGGGGTCTTGCTGCTCTACGCCTTTCCCGAGTTGGCCAATGCTCTCGTCCTTGCACCTTACAGCAATCCAAGTTAGACACTGGGCCAAGTTTTCGCTCGTCCCCAGGTTGTTGTTCCATGTGTCATCTCCTCGTTCTCCATCGTGTCCTTCCCGACGGCTGTTCTCGCCACCACTTCCGATTTCCATCTCAAGATCAACCTCGCCGCCATGCCATACGTTACGCGCCCACACGTTCCAAACCCACCCACAGGGTACGTCCCCGCCACCCACGGGGAACATCTCATCGCGTCTTCTCAATCCAGAAGCCCGATGCGTCCTTCTTCCGTTCGGTGTGCGCTCATCCCCACCAAGATGTTCTGATGGAAAGACACATGTTGGCCCAAGCGCATGGTCGGCCCGTTTATAACCCTCCACCCATCACTCGTACCCAGTTGAATACCTAATTCTGACCACTTGTAGAGCGCCGGGAAACCACTGCGCACAGAGCCTTCCACTTCTCATACTCCAAAACCTATGTCGCTGAGCGATATTTTCTCTGTTGTAAAAACGCGAATCCACATCACACCGTCGGGTTTACCTGTGACTTTTGATGCACCTAGTCAATGTACACAAGGAGCTTTATCCCTAATCAGAGGAGATCCATTTCTGGATCTTTGGGGCCACTTACCGAACTGGATCTCGGATCCCAGATGAGTCCGGTGTCGCCTCGTCCTTTCGGTTCGGCGCCCTGCCCCAAAGGACCTAGCTCTGCCCTTGGAGTGAACACGGATGGCTTTGATGAACCCTCAATTGAAGACATAGGATCCTAAGTGACTACGTTCTTGCTGCTCATTACAGTCGGGCGTGAGAAGATGAGTGATCATGATGGGGACGCCATCACAATCAAGGTGCATTCATAAGTCAGCCCATCATTGTTACCCTCCTCTATACGTCCTCGCCCCCTCCATCCAGCTCCGCTTCAATCACACATTCGGCATTGACCGCAAGCCGTATGAGGGGACGTGAGAGCGAGAGTTGAGGCGCAGATCGAGGAGCGAGTGTGAAGCGGAGCAGCCGCACAACATATAAACTGTAGCTCGTCCTCGCCATCATCCCACTTACTATCCAACAGCAGTCCAAGTCCGTACCATGAAGACCGGCATTTCCTCCTCTCCTTCCCCGCTTCCAACTATCTACAGCTCAAGCGACAAGTGTCCTGCGCGTGGTCAATCGAACCGTAAGTGGGACCAAGACGCAGCCAGTGGCCGGCGTTTACCCTTCACAGCCGGCTACTGCGTTGGCTGGAGGCACAACCCCAGCTACTGCTTCTACTGCGGCCGTTACATCGGGTAATTATCGTACACACCTCGAGTACGAGGCGTTGTAAGCGCCGGGTCGGAGGTAGGGGGGCCGCGTGGTAGCTGGGGAGGCTCAGTGTCTGGTGAGAGAGACGAGCGCTGGTGTTCTGTACCATAGTAGCTGTACCAACTGTTGTGATTCCCACGATGAAGGAGTGTATGGGAGCATGGCGCGCGGAAGTGTATGATTGTATGAGTTGTCTGTGCATGGTCATCAGGAGCGGACTGATTCCCGGGGAAGGAGGGCAATGATGAATCCAACATTGTGACTTGGAAAGTGCCACAGTGTGCCTTTTGCCACACTCCCGGGAGCCCGGTTGCAAGGGCGGAGACGCTCTGTACCTCGAGCATACAGGCTGATTGTCTCGAGCATCTAAGGCTATTGTGACCGGTTCCTTATCTGGGAACCGTGATGACTGCTGATTACCTAGTCGACGAGACAAGGTGCAGCAACCTCGGTATGTCAGACCTTCGCCTTTGTTTCCTCTTCCACATCACGCCCGCCATGAGAACTGGGCCTCGAACGCGGATGCCGCTCGGCGACCCGCATCTTCACCGACTCAGAACCGTTACACACCGAGTGTCTGTGCTCTTCTGTAACGTTTCGACGCTGTCCAGTTGGAGTGGAGGCCACCATAGGCACCGAACAGAGCGTTCTGGGCGTTCCAGGATATCAAGATGCTGTGCGCTGGAAGATGATTAGGCCGGCTTGCTCTTGTTGGTCGGTGTGGACAGGCACGGGATAACCCGGGACCTGGGCCGCACGGGGTGTGGGGGTGCAAAGTTTCACTCTCTGACATGATTACTCTTAACTATGAAAACGCGACGAGACACAAGACACGACAAGAACCACTAGAACCACTCGAAGCAGACGCCACACACAATCAACGGCATCCACAAGGACCATGCCGGTCCGTTAGCTAATGAACAATGCTCCCGAAACCCTGCACACGGCCAGATTTGGCCGATGGAGGCCAAAGGGTCTGCGGCTGCGGCTGGCGACCACTGCCGTTAGGAGTATACGGCATCGATGGCGTATGACGGCACCGCATGCTGGTCTGCTGCAGTCGCATGCCACATGTGGTCACACATGAATGGTCGGTGGTTCATGGCTCACCGAAGCCCCGACAGACCCGGAACCTTGTTGTCGTGGCCGCGACATCATTGCTGGGTGCTACAACTCTGTTTATTAATAAGCTCTGCGGCAGGATGGCAACGCGAGGGTGCAACAGGACGCGTCAGGGGCCGTGCAACTGTACTAAATTGTCTCGAGACATGGGATTCCTCGGATAGCTCGGATCCATTGGCACAAGCAAACGCCTCTTCCGCTCTCCCTGTCACTCTCCCCCTTGGCAGCACAGCAGGTCTCGAGCGATGGAGGCCATTGTAGTCTGAATGAAGTAAAGCCGTCCTCCAGACCGGTTGGTGCCCCGAGCGGACGGCAAGTTCAACACAACAACCCCTCGGACCGTGTCTCACACGACGCTCTGGCCGCAACAGGCGTCCTACCCTTCCGTTGCGGTCATGTTCATATGGCAGTACGCACGTTGATATGCTGCAATCGATGCAGGCGCTACAAGTGGGGCATGCATGGCACAAAGGGGCACATCGGTGGTTCTCATCGCCAGATACAGTTATGTGCCTGTTTGGCCTCCTCTTCCGAGCTGCAGAGCTGTTTGCTTGACCCCTGGATATTCAACTCATCTTTCCCACTCGACTGCCCCTCTGGTGACGGCTCGACACATTTGACCATGTCCGCTGTGCTGCTCCACCTCTCAAAGTCCTTTGTCGGCTCGCCAGAGAGAGAGAGCCAGGGGCGGCTGCCGTTGGTTTGAAGGCATCATCAGCTCCAAGCTCCAAGGGACCAAGGGCGAAATGAAGCAGCAAATCGGTCCTATATGCTTGAGCTCGATCGCCTCCACAACTGCCTGGCTGCGCCTGGACCCTCATTGACTTCTTATCCGAGGCCGGTCGCAAGTCTTATGATCCAAACGTGTCCATCCCTCAATTCTCCAGGGCTGCAGAAAGGGTCGAAGGGCCGTCTCGTCGCCGCCGCCATATGGGCTCTAGCGGCGATGAGGCAATGCCGCAATGGTTCACGGGCGGTTGTGCCATCCTTGCTCTGATCTCCTCGGCGCATGCTGTCGAGGCTGTCACGCCTACCACAGCCGGAAAGAGCTGACAGATCGCAGAAGACGAGTTCAATCCAGAACAAGGAATGGGCGAATGTCCGTGGCAGGGCTTTACGAGAGTCGCCAGGACCAGCGACATTGTATTAAACTCAGTCGTTTGCCGGCCGGTCTCTGCTTCATGTTTCCCCCCCCCCCCCCTTCTCTCTTTCGTTCCTCCGCCGTTCCCCTCTCCTCTTTTCCGCGGTTCTTGCTCTCCTCCTATCCCAGCGATAGGTCAGTTATCTCCTTTCAGTGCCTCGCGTGGGCTCTTTCTTCCGGTTAAGCTTTCTCCCTGTTCCTTGCTCGGCCTCCGTGGGTGTGCCCTCACGATCACGACTTGTGCTGCTCGCAAGCGTACTGCCCGCCTCCTGCAGGTTGCAGTGGCGCCATCGGCCAACGTCTTTTGGAGCACGCGCAGACGGGGCTGGCACCCATTCCACATTGAAGAGGCAAGTTAGCACGGTCTTGAAGACCGACTTGATCTCTCTCTTTATCATCTCTGCCATCGTCGTCGTGCACACTCGCATCTGAACCATTTGAACATTCGCCTCGCGACGGCCAACTCCCGGCTACTGACCCCCGAATTCTCAATCTGTCACCGGACATCATGCCATCGCCATCGATACATTCACATCCCTTCTTGCAACCGTGCATCAATCCCACGCCGCCATCACCCGAAGGTTCGCTGCACAATGGCTCGGTCCGTCTGAAGGAAACGACCTACTATACACCAGTGCGGTCTGCGAGCGAGCACCATGTGGTCATCTACGACTGTGGCGACAGCCCGTTTTCACCGTTCCCCTCGATGAATGGCGACCGACCGGCTTCGATTGCGTCGGCGGCGGGGTCCGTATCCCCCAGTGCGGTAGCATTATCCGCACGACAGCGACCGCCGTCTGCGCCACCCCGCAGCGTGCGCGGGGCGACAGGGGCGCGTATCGTGGGCGGGATTCAGCGGACTCCGCTTTCTGAACTGGGTATCCTCGAAGGCATCACCCCTGCCATGGAGGTTGCTGCCGCTGCGGCACCCCTTGTTGCCCCGGCCCGCAAGCTCAGAGAGGAAAGGACGGGCGAGTCCCTGCAGAATGTCTCAAAGCGGGGGCAACAAGACCGACGTGTCAGCGACAAACAGACCAGCGGTCGCCATGACGGCCCTCCACCGAGACCACCGCGGCCACCGAGGCCACTCAGGCCACTTGAGACCCATAGCGACTACAACCGGTGAGCATGAACAGACAACTCTCCGAGTGTCGGACTTACACACTGCAGAAAGCCATCGTCTGTGACGGCGGCGAGCACGGCCGGCACACAGGCACCGACGTACGCCCTGACAGTCACGAAACAGTCACGGGAGTCGCACTACCCAGCACCGAAACTGGGTGTGGCGCGTGTCCCAAAGGAAGTGTACAGGATTCCGCGTGACCGTAATAGCAATGTCTGCCAGTGAGTAGAGGGCGGGCAGATTCCTGGGATCCCGAGACAATCTGACACGAGCAGATTCACGGCCATGCTGCCAACAAAGCTCGAGGGCCGCCTGTCGCCGGCCGCATTCGCCTTCTTTATCCAGGCCATCAATGTGCATCTCCGTGACGCCCACTCGATGAGCGGCGTGATCACCGACAATTTTATTGCCGTGGCGACGCTGTGGACCAGTGCCTGCTGGCGGGCGAGCCGATTTGAGAAGGTTTGTACCATCCCGAGCGGGATACGTGTCAGACACAACCTGCTAACATGCAGGAACTGCGGCGTGCCGAGGACCTCATTCTTCAAGCGAACAAGCAGACCTTCAACCCCAAGGGCTTGAATGTCCTCTCTCCTCGAGACTCATCTCTTCAATATGTAAGCAGGGCATAGGGTTTGTACTGACATTGCAGCTCGAGATAGAGTGCTATTAGTACGTTTCAGTTAACTCCAAACAAACACGGACAGTTTCATGAACGGCCATCGAGAGGCAAGCAGTTATCATTTGTACCATAGTTTCATTGGTGAGCGGGGTAGCTTCGCAGAGGTGGTGGTTCTGTTGTGCATTGCATTGCGGTTAGTTTGGGTTTATGCAAGACGATATATATACCTTGCACCTTGTGTGGACTTGGATTCAAGGTCGTAAGATCGCGATGTCACCAACTCTGAGCAGGTATGATCCATATCCTAACAACAATATAGTTACAATGGTGATCAGCAGAGTAGTGATGATTAAGCAGTGATGAAGAGAAGTGTATATGGGATATCTGACTGGACCATGACGCGTTTTGTCTAGCCCTGGGTGAGCGTCTGCATCTGCACGAGCTCAAAGTACGCGCCACGCTTGGCGAGCAGCTCCATGTGGGTGCCCTTTTCGATCACGGTGCCCTCGGAGATAAAGTAGATGAGGTCGGCGTTCTGGATGGTGGAGAGGCGATGGGCAATGGCGAGGACCGAGCGGCCAGTAGACGCATTGTCGAGTGCCTGCTGCACGACGCGCTCCGAGGCCGAGTCGAGGGCGGCCGTCGCCTCGTCGAGAAGGAGTACGCGCGGGTTACGGATCAGAGCACGCGCAATCGCCATGCGCTGCTTCTGCCCGCCGGAGAGCTGCACACCCTTGCCGCCAACTTCGGTTTCAAACCCGTCAGGGAGGGTTGAGATAAAGTCATAGATGTTGGCGTCTTTGCATGCTTGCACCAACTGTTCCTCCGTGACTGTCGCAGGGTCAATTGCGCCCAGAAGAACGTTGAAGCGGATGCTGCCGGTGTACAGTGTTGGTTCCTGGGACACGAGAGCGATGGCGGAACGGTAGGAGGCAACGTTGAGATTCCGAATATCCTCGCCATCAAGCGTGACTGATCCGCTGAGAGGGTCGTAGAAACGCTCGATCATCTGAATCGTCGTCGACTTGCCGCAGCCGGAGGGGCCGACTAGAGCGACGTACTTCCCGGCAGGGATCTCGAGAGACAGATTCTTGAGAACGCGCACGCCGGGACGGTTGGGATACCGGAACACAACGTTGTGGAACTGCACATGGCCACGGACCTTGCTCGGGTCGACCATGACGCCCTGGTCCGACTCGGCGTCGACGACCGGCGTGTTGTCGAGAAGTTTGAAGAGGCTGCGCGAAGCCGATCCAGCACGAGAGGCATCGGGGACAAACATGAACATGTTGCCGGCCTGGATGGCGGAGAAGATAACCGCCTCGATGCAGATGAAAAACTTTTCCGTGGTGTATCGCCCCTCGGCGAGCCAGAGAGAACCGATGTAAAAAACAAGGGCGATGATGAAGAAGGCGATGGCCTGAGAACCAGCGTACAGGGCCTGGGAAAACCATGCCATGCGGATGGAAATCCTCTCGGCTCTGTCGAGGGCGTCCGAGTAGCTCGACACAATGTGTCGCTCGCGCGTGAGCGACGCGACAGTGCGGATGGAGCCGGCCGCTTCAGTCGCAAGCTGCGTGCTTGCGGCATATGTCTTCTTCGCGCGTTGGTCCTTGAGATCGACTACGCGGAGGCGAACGTAACCAGCGGAGAAGATCAGAGGGATCGAGGCAATACCGATAAGGGCCAGGAGCGGAGCGTAAACCAGACCGACAATGATACCGGCAAATATAGTGGCAATGGCACCCACGATCTGCCCGAGAGTCATACCAAACAGACCTTGGACCTTCTGGGGATCCTCCGCAAGGCTGGCAGTGACTGATCCGGCCTCGTTTTTGTCGAACCACTGGATATCGTGACGCATAATGGCGCGGAACGCCTTACTACGAAGAGTGCAGGCTGTGTTCCATCCCATATTGGAGAACGGCGTCATTTGGAAGTAAGTAGCGACACCAGTGGCGAGAGAGGCGATGAAGTACCACAGCGCCTTTCTTGTGAGACGGTCCTTGACTACCTGGCGAGACGGGTGCTCAAAGTCGGCGATAGACTTGCCAAACAGGATGGCGATGGCTGGGTACGAGACACCAACGGCGACAGAGCCAAGCACACCGCATAGGTACCACCATCGATGCTTGCGACCAAGGCGCACGAGACGAACGAATAGGCCACTGAACCCAACGCGTTTCTCCTTCTCTTCAGCATCTGCAGCTGGTGCGAGAGTACTGTGAACGCGATCAAGCTCAGCCTTCGTAGGCCCGCCACGCTCTTCGGCACCGGGGGTACCTGCCGCAGGTGTACCATCGGCGACAGTCGAAGAGGCTGTGCCCCTAGCCACCTTTTGGTTATGGACAAGAGTCGCGTATACTCCCTTGGCCGCGATCAGTTCCACGTGTGTTCCGTGCTCCACAATCTGTCCAGCGCCCATTACGAAGATGCAGTCCGCGTCCTTGATGGTCGAAAGGCGGTGAGCAATCACGACCGTGGTGCGGCCCTTGGACGCGTTGTCGAGAGCGTCCTGAACGACACGCTCGGAATTAGCGTCGAGGGCGGAGGTGGCTTCGTCAAGCAAAAGGATTCGTGGATTGGCGATGATGGCCCGGGCAATCGCGATGCGCTGCTTTTGTCCGCCAGACATGAGCATCCCGCGCTCGCCAACGGGTGTGTCGTAGCCCTGAGGGAGCTGAGAGACAAAGTCGTGGGCATTTGCTGTCATGCATGCGCGCTTGACGAGCTCCAGGCGCTCAGCATCCGACGCCTTCTCGTATGGTGTGCCGACGAGACCATACTCGACGTTACCGCGGACCGTGGTGCTAAAAAGCGTGGGCTCCTGGGAGACTAGACCGAGCTGTTGACGCAGCCACCTGACGTTGAGGGTACGAATGTCGTGGCCGTCAAGCGTCACGCGTCCCTCGATGGGATCGTAGAAGCGCTCCAGGAGTTGGATAACAGTCGACTTGCCGCTCCCTGATGCGCCGACAAGAGCGTAGGTCTTGTCTGCCTCAAAGTCGAGAGAAAGGTTCTTCAGAATCGGAAGATTGGGGCGAGATGGGTAGTGGAAAGACACATTCTCCAATGCAAGTCGGCCGACAACTGATCCGGCGGGGAGGCGGACGCCCTCCTCAGAAGATGAGTCAATAGTTGGCACATGCTCGATCGTCTCGAAGAGCTTGGCGGCCGCAGCCTGCGCCTTGGAGACCGCCTGAACTTCCGGTGTCATCATGGAGAGGGTGAATGAGCCGATGATGATCGCCAGGAGAACGTTGATAACGACCCCAACGTCCACGGAGCCCTGTGCGTAGAGCACACCTCCGTAGAAGAACGCGAGAGCATAGGCCGAGTAGACAGCAAAGAACATGACTCCAACGCCGGTACCATCGATGACGCCGTTCTTGTATCCGATCTTGCGGGCCGCCTCAACAAGCGCATCGAACCGGTTGCCGAGCATTGTGGTGCTGGCAAACGCCTGAACAGTGCGGATCGAGGAGATGGCCTCTTCGGAGAGCGTGGCAGCCTTCGACGTATATTTGAGAGCGCGTGCAGTGTACGTTGACAGTGCCCAGTCCATCACGCCTCCTGCCATCAGAATGACAGGGAGCACAGAGGTGAGTACACCACCCATACGCGGAGAACGGACGTAGGCGAGGACGAAACCTTGCTGTCAGCATTTGGGGCACGCCAGACGTCATTCGAAATGATCTGCAACCGACCAGTTGCGCGTCGCTCGCGACTCACCTGTAATGAATGTGGAGATGTAGCCGACACCAATGGGCACCTTCTCACCAATGCCAATCTGCACAAGAAGAGTATCTGACTGAATGCGCGATGCAATCTCACCGGCACCAACATTGTCAAGGTACTCGACCTCTTGACGCAGAGTGGCCCTCAGATACTTTTCGCGAATGCGGCGGGCCTGTCGCTCCGACGTCCAGTTCCAAATGACCATGTACGTGTAGGTGCAGGCAAAGTTGGCGATTCCTACAAGAGGTCAGCTGTCATCTGCAAGGTTGCGACCAGCCTCGACATCGTCACGCACCGATGACGGTGATCCACAGTGCCATGCGACCAGCGTCGCTCTTGACCCGCCGCCTGGCGTCTTCGAGCGCCTGGTACACATCCGCACCAGCAGAACCGCTCTCAATTTGTTGGATCGCCATGCCAAACTCGGTGAACGACTTGGTAATGTTACCGAAGAACAGCGTCATGAGCGGCTGGGCAGAGCCAGCCCCGATGGCCAGCAGTAGCCCAACAAGGTTGAGCGCGATCTCAATGCGCGTCGCATAGCGAAAGAGCGTAAAGATGCCAACGGGCTTGGGGTGATCGTCCTTCTTCTCAGTGTTGACGGGGACAACGACCTCTTCCTTTGTCTCTTTTGGCTTGGTTGAGCTGCGGTTGGAGAACCATTTTGACAACGACTTGTCCGACTCGGTGGAGCCGGCCCCCATGTCATGCTTCTCAGCATTTGGCGGTGGCCGGCTACCCGCTTGCTCAGTCTTGGAGCTCGACAGAGTCGACGACTGAGACATTCGCAATCAGGTAGTATGAGACTTGCTTGAACGGATTGAAGGGGATGTGGGTGTGGGGATAGTTATGTGTTTCCTCTGCTCCACTTGGACATACTGTGCTGGTGTGATGTGTGAGCTCTCTTTTTTTCTCTCCCCCATAAATAGATAAAACAGAATGTGTATGGTTCCGACTTGCCAAGAAGTGCTTCGTACGGGGGCAAGAGTTCACCAAATGTTGGATGGAACGTTGCAGCATGTGGAGGGCGAGTGGGTCCGTGTGTACAGTCACCAACCTATCATTCGAGATGCCAAGCAATGCAAGCAACTCTGCCCTGCGGCCCAGCCCAGCGGGTGGCCAGCGGGTTGCGGTCTGGTCTGACCGTTCGGGCCATCTAGGCATGCTGGGCAAGTGGTGACGCTCGCCAAGCCGGCCGGCACGAACCTCGTGAGTCATCTCGACCCGGCTCCGGTGGCAATCTTTATGATGCACTGCGGAGCCGGAGCGACTCCGAAAGCGGGCGACAGTCTCCGTCTCCGTCCTGACAAATAATCGTTTTTGGTGCTGATTAGGATCGGCAGACTTCGGCTTCTTGGAGACGCTAAAAGGCTTGGCCGCTGATCACGCGGACATGGAGAAGAAGTCCGTCGCGTGTCCAACTCGAGTCCAATCACCCCGTTCCCAACGGGTCTTGGCAGGGCCGGCAGGGCCTGTGGGCCAGAGCAGTCCGGAGTTCCGGGGGAACCGCGCTGATATGATCTGCTGCTCATCCGTGGGCCTTATCAAAGTACCAAATTTCGGCGAATTTCGGCGACTACCACTTTGTGACATGTGAGTGGGACTAAACGTCGTCATC
Source organism: Apiotrichum domesticum (assembly GCA_001599015.1). Classification (NCBI taxonomy): domain Eukaryota; kingdom Fungi; phylum Basidiomycota; class Tremellomycetes; order Trichosporonales; family Trichosporonaceae; genus Apiotrichum; species Apiotrichum domesticum. The sequence continues at coordinate 2,444,602 of BCFW01000002.1, read as the reverse complement.
TCTGCGGCGTACGGCGTACGAGGCACAGCACCGAGACAGTCGCCATGTCGCGGGCGTCCGGCGACAACTGCCAGATGGAAGCCGGGGCAGATCGGGATATAATGCTTGTGTTTTGTCTTGTTGTTGTGAGCCACCTGATTACTGAGGACTCGTAAGCGCGCAAGCGACTCGGCTCTCACTCATTATCACGTCGCGCGGAAGTCGTTGGAAAGGCATGTCTACGGGGTAATCTACTGTATGATAACGTGGGCAACATCAACAAGGAACTCGAAGCTGTTCCGCCGAAGGCGTTGTAAATGGTCTACAACGATTGATCAATGGAGGTTGCAGCGACCAAAAGACCAACGTCCACTATCTGCCTCCAAGCACCCAGACTCTGAATATGCGAGCAGGAGCAAAGTAACTTTGAGGTTACCATGGCTTTGTGCTTGCTGGATCGCGGGGGAGTGAGTAAAAGTCGCCCTACGGTGCCAGACCTTAATGATCAGTTGGCTCAGAGCTGCCGAGATTCTGGAAACTCTGTGCTCAGTACGTTTCCACGACGTATTCTAACACTCCAAACCGCTGAGTGTCTGCAGGAGCTGCGCATAATGTTGTGATATATATACAGATGCTTTGCACATGCGAGCAAAGAATGACGCACGCAGCGTGCGCAGCTTGGGGTTGTACATTCGCTCCCTCAGAAGTTCGCAGTTATTCGTTGCCTCTCAAGGATCACGTATGAATTATTGTTCCGCGTTTCATCGACCAGGACGAGGACTTGCCGATACTCAGAGCTACAGCGACGAACAGGGTTTAGCGACTTTAAGGTTTCATCCTCGCTTCACTAGCCATCGCCCCACTCTGCTGTTCCGCCTCGACCCACTTCGCCAGCTGCAAGCTGTGCTCTTCGTTGGTTCCGCGGATTCCAACGGCAGAAGCGGGAAGACAAGGGGGAGGGTCCTTGTTTTTTGACCAGGTCCTCCTCATATTGCCAGTTGCGCACAGCGCCGAGGAGATCCTGAAGCTGTAAAACGTGACTCATAGAAGACTGTCCTACACTTTCCCCTGAAGCTTGTTAGCTTGTTAGACCTGGGCGACACAGTTGCTGCAAAAAGCTTCGCTGTGCCTGTCCCATCAGTCTCAGTGATCAGTAGTTCGTCGACAACCTCCGAGATCCAGCTCTCACATCAATGCCTCAATTTCCCTCATGCCGCAGCAGCTCCACGGTGAAGGACCGCATGCCCAGCTGCCCAGGCTCCCAGGATATCCCAGGATAGCCACTTAGGGCTCGCCGTTTCACGTTGCAAGCTCAAGCGCAGTCACGTTGCCACCCACGCCAAAACGTCGTCCAAACCAACTATGTGACCACGGGCGTCGTCAAGATTGCGGAGGCACCGTCGTTCGGCATGTCGACCGGTTCAGCATTCGGCATCGAGTTGCGCAGCACTCAGAACACAGCATGCTGGGTTGACACGATGGAATGCTCGTTGGGAATGTTTCTTCTGCATCTCATCTCTTGATCTCTTGACAAACCCCCATCTATCGCATCGCCGCGCCAGCAGATCGCCAGCAGAGCTAGCAGAAGCAGAGACGATCTGGGGAGAAACATACCGATCCCCGCTCCTGGAGAGCCGACAATCACACCACAGAGCCGGACTCGACCACTATCCTCCTCCCCTCTTCAAAGAGCGAGTGTCACCATGGCCAGGCTAAAGAGTCCGCATGCGCAGCCCTCATCGACGGTATACGGCGCGACGCCGTTTCCGAGTCCAGTCGGGCGCAGCAACATGCGCTGGTGGCTCCGGTTGAGCGTAGCAATCAACATTGCGTTTGCCGTGCTTGCACTGCAGTCTCTACATCGCTCGCGAAGCGATATTCAGCAGAGCGATACATACGCGACCGTGCCCGAGGACGGGGTCCGACAGTCCGACCCGCGGATTGTCGAGATGGTCGTTGAAAAGGTTGTCGAGAAGAAGGTTAGGGTTGAGGTGCCCGTCGAGAAGATTGTCCAGGTCGGGTCCAGTCCTGGCCCGCGCCAATGTGGGATGTGTGATGTGAACCCGCGGTTGTGCAAGGAGCTTGGGTAAGTGGTGTTCGGCCATCAGTCTTGTGGTGTTCACCCTGCGCCCCAACCTTTTGCGCTAAGCTGACGCGCGTAACAGAGCCGACAATGTCGCTCGTGCGCAGGGCTACATTGGCTCTAACGCCCGTCTCCGCCGCGCGCTGGCAAAGATGCGCCGAGGCGAGCCATTCAATGTCGGCGTCCTTGGTGGAAGTGGTAAGTGTCAACGGCACGAGCAAGCTCCCTGCCCCTCGCTCACAAACAGTGTCCAAGGGCCATGGCATCAAATACCACGACATGCTCTACGCGCCGCAGAATATGCACACGATCATCTTCAACTGGCTCAACGCAAAGTTTCCCGGCAAGGCCCGACCCGTCATTGGGGACACGGGCAAGCCGACGGGCACCAACGGATTCATAAACGGCGCGCAGGGCGGTATGGGCTCGGACTACTTCTCGATGTGCTTCCGGGAGCACATTACGGACGATGTTGACCTGGTCCTCATCGAGCTTGGTGGGTATGTTGGAATGCCACGCTGATGTTAGCTATCAACGACGAGCGGCTCATGAAGAACCAGGACTCTTTCGAGCTCATGGTCCGCGGAGTCATGGCGCTGCCGGGTGACCCTGCGATCATCAACCTGCAGTGAGTAGCCATCGCCCGTCAGTACACTGACACCCAGGGTTCTCGCACTCGTCTTTCCCAACCTCTCCCTGGGCGGAGACATGCACGCCGGTCTGGCCGAGTACTACGATATTCCCACGCTCTCGCTGCGTAATCTGTGGCTCCACCAGCTTCTGCAAAACTACACCATGATGGAGGACATCTTCGTTCCGGACCCCCACGCCATCCCCAACGAGAACACTGTTGACGGCTTTGACCAGCGCCACATCGGCATGCATGGCCACCGCGTCATGGGGGACCTGGTGACCACGTACCTCGAGACCCAGCTGTGCGAGATGGACCGCATCGAGGCCACCGCGCAGAACAAGGACGTCGACACGCTGTATCCCCCGCAGGCGATTCCGCGAGTGCGCGCAGTCGACAAGTTTGACAAGAACAAGGTCATGGCTCCCATCCGCCCCAACTGCTTCTCGACGAACGGCCTCAAGTCCAAGCTCGTCCCCGTGGAAAACTATGGTTGGAGGGACTGGAACTGGGAGGAGAAGGTGAGAACATTCAGGCGAGCCTGAAAGGGACGTCAACTTACTGTCTAGAAATACATCATTGCCGATGAGCCCGGATCCAAGATCTCGTTCAAGTTTGAGACCGTGGTAGGCAGTGTTGAACTGTTCTACCAGCGCTCTGCGAAATTCGGCTTTGGCAACGTCAAGTGCTGGGTAGACGACGACCGCGACAAGTTCGAGGTCATTGAGGGTTACTGGGACCTGCAGTTGAACATTGTGAGTGACTGCACAACTGCCCCGGGTGTTTGTCGCTCTAACAGCAGGGACGCTCCGCGACCGTCCGCGACGACCTCTCGCCCGGCGAACACATGTTGCACTGCCAGCTCCTCGAAGAGACTGCTGATCCTGGGGGCGGCAAAGAGTTCCGCATCATTTCAGTCATGAGCGTTTAGAGAATTGTAACAAAAGGAAACGAAATAAACGCGCCGTCAATAGACACAGTAAACAGCGCCTCTGACCCCTCCCCATTGATTTTCTTGTTCGCGAGCTGGCAGTGCCGAGTACCGCATCACACAGTGACAGTAGTAGGAGTAGAATGCATTGGCAACATGTATCATGATCACGCGCGGGGCCATGTTGGCCTCAAAGCCTCGACGCATCCGGGCACAGGCTGGTATCGACCAATTCCAAGGCAGAGAGCGGGAGAGCTGTTGGATAGGCTCCAACTCGCTGCTGCATCCAGATTTGGCAGAACCGTAATTACTATACAAAGCACAGGAACTGGAGGCACTAAATGGGCAAGGGAGCGAGAGGAGACAACCACAAAAGTGGCACAGAGGGAGGCACAAAGGGAGGCACATGAGGGGGGCACAGCGCTCACCTCTATGCCTGTTTACTACAGGGTATACCAGCTACTGCAGGATATACCAGAGCTACTTTTGGCAACTCCAGTGCCTGCATTGAGTCTGCATACGCTCTGCGTCTCCACTGACTGCTCTAGGCCGTTTTTAATGCCCTTTGGCGTTGGGAGCTTGAGCTAACCTCAACAACCCACAGCCAAGTCCCTGTCCATCCTTTTTTTTGCGCCACTCGAGGTAACCGAAGCGGTGAGCTCTACAGTATGCACACGAATTCGGGAAAGCAGGCTCCCGTGCACCCGCAAGAGGACAGCGGGTGCAGTGGATCCAGAGGAGCGGGGACAGTAGACAGATCGCAGAAGTACGTTATATCTGTTCATCGGCCTGCGGGTGTATGCTCATCGTCCTCGTAAACATCCAAAACTTTCCATTACCATGGGTGACGAGCAGAGGAGCGGAACCCTGTCTGACCCAGATCCTGATATCCTGATCTTCGGAATCCTGAGAAGTGATGCAAGCGAAAAAGGTAGTCGCGGAAAGGGCTTCGTATCAACTCCCTTCGAGACCTCTCGATCTCTCCACACTCTGCTCTGCCCACATTGTCCCGTTCCAGGTTCCCGGTCGCCCCGTCTTCGGTCCCCGTCCCCGGAGCACTCTCCCGGTCGCGTTGCCGGGTCCCCGCCATCCTCAACCGTCGTCCTGGCCCTTCTCGGCGCCCTATCCCATTGCCCTACTGTGCCTACTGATTTGATCTCGTAGATTTTGCCCCTGACCGGTTCTTCACCTTGGTATTGTCAAAGTTGGCTCTGTTATAGTGGAAGCGCCACCAATTCCAGCCAAGGGTAAATACATAAATACAATCCATCGAGGTGCTTTTACGTGCCACGGAGCACGGCCTACAGGGCCAAAGGGACGGGGAACCGAATTGGGCCGGATGCCGTTGGCGTGGATTGAATCCTGTCCGCCAGGCCGCGCTGCGATATCCAGGAGGCCAGGGAACCAGGATGCACCAGCAAATGCATACAGCATGAGCAAATGCATACAGCATGACAGCAGAATTATCAACTGTCGCGCTAGCAGCAATGCACCAGTAGCCCCAGCGGGTCAGAGTGCTCGAGGAGGGTAATTCATGTCCATATCCCGACCTGTTGTTCTCTACATATCCTGTCATCTTTCCATCTTGCCGGCTTTGCATATCGCGTGTGGCCTGTAGCGACTCCATCACCGCGTCAACATGGTCCGCTCGCCCATTTCGCCGCGCACTGTAGCCATCCTGTCGAACTGGGAACGGCGACGGGTCATCCTCCGGTGCAGTCTTGTCCTCAACTTCATCCTCCTTGGCCTCTCGCTTTACATCACGTACGGCGTTGGCCAGGATGGAAGAAGTCTCTTCGGCAATATCGGCGACGCCCCGTCGGCAGAGCACCACCACCAGCAGCAGGAAGTGCTCTACTGGGACGATCAGAAGGCGCGCCTCGCGGAGAAGAAGGCCCAGGAGCTCGCAAGCTTGAAGGCTGAAAGCGATAGCTTGAGGCGCTCTCTCGAACCGTGTTCCATCTGCACGGCGGGTCCAGTTGGGCAGCGCCTGTGCAAAGAGTGGGGGTGAGTCACAATCCGGCGTTGCGGAAGATGAAACGCGGTGTGGATTTCTGGGTCACTTCTAGGCCATCGGGACATCTTTACTAACACCCTCAGCAAAGATGTCATGACCCGTCTCGTTTCTTATTCTGGCACGAACAACCGTCTGCGCCGGACTCTTGCAAAGATGCGCGCTGGCGAACCGTTCACGATGGCGTCTATTGGTGGCTCCGTCTCAGCTGGTCACGGCCTCAGGAACCCTGGTGGAAACCTGTACGCTCCCACCAATATGCACCGCAAGTTCTTCGACCATCTCAACCGCGTCTTCCCTGCTGCCGATGGTGTAATCATGAAGGAGGGTCGGAAGGGAAGGAACGTCAACGCGTTTGTCAATGGCGCTGAACCCGCTCGCGGTGAGTGCCAATACTCTGGACAGGCGACTGACGAACAGGAAGCGACTACTTCTCTCAGTGTAGTCATTTGCATTTGCCTGAAGATGTTGATTTTGTCGTGGTGGAACTGGGTATGTATAGACCCGCACTCTTGACTATGACTAACTGGCAGCTATCAACGACCAGCCGCATCCGCACACCGCTATGACCTTTGAGCTTCTGCTCCGTTCCCTGCTCGAGTACCAGAATTCTCCCGGCGTGATGCTGTTCAAGTGGGTGATCGCTTGTCACGTTCAGAAACCGTGTGTCTAACGCAGCAGCACCTTCGCGCTCATGTTTGACAAAATTGCAATGGGTGGCGACATGAACCACGGCTCTGCGCAGTTCTACGACGTGCCAACGCTTTCATCACGCAATGCCATCTTCCCCTTGGCCTCCGAGAACAAGACGAAGATTATCGACTGGTTCAATCACGAGTACAACAAGAAGATTGATCCTGAGACGTTCTTCGGCGTCGACCTTCGCCACTTTGGAACCTACATGCACGGCGTGTCGGGGGACATGATGATGGCGTATATCGAGCTGCAGCTGTGCGAAATGGACCGACTCGAGGCCAAGGCCGGCAAGGACTGGAAGATCGACGATCTCTACCCCCTCGAACCGCTTCCCAAGTCAATGTTGATGGCCAAGTTCGACCCCAAGCAGGATGCCCCGAAGCTCAAGCCGTTCTGCATGGCCACCGGCTCCAAGGAGTCGCCGCTCACGCCCTCGGCACAAAGCGGCTGGCGCGAGTGGTCCTGGAAGGACAAGGACTATATCATCGCCGACAAGCCAGGAAGTAAGATCACCTTTGACTTTGCATCGACGCAGGGACGCGTCACTCTCTACTACCTTCGTTCGAAAGAGTTTGGCCTCGGTAATCTGGCCTGCGAAATTGAGGGTATGCCGAACTCGCGCAAGGTTCTTGAGGGATACTGGACGCAGCCGTACAACATCGGCCAGATCGAGTCCTGGTTTGGCCTGTCCGTTGGCGACCACAAGATGCACTGCGAGCTGCTTGAGGAGACGAGTGATCCCAAGGGCGGCAAGGAGTTCCGTCTCATCGCTCTCATGTCCATTTAATAGACAAAGTGCCCATCTCTGGACTATCACTGGAATATAGATCTGTATAAGTACGACCCAACCTCGTTGGTGCATGTAATCGCTTGCATTCCGGTTTGTTCTGTAATAGACTCCCACCATTTCACTTGGGAGGAAAGTAGACAAACATGTCGAGACCGCCAGAGTACGGCAGCGTGACAATCTCGAAGCCACTGTTCGGGGCACGCACATATTCGAACAGCTCACGGTATCCGTTCTTGGACTTGATCGAGTTGTCCACAAGAACGACAGCACCGGGGCGGAAGTGGGGCTGTGTGAGCTTGAGTGCAGGGAGCGCCATCGGTGTCCAAACTGCGTGATGTGAGGGTGAAACGGAGAGGTCAGTGCGTAACGGAGAATCACAAACGGGTGAGCATTCGGACATTGATAATCACGGATCACGGAGACGCGTCAGCATGGCGCCGGGTATACACTCTCCGCACGCACTGTCAAGCAGCAGCATATCCACGCTCGGCATGTTCTCCGCCAGCGTCTCGCGGAGATCGCCCACGCGCAGGTCGACCACCTCCCTGACGCCCGCCTGGGAAAGGTATTCAAGCGCGCGCTCCGCCTTGCCCGCCTCGTGCTCGGTGCCAATCACGAGGGGGCGGGTGCCCTTGAGCTCGGCATTTGCGCGAGCCGCGAGCGCGAGGTAGATTGTTGACACGCCGTACGACGTGCCGGCCTGGTGTCAGTGACTCGCTTGATGGGGAAAGATCTGAACACTGTAGAGATCAAGCCATAGATCCAAGACCCATCACACCACATGCACACACCTCCACAATGGTCGTCGCGCCCGTCGCGCGCAGGAGCGAGTACATGAACGCCGACTTGTCGCGGTCGAGCGCAATAAACTTGTCGGCGACGGCGGCGCGGAACTCGTCGGGTGGGATGGCGCGCATGTTGAAGCCGGATTCCTGCGTCTCGCTAAGCGTGTGCAGCTTGTCAAGAAGCGCGAGGACGGGCGCAGGAGCTGGGATGGTGATCCCCTGTGAGGGCGCGGAGTCACTCATTGTGCTGATTGGGTTGGTGGGCAGGTACCAATCCTTGAGGACTGTGAAGAGTCTTATGGACAGTTGTTCAGATGTCCAGAATACGTATGCCGGGTCTGTGAGTCTGTGGTCTGTCGTCTGTGCAAAGCACGTACAATGCGTATGATGTACAGTACGATGTGTTCGAGTTGAAACTCGATTCACAACAGTTGGGAGTGAATCGAGTCGAGCAACTGTTTTAGAACACCGAGCTTCCCAACTTCCGATACGGACTGCCCAGAGATCCAGAGATCAACCTAACGTCATCGGGCAGATCCACGTGGTTGGTCTTTAACGCGGACGCTGTCGAGCTTCGAGATCCTCTCTCGCTGCCTGCTCTCTCTCATTTCTCTCTCATTTCTGAATTGCATGTTCCTACTTTCCAGAATCACAACGACAGCGTCTCCCGAATTCACCGAGAATACATGACAGATGTATAACCATCTCTTGATGCCTACCACTTGACAGGCACCGGACCATGACGGCGACGGGCAGCTATGTCCTTTACCAGCCCAACGACATATGGACCATGAGCCTGGCGGTCAGCAAGATCACGTGGCGCGACCAACTACCTTCCCGTCACTGACTTACCCTAATGTCACGGCTGTGGAAACCCTTGTTCTGCGGGAGCATAAACCCATCAAGTGTTCAGAAGAAGAGTCGACAGGGTTCCTAGAGCCGCAGTGACATTGTAACTCGCAAGCGGTGCCTCATTTTACCTTGAGCTGCAGTCACTCCAACAAACACCGGGACTGCTATACGTTACCACCTGAGCGGTACAGGTCCGCTTAAGCTCATATGTGCGCATGGAGATCTGCTGTAACGTTACTTCAGTTCCAGTGCGTAGAGGAGGGGATGAGAGGTGCAAAGAATAAAACACACAACAGGCCGAGGGGAGGGGGGGGGGGGGGGGCGAGCTAGCCGCAAGGGGGGGAATGACCAAAAGGAGAATCAACACACGACACCCAGGACGATCATGATACCGATCCGCACCCCTTCCCCAGCGCCCCGCCCTCCCCCAAGACATAAGGAGGGTGTTTCAACTGTTCGGCTCTTTTCTGAGCCCCCCAAGACTTGGTGTGCTTTAACGACCTTCTGGCGCGAAATCTGCGGCTCTCCGGCAACCTCCAGCAACCTATCATGGTCCGTGCATCGATCTCCGATCTCCGATCTGATAGGAAGGGAAACAGCTTACGTCAGACGGTTTCAACTGATGCAGATCACATACACGTCATTATTTTGTGCTTTGAATGCTAGTGATAAGGACCATGCCGACATTGGCCGACATTCTGAAGCCATAAAATGATCTGCCCCGCCTTTCTTTTCACCCCGATAATGATCCAATCCCGGCTATTCAGAAGCAGTGGTGGATATTTTTCTCATCTCCGTTCGATCTCTCCCACATCGCGACGAGGATCCCCTCCTTTCTCTTCTTGACTCAATCTACCTTTTGCACTTGTTGCATCAACCCACGCAAAAAGAAAAACGCGAATCATGTCCGCGCCAATTGGTAAGTCGACTCGCGACTCACCAGCCTAGAACCGTCGATCCCTCGAACGGTGCCCCTTCCCACGTTCTTGGACATGTCCACGTTCGCGAACTGGACTCTTTCGTTCTTAGATGCCGGATTGCTGATCAGCCACAGCCCTCCTCTCGGTCTACGACAAGACTGGCCTCCTGCCTTTTGCCAAGAGCCTGAAGGAGCTCGGCTTCCGTCTCCTTGGCTCGGGCGGCACTGCCAAGCTCATCCGTGAGAACGGCATTGAGATCGAGTGAGTTGCTCGACAGTGGGAATGGGCCCGATGACACTGGACTGGACTTGTTCTGTGCTTCCAGCTATATGGTCTGCCCGCTTTCTGTATGCGCGCCATTGTGCTGACACCATCAGGGATGTCTCGTCCATCACCAACGCTCCGGAGATGCTCGGTGGTCGTGTCAAGACCCTCCACCCCGCTGTCCACGGTGGTATCCTTGCCCGTGACATCGAGTCGGACAAGGCCGACCTCGCCGACAACGGCATCAACGCGATCACCCTCGTTGTCTGCAACCTCTACCCCTTCGTTCTCCAGACCCAGAAGCCCGATTGCACTCTTGCTGGCGCCGTCGAGGAGATTGACATTGGTGGTGTGACCCTCCTCCGTGCCGCGGCCAAGAACCACGCCCGCACCTCCATTGTCTGCTCGCCTACCGACTACGACGCCGTCATTGCTGAGTGGAAGGAGGCCGGTGAGGTGTCTTCGGCCACCCGCCGTGGACTTGCCCTCAAGGCGTTCGAGGCTACCAAGCAGTACGACGAGGCCATTGCCGACTACTTCCGCAAGATGTACGCCTCGATCGACTCGGAGAAGGACCTCATCGCGGCCGCTGGTGTCTCGTACCAGCGCCTCCCCCTCCGTTACGGTGCCAACCCCCACCAGAAGCCCGCCCAGGCGTTTGTTGAGAACGGCGAGATGCCCATTAAGAGTGAGTGGATATGGGGAGACTACTAGTACCATGTGCATGTCTATAGGTACATGTCAGGACCAGCAAGGCTAACACGCTCAGTCCTTTCGGGTTCGCCGGGCTACATCAACCTTCTCGACGCGCTCAACTCGTGGGCCCTTGTGAAGGAGCTCTCAGAGGGCCTCAACCTCCCTGCCGCTGCTTCGTTCAAGCACGTCTCGCCCGCTGGCGCTGCCGTCGGTATCCCCCTCTCTGACGTTGAGGCTAAGGTTTTCGCTGTCGACGACATCCAGAACATGTCGCCCCTCGCTGCCGCCTACGCCCGTGCTCGTGGTGCCGACCGCATGTCGTCGTTCGGTGACTTCCTCGCCCTCTCCCACACCGTCGACGTCCCTACCGCTAAGATCATCTCGCGCGAGGTGTCTGACGGTGTCATCGCCCCCGGCTACGAGCCCGAGGCTCTTGAGATCCTGAAGAAAAAGAAGGCCGGCAAGTACTGTGTCCTTGAGATGGACGCCTCGTACGTTCCTGCCAAGAGCGAGTCTCGCCAGGTCTACGGCGTTACCCTCCAGCAGGGCCGCAACGACGTCAAGATTGACTCTTCGCTCTTCACCAACCTTGTCACCAAGAGCAAGGACCTTCCCGAGTCGGCCGTCACCGACCTTATCGTGGCCACCCTTGCCCTCAAGTACACCCAGTCCAACTCGGTCTGCTACGCCCTCAACGGTGCTGTCATTGGTCTCGGCGCCGGCCAGCAGTCGCGTATCCACTGCACCCGTCTTGCCGGTGACAAGGCCGACAACTGGTGGCTCCGTCACCACCCTCGCGTCCTTGCTCTTCCTTTCAAGAAGGGCACCAAGCGTGCTGACAAGTCGAACGCCATCGACCTTTTCGTCACCGGCGAGGCCTTTGTGGCCTCCGAGCAGGAGCGCGCTCAGTGGGCGTCGCTCTTCGAGGAGGTGCCTGAGCCCCTCTCTGCCGAGGAGAAGAAGGCCCACATGGCCGAGCTCAAGAACGTCGCTTGTGCCTCGGACGCCTTCTTCCCCTTCCCCGACAACGTCCACCGTGCTCGCCGCTCCGGTGTTCAGTACATTGGCGCCCCCTCGGGCTCCATCATGGACGAGGAGTGCGTCAAGGTCGCCGACGAGTACGGCATGACCTACGCTCACACCAACATTCGTCTCTTCCACCACTAAGCAGCAAATGTCTTTCTATGCGCTTGTCGGCTAGTGTCTCAAGACTGTCATCAACTTGGGCAGATCTGTACAATCTCTTCGTTTCCTTTTGTCAACAGCATTTCTCACATTCCAAACACCAAACACCATCAGCAACCTCATACCCAAAGGACATGATCTCCACACGGCTCGGAAGAATTCAACATTCAGAAACGTGTTGCGAAGAAAAAGTGGAAATAAGTAGAAGAAGTAGAAGGCACGTTGGTTGTTGCGTGCAGTTGATTTCCACATGCAAAACATGATCGAACACTATCACTGAAGGTATGCGTTTGCAAGTTACGTTGTGCATGTGCATCTCAGCCGTCAGACATGACCACGACGCTGCGTCCTCAGTGAGATCGGCCTGTGGCCCCGATGCAGCAAGCTGGGTCACCGGGGTTTGCCGACCCCTGCTGCTGCCTCTGTGAACACTGCGATTCCGACACGAGCTCAGCTGCAGGCAATGAACGGCGCCCAATCACACCACACAGCTGGGACATGATTTTGCCCGTGTGATGCGATCATCCAAATCACCATGTTGGCGGTCATTACTTTCCCGCACGAATCAATCAGCAGGGACACAACAACCAGCCTCCCCCGCTCGGACATTCATGTTTGTCGTTCCCCCTCCCTTTCGGGTCACTGTCGCGTCTCGGCCCTGGGAATTAAGCAAGACGGGGACAATGGAGATGACAACAGGCCAATGGCCAGAGCAGCCGAAGGACGAACCACTGGTGGTCAGGTTCCCATGACATGATTGACATCCTTACCGACCCAGAGGTGCGCGGTGTTCACTCCTTCTTTGTCTGTAAACTCTGAACCAAGGTACAGAGCTGCGAAGCCAAGACTAGATGAAGACATTGCTTCCACTGGATAAACGCAGGGCGCGGGGGCTTCTCGCTTGCCATGAGCTCGAGCTCAAGCTCGGGCTCGCGCTGTGTCAGCCATCCTGCTTCTCATTCGGCGATCCTCGCAGCACCGAGAACACCGCCATAATCAGAATCACCCCATAGACCTCACCCCATTGCTACTGACCTTCGTGCCTGCTTGGATGCGAGGCTCGAGGCCGTCAAAAGAAGGGCACGGGTGGTCAATCAAGTCAGCGCCACAGGTACGCCCCCATTTGGCCGGTGCGCCCGTCCGAGCGACGGGATTGCACGACTGGCTTGGGCAGCTGGACCGATTGGTGCGGCAGGGCTTAGTCCTACGGTCTCGAGTCGCCCGAGATGCACAGTGAGCAGGCGTATCGAGCCTGCCCTTTCATGAAGCAGAAACTCAAGCAATCTTCAACAGTAGGCTAGGGCAACGTTCGTTGGTCCGTGTCTCGGCGCCGATAGCCCAATCTCCTGTCTCCGATCTCCAGATTGCACATGTCCATATCAGCTTGCCATCTGGCATGCCACGAATCAAGGACAGGGGGGGTCACAAAATTCGCGGACCGGGCAACGGTGCATCGTTCGAATAAAAGCTATCAGCGCAGCAAGAACAGTGCGTCAAGCTCGATAAAGAAAGAACACAGCCGCGTCTCTTGCAGAGCTGGTATGCCTCTTTCTGCATGGGCATATGTTGACATGATGCTCCAATTCAGTATTCCGTCCCTGTTCAAGGTGTAGCCACATTACGCACGGGGCTGCAGAACCGTGAGCCTCAAGACACGATCGCAGAATCGATTGTTGTGGCTCTGTGATCTACGCGCTCCTGGTCCCCAGGTAATCTGATATCCTTCGTGACATGCACGACAGATGATCAGTGGATCAGTGGCAGTCGACTGGGCAGTGCCATGTAGAGCCTCGATTCTCAACGCATCCCCCCACCTCCAACCTGCGGCCTGCACGCCATGCGCTCACGCCTCGCACCCGCCCAACTGACGAGTCCGAGTGCACGAGCCGCGCACCGCTCAGTGGGCAGCCAAAGGGCCAAGACGGCCGAGAGTTGGAGTTGCGTTCCTACATCCCATCCTACTGCTTCGTGGATTCTGCTTCCTGCATTCTATCTCCTGGATGATCCCTGCTGCATGTTTGGTCGCGCTCGTTGTCGTGTTTGGATCATGCTGATGGCCTTGCGCAGCTATATATCACCACCACCATCCCCCACCTCTTCTCTTCTCTCCAGCCCTTGCTCTCCGCATCTCCCACCTGCTCCATCGCAAACACCTCCTCTCCCACCATGACCCACTGCTACTGCCCCAAGCCCAACGGCCAGTACTTCCAGCCAGAGTACAAGCCGCAGTACGCACAGGAAAGCAAGCCTCAGTTCACCGAGGACTGCAAGCCTCATCACCCCCAGGACTACAGCCAGGAGTGCAAGCCGCAGTACACCCAGGAGTACAAGCCCCAGTACTTTGAGTGCAGGCCCGTTCAGTACATGCCGATGCCTACCGAGTGCCCCAAGCCATATTCGCCGTGGGAGGCCGTCGCGAACAAGTTCCACCACGGCGCCCCAAAGTGCCCTCCCAAGCCCCTCTGCCACGACGTTTCCGTGCTCATCTCAGAGCTCAACTCGCTCACCTTCCCCAAGCTCAACTACTCGTGCCTCCCGCACGCCCCCTCGGTCCCGTTCCCCGTCAAGGCCAAGGGCATCCCCCTCGCTTTCGGTTTTGACGCCCGCCTCATTCGCGACGAGCTCCACCACTCCCTCCTCTGCTATCTCGCTGAAGGTGTGACGCCAAAGTACCTCGTGGCCGGCACTCCGTCGTCGCGCATTGAGTCGGCCCGCCAGATGGCCCCCTTTGACAAGATTGACGGTTACCGCTCGCTGCAGTCGTTCGTCTACGGCTCCCTCCTTCTGTCCCTCAACTCAGTGCTCCTCGAGGACGCGCCCCGCAACGCCGGCCTTGACGACACCCGTCTTTGGTCCGTGGCTGCCCCCTGTGGTACCGGTAACTCGACCGTCGAGCTCCGCGTCGGCGGTACTCCCTCGGTCGTCCTCGACCTCCACCCCGCGACTGTCGTCTCCAACGCTCTCATCGACGCCGTCCTCGCCGCCGTCAAGCTCGGCGCCGTGTACGACCAGTGCCGTGGCCGCGTCATCTCCGACCAGGTCGCCGATGCCTGCCTCCACTTTGACGCCCTGACCCTCCTCACCCAGGTAAGTGAAAGGGTGCAATGAGGCAAAATGGAATGAGGCGAGGCACTATTTTTGTCCTTTGCTTCGCTGCTTCTGCAAGCATTGATCGCCTATTCATTCCCTCGGTAACCACCCACACCATGCACCCCATCCAATCCCGCTCACTTCCTAACGCACAGATCTGGAACCGCTTCGCGCGCGACCTCACCCGCAAGGACACCTCGATCTCGTGGATCATCCTCTCGAACCTCGAGCGCTCGGTCGTCTTCCACCGCGGCTCGTCCGAGATCTCGGTCTCGCACGTCATCTGCAACGAGGGCCGCTCGACGCCCCGCGACGCCGTCCAGAACCTGTACTCGCTCGGCCTCGCGGTCTCCGTCCTCGAGAAGCACCAGTATTCCCATCCCACCCTTGTCAGCCTTATCTAAGCGTCGACGAGGAAAAACAAGGAGAAGGATGGGAACGCACACTGCTGTGGTGAAGAAAACGGGACAAGAGATCGAGATTGAGCGCAGACTGGCGGGGGTGAGAGAACGTGATAAGAGTACGAGGAGGCAGGCGTATCGGGAGGAACGTAGGCGGGCACGTCAGTACGAGGTCTACGACCACCAGACCCAAATCCGGAGCCTGCACCCGCACTCGCACTCACTCGCGTCGTCGGACTCCGCAGCTCCTTCCAGTCGCAACTCCCTTATGCTCCGCCGCAGCCCTCTACCTACCCAGTTTCCATCATCAGTATCCACCTCTACCCCTAATCCTACCCATCCGCCTGCCCCCTCTCCCCCTCCCCCTCCTGCTCCAACTCACCCACCACTTCCTCCACTCCTTCCCCCCAAGCATGACAAAAGTGACACCCAAGATGAAAGTCAAGAAGACGACCAAGCCACCATGTTCCCAACGCCCTTTCCTCTCACCCCATTGTACATACCACCGGCTCCCCTCCCATTCCCATCCCCATCGCTAATGAGCCTCCGCGCGACGACCACTCCGTCCGCAGCTACTCCAGGCAGTATATGGCTGTTGTCGTAGCGTACTGCGCGTTTGCCATATTACTCCACTCGTGCAGTCTCGCATATACGTGATGCCACCTCCGTCGACCAATGAACTACGTTGCGATGCATTGTCGTCCACCTTCTGAACGTTTCTGTCAGTGGTTCCTCGCACGTACCCATGCACGTCAGTTCGCGCCGATTCAGAGCTGCTCCCACGGTATGCACGCCACAGATGTTAGACAGCCAACAAGGCACATAGAAAACGGGCGAGTCATGGGGAAGACATAAATAGCGAGGGCCCCATGTCGCAAACGGTAAGGCTCAGAAGTGAGCGTTGATCAAAGCTTAGAGGGTCAGAAAGACCGGTTCTGAATAACGCGCAAAGCACTTGTGAAGGAATGAGCGGAGCGTAAGGGCCCAAGCATGGAGTGGTCTGGCTTCGTCAAAGTCACTCAATTTCGGTGACTGACGGACAGCTGCAAGACAAGAGATGCCCCTGTGTCAGCTTGGCGAAACTACCATTCCCTTCGGCATCCATCGCCGTCACTGTCCACACCATCTACCGGGGCGCGGCCCGCCCCGCGCATATATCAGAGGCATGCATACTGCCCGCACGTCTGGTCGTTCTCGCTCCCTCTGGCCCGCTCTCTCGTGGCCCCGCTCATGCAACCTGCACGGGCTGGACAAGCGTGATGTTGTCGCCCTTGAGGAGGATGCGTCCTGTACGTCAGCTTCGAGGTATGTCGTAAAGCTCACCTAGTGGCCGGCGCGGCTTGGCCTCCTTGCCGGGCTTGGCTGAGCAGTCGTAAACCTCCTCCGTCTCGTCCAGCACCACGTTCATGAACTCGTCGAAGCCCTGCGTGTTAGATGTGATGTAGGGGCGGGACGCACGATGATGTACGCCTCGAAGCGAAAGTCCGTGTTGTCGTACAGCCAGATGCTGACGCGCGTGTGCTGTTGTGTCAAGGCAAAGCGAGGGAATGAGGATAGCACGGCACAAAAGAAGGGAGCACAATGTCAGCAAACGACAGACGGCAGAGCAAGTGACGTACCTTCTGCAGAAACGAGAAGAGAATGTTGATGGGCTGGGAGTGAGCGGCGGAACAATAGCGCATCCACATCCACAATCGATCTGCCATCTACATACCTGGACCATCACTTTACGACCGGACATGATGGATACAGATGGTGTTGGGGGAAGATGCCGCCAGGCGAAGAGCTACGCGTTTCTCAAGACGGTCGTCCGTCTGTTTTCGTTCCTTTTGTCCCGCGAGTGCACCGGAGAAGCTTAGTGTAGCTGTCAAGTGCGTGATGTGTGGATGAGCACAGGTGGGATGAGTGTTATTGTTGTTGATGATCACCAGCAAAGGCGGTCGTTTGAGCTCGATGTTGACCGAACAGAGCGAAGAATGTTGCAAGATGACTGCCCGCTGGAGTGGGAGGAGTAAATAAAGTCATTAGAAATCTGGTGGTAATGAGATACCACGTGCCATTTGAAAAACCGGAAGCCATTGAGATCCTTTCCGGTTCATTTGGCTATGTCTTGGGGGTCTACTTCCCTTGCAAATCTGATTCCGCTGATCACATCCATCCCATCACAGGGTTGTCAGACCCTGCATTTGTGCTTTGCTCTGTGTGCTTTTGTATGCACGTATGCATCTTCTGAATATCTGGAGAGAGCATCTTGCATGCCTTTTTCATGTGCCGCACTGTTGAGAGGAATGCAGCACAAGAACGGCCAAGCCAGTTGCATGCTGTATGAACAAAAAGACAAAGGAGCACTGTCCAACAAGGACCAGCTGATCAGGCACGGGGCCCACAGCGTGGAGGGCGATTGCCGAGTCGAAAAATGATCAGCCACAAAATGTAGTGGGAGTACAATGTAGTGGGAGTACAGTAATGTGCCTGGTCAGCAGAGGTGCAGAGAGATTATTCCGTCGTCCCGTGTGTGTTACTCGGCAATGACTCTCTGTCTTTATCTCATTGTGCTAAGCAGGCGGAGCTCCGGAAAACCGTAACTATGTGACTGCATGTTCCGAACGGACAAGAAGCCGGACGGGGGAAGAGCCTGAGGCGCAGAGGTTGTGATTTGTGTCTCAGGAGTGAGATTGTTGCGCCTAGATTGCACCCGGCCAGCCCACCCACTTTTGGATGAATGAGGTTATCGCACGCCGTGCAGACAGACAGGGATTCCAGATAGCATCTCGTGACTCTCATTTCTCTCTTCGATCTCTTCCATCCCATCGTCACCGGCTACGACTTTTTTGACAGCCATCCCCGCATCTCATCTCTTCTCTTGCCCCTTTCCACTCCTTGCATTCCACACTTCTCACGATGGCGGTGAAAAAGTACAAGATCCACGTGCCGGCGACGACGGCGAACGTCGGCCCGGGCTTCGACGTCTGCGGCATTGCGCTCTCGCTCGCGCTCACCCTCGAGGTCACCGTCCCGACTGACGGCAAGGGCGATCCGACGCCGACGATCGAGTATACGGGCCTTGATGCGGACAACGTCCCGCTCTCGCCGTACAAGAACCTGCTTACCCGCGTCGCGCTCTACGTGCTGCGCTGCAACGGCATCGACACGTTCCCGAACGGCGTGCACATTCACGCCCACAACGAGATCCCCTTCGGCCGTGGCCTCGGCTCCTCCGGAGCAGCCGTCATCGCCGGTGTCCTCCTCGGCAACGTCCTCGGCTACCTCAACCTCCCCGTCTCCC
Source organism: Apiotrichum domesticum (assembly GCA_001599015.1). Lineage (NCBI taxonomy): Eukaryota > Fungi > Basidiomycota > Tremellomycetes > Trichosporonales > Trichosporonaceae > Apiotrichum > Apiotrichum domesticum. The sequence continues at coordinate 2,425,999 of BCFW01000002.1, read as the reverse complement.
GCCTGCTCGACTTTGCGCTCATGGTCGAGCGTCACCCGGACAATGTGACCGCCGCGCTCGTCGGCGGCTTCGTCGGCTCGTACCTCCGCGAACTGTCCAAGGAGGACCTCGAGGCCGCGTCCGTCCCCCTCGCCGAGGTCCTGCCCGAGTACCCCGCCGACGCCGGACCCAAGTGGGGTGCGCACCCGCCCCAAGCGCCACTTGGCATCGGCCACTATGTCCGCTTCGGGTGGGCACCAGAGATCAAGGCGATTGCCGTCATGCCCCGTTTCGAGCTTGCCACCGCAAAGTCTCGCGGCGTCCTCCCGGAGACCTACACGCGCAAGGACATGGTGAGTACCAAAGGATGGGCCGGTAGGGTTTGGGCGTCACAGGCGAAGGGCAGCAGCCCGAAAATGCCCAACTCATGAACTTGACCTGGGGCGGCCGAGCTGGCAGCGCCTCAGCGTAGTGATTGATGGAGAAGACGCGGTTTGTCCGCTCGGAAGCCGCAGTGACAGAACATCTGCGTGCAGGCATGCTGTGGCTCGGAATCGCTCCCTCCTTGGCCAGCGTTGTTCCCCCCTGTGACTGCGCTGCGAGACTACAGTCGCCCTTGAGCTGGAGTACAGGCAAGCCGTGGAAGCCGGACGCGAAAAACACCCCCTGATGAGAACTCCACTAACTTGCAGGTCTTCAACCTTCAGCGTCTCGCCGTGCTCACGACTGCGCTCGCGCGCTCACCGCCCAACGCTGAGCTTATCTACGAGGCGATGAAGGACCGTCTCCACCAGCCGTACCGTGTGCCTCTTGTGAGTAAAACTGGAGAGGCCCAGCTGCTAGAAATTGTTGAACAGCGGCGTCGTGCCGGTTCTGAAAGAGTAATGACTCACTCGCAGATTCCCGGCCTGCAGACGATCCTCTCCGATCTGACATACACGTCGCACCCGGGTCTGCTGGGCATCTGCCTCTCTGGTGCGGGGCCGACGATCCTCGCGCTCGCGACCGCCAACTTTGAGGTGATTGCGCGCGAGATTGAGAGGATATTTGCCGAGAACGGCGTTCAGGTCGACTGGAAGGTGCTCGACATCGACACCAAGGGCAGCTGGGTGGAGGAGATCTAGGAGGGAGTAGAGATCGCGGGGAGGAGAGTCGAAGAGAGGCCCGCGGAGAGGATAATTATTGAGACGCGTACATCACTAGCACAGGCCGCCGGCGCGGCCACACTCATCACATAGCACACTGTTCCTGCTCAACCATGAATCTCATGTGGCGGTAGCTGGAGTAGCGATAGGATGAGATGGGATGGGATAGGATCGGACGGATGGGCAGAAACTGTGGTCAATCCGAAAGATGCACGGAGGAGGGATAACTTGCAGATGATCCGCTAGCCACTGGCCACAGATCTAATAACCGACGTGGCGCAATGTTGACTGTAATGCATTGCGGTTCTGCACGATTCATCTCTCTGCGATGCATGGATATCAAGCATTTACCAGAACAAAAATGCCGTCGCTTGGCCTGGCGGGTAAAAGCGGCCTGCCTGAGATTTGGATTTTCCCGAGAGCCCCGTTAGCTCAGTGGTAGAGCGTGTCACTCGTAAGCACCTCCAACAAAAGGGGTCATGACAAGGCCAGTCGTTCAAGTCGGCTACGGGGCAGAAGCGTTCGATTCCCGCTGTGAAGCGTCGGAAGCGTGCCTTTTTGTGCCGGAGGTTGAATGCTGGCCTCCGCGAATCAACGATGGAAAGATGGGAACGATGGGGAAGGGCTGAAGCGCTGAAGGTTACATGAGTCTGAGGCACTGCAGACGTGCTGACTGCGTTGGGGTGATCGGAGCGCAGACCATCTAGATCAGACGATACGCGGTGTGATTGCGCGCGAGGCCATGATGGGCATGAGTGACGTGATCCCACTGATAGCTCTGACATCTGAAGCATGTCCGGTCGCCTGTCCACTCGCCAACAACAACTCGTATACATACACTTTAATATAACCTGATTACACCGGTGGCAACTGGCAGAATGACAAAGCCAGTCGCGAAGCACGAACGAGGCTGTGGTGGTACCAGATCTATGCGCCATTCTTTCTACAGGGCACGTCGCTGGGAGCTTCACACCGGCGGCGATGGCGGCACATCCTCGCAGCGCGGAATGTCCTCGATCCAGAGCTGGCCGGTGCTGAGGCGGTTATCCGCAACGAAGCACCCGCGGCTCGTACGGTCCCACACGAGGTTGCCCCCGATCGACTGCCCCGGCGTCTGGCACACAATCGCGACGGGCGCGTACCGGTCGTACCGCGACACCATGTTGCAGATTGTCGACGGGCATGTGCGGCAGTTGAGGGCCTTGTCCTTTGAGTAGCCGACGTAGTTTGTGCCGTCCCAGTAGCCGCGTTTTGCGGGTGGGCTGAGGGGAGAGGCTGCGGCGGCGGTGAGGAGCGCGAGGAAGAGAAAGGTTTTCATCGTGGGCCAAGTGTAAGTCTGCCGTCAGTATTCTAGAGCGCTGGTTTGGGTAGTATACGCACTGTGGATCTTTGGGAGGATGGCAATCTCGCGCAAGTGGCGAGGGTCAGAGCCAGTAAGTTGGAAGTCTCGAGCTGCGATCAACGTGATGAGGATGAGATGAATGAGGATCCAGCAACAACAACCCTCCTGATCACTCCATAGTCTCCAGGTATGTGACTTGGCTTAGCCCCCTATTCCGGGCGTTTGGGGGTGAAGAGTACAGCAGTCTCCACTGCGGTGTCCTTGAAGGCGGCCAGTGTCCTTGAAGGCGGCGGGTGGAACAGAGCAGCGCGGCTGTGCCTCATCATGGACGCGGGCCGCACAGGGTAACCTCAACAAAGTATCATGCTTGAAACCTTGTTACCCCCCGGAATCCCCGTACCCACGGAGCTTTTGCTGCCAGCACAAGTCTACGCCTCAACATCCGATGACATGTATTCTCCGGAAGCTGCTTCAAGGCTGTGCACGGTGTCGGTGACCGGTTTCAGTACTCTGAGCCATTGTGCTGTTCTGAACGACCTACATAGTGGGCCGAGATAATACATCAACGTGCTCGCATAATCCCAACAGAGCTCGAGCAGAACAGCTGGCCCCCTATGTACCACTACATGCTACAGCTTGCCCCCGACGCGGTCCCAGAACGCTGCTGCCTGTGTGGCCGGGTACGGCGTACGGCGGTGGGCCGCCCCGATCTGCTGGATGTGGCGGTACATGCCCTCCTGCGCGCGTGAGCGATCCAAATCAAGAGAAAGGTAGACGAGCAGACTTGAAACTCTGAACAGGCACTCTGTACCCACCTTGATTCCTCCGTACGCCTCGCTCGCGACAGCCGGAGCCTCACGCACGCCCCTCTCGACGGCACAGCGCACGAGCAACTCTCTATCGCCGTCGTCGTCCGCGATCTCATCAATCAGGCCGACAGATAGCGCCTCCACCTGCGTCCACCGCTTGCCGAGCATGATGTCGCGCAGCACCCAGCCGGGATACCCCCCGCGGGGGGCCAGGCGCGTGCGCACGAGCGCGCAGTCGGCCGCGTTGATCGGCATACCTATAAGGAGCTACAGTCAGAGCGGAGGATAAAGGAATCGAGACTGTACACACCTCGTTGGCGGAGAGCAACCCCTTGCCTGAGGTCATGATGCGGATGTCGCACGTTAGAGAGACGAACAGGCCGCCCCCGAAGGCTGTCGTCAGCGCCGCCGTATCACGCCCTACCGTGTCCGTTGATGGCGGCGATCGTGACCATCGGATAGGTGACCAGTCGCCACTTGAGCGTCTCCCACGTTTCTATCGTCAGTCGCCGCTGGCAGCAATACCTACGGGTGATGAACCCGGGCACGGCGTCCGGATTACTCGGCAGTCCGAGGCCATTACAGAAGAACTTGGGGTTTGAGCTCGTGAGGACGAACGCCGCGCCGCGCTGTCCGTTTGTTTGTGCTTGTGCGCGTTCGCTCCGCCACTCCGCTTCAGCCGTATCAAGGCAGTTGTGAAGCTGGCGCATCGCCCCGGCCGTCATCTTGTTATCCGGCGGAGCGTACACCGTCGCCATCCACACATCTCGGTGTGGGCGGGTGAGCACGACCTCGGTCGCGTTCGGGTCAGACGGCGTGGGCACCGCGAGGGTACGCTCTGCAGGCTCTGGGAGGGCGGACATTGTGCATTGACAACATCTACAGTACAGTCCGACAAAAAGTTGGATGTTGGATTGTCGTGAATCGGCTCGTGTCGGTAGTTGCCGGATTCCCCACCTCCACTACGACTGGACTCGGGATTCGGCGTCGCCGTATCATTAAGACTCCATTACGATCGCCATACGGCGCCATACTGGGCATAGCTGGCTGTCCACAGCAGTAGTAGTGCTAGTAGTGATAATGATACTATCCTTTGTGCAGAGTTCTTGGGACCCCACATTAGCGGCCATGCACGATGACCCAACGCGCTGCGCACGAGCTCCGATGGCACCGACGCCGTCGGACGTCGCAGCAGGCAGGCACTCCATTCCGATGGAAGCAGACCCTCTTGGCAGCTGGAGATGACGTTAATCCGCTTCCTTCTGTTGTGCCGCAACATCTCACGTGCTTCCCGGTCAATATAAACCTTGAGACTCGAGTCTTGCACAGCACCCCAGGTCTGTGGTTTACTGTTATATCTGACCAACACTTTCGCCCGTTGCTCGCTACCGCAACACGCTCGACTAACCCGCTTTGCATGTCGCTACCGCGCTCGGCGACACCGGCCGCACAGATTCGAGACTGAACCATCATGTCCGTCGCGGCGGCACAGGCGCACACTGCGCTGCTCGTGCTCGCCCTCATCGTCGCCGTGATCGTTGTAACTGTGTCGGGGGTGTTTGTCGGCCTCCAGTGGGCGCCCGATCCTGGTGCGTAAACGCCAACTGTCGCGTACTCATTCCAGACCCACGATATTCTCGAGGCGACCCCGCGCCGCCCATCGTGGTGCTCGTCTGGAGCTGCTTGACAGTTCTCTACCTCGCCGTGTAGTATGCTTCTTTCTCGCCACGGCCAAACATCCTCCAACATGGCTGACGTCCAGTTTTGTGGTGCGCACACTCAACTCGTACAACTTCTTTGTCTGCATCATCATGGATATCGTCTTCCTTGGCGTGCTCGTCATTATCGGCGTGGGCGTCAACGCATCCATGATCGTTGTCGAGCGGCGGGGCCAGTGGGTGAAGGCTGCCGAGGCCGGGTATGTTGGCGGAGGTATCCCCACGTGAGTCACCAATGCTATGGACGTTATGGAGGCCTGAAAGCCTGGATGTTGGAGCCACAACTGACACGCAGCGTGGGAATCGTGTGTATCTGTATGGGCTGGGTTCTCGTCGCTGTCATGCTGGCTATCCTCCTCTTTGAAGTCATCTACACGCTCAAGCAGCACGGCGGGTCCGCGACTGCATGGCAGCTGTCATTCCTTGATATGGCAGACGACAGGCAGGTGCTGCGCTCGCGGCGGCGCTCCACCCTCGGTGGCGCGGTTGACCTCACGGAGACCAACTCATCTGGGACGCCAGGGAACCCGACTGTCACAGCAGAGGTCACGCCGCTCGTGCTCCCGCCGCCCGCGCCGCCGCCGTACGAGCCCCCGTTACTCGAACAGGTGCTCGCCGCGTCACCGACGCTTCTTTCCCCGCAGTCACACCTCCCAGCATCCCCCGCCACGGGTCCGTACACAGACCACCGGCAACTGTCTGGATCCTCGACGTCCCCTTTGTGGCCGCAGGAAATGCCCGAATTAAAGCGTGCAACTCTTGAAGCCGCACTCCCGGAGTGGAAGCGCGAGGCCATCGCCGGACCGCACCTCCCGCGCACCTTGCCCAACCCGCCAGGCGGAGCAGTGAATGTAGATGCCCCGCCAGTGCGTTTGACGAAGAGATGAAGGATCGACAGGCCGTTTACTGCTCATAATGTTGTATTCTATGCTCAATTAATGAATAGACTGCTGTTGCATCACCCGGTCTGTCAGATACTAAAACGATTACGCCTTGCCCTTGCGCTCGAGCTCCTCCTGCTCCTCCTGCTGCAGCTGGGCGTCGATCTTGGCGCCACGGGACGGCTCGTTGCCGTGCATCCGTGCGGGCGCAGTCGGGTCCTCCTTGAGCGCGCGAACCTCCTTGGTGTCGGTGTCCTCGTTCTCTGCCTGCTTGGCAGCCTCCAAGCGGTTCGCAATGGAGCGCTGGTCCTCTGTCTGTTAGTGAGGAACGGAAAAGAGGAGACATACTGGTGTCGGTGTTGTCGTGCTGGCCCTCGGTGCCCTCGTTAAAGCGTTCTTCCTCGGCGCCCATTGTGGTGATAGTCTTAGAAAGGTGTTGGGTGGGGTGTAGTAGAGGTGCTTGAGTCGAAAACTCTCGTAGTGGGCGACACGACCGTCCTGATCGCCGAGCTTTAAGTACTCTGCAGACCCCACTCCGGAGCACACCCCACTCCGAAGCAGAACCCACTAGAGCTCTAGAGCATCCAGACTCTAGGCAACGTCACCAGCACGCACATTGCCATGCGGGAGAGCTTGCTCGCGATCGAGCGCGCGCGGCCTGCGGTGTGATGTCATCCCGCAATATACGTCATGGTGGAGCACTGCCCACAGCGTATTGGCCGATTATCTTTCGTGCTGCACATGGATTTCTGCAAGCGACCTCTCGCATATACGTATATGCTTTGGCAGTGACGCGGTGCGACCTCAGGGTCTGCTTGTCGGGGAGAAGGGGACGACATTGCGTGCACACGAGTCGCGATGTTTGGATGTAGTCGCGTGGGTGGTGGAATTCTGAAATATCCGGATATCCCACAATTCGCCTGGCAGTGCCCGAGCTGATAACGTGTTAATGTGGCCACACCGTGTGCAACACCCGCCCGGCATCCTGTGCCTGTCCGCCAAGGGCGAGACTTCCCATGTGACTCTCAGCCGCACAGCATTGCGGCCAGGCATGCCCGCAATGCCGCGGGTTGCCGCATCACGATGATAGATATCGGATCCAGATAGGCGTTTAACTGTGTCAGCAGATACATGCCGCACAATCTGTTGTGAGGTGGGAAGCGATGTGTGGCAGGTGTTGTGACATGTCCGTTGGGAACAAGATGTTGAAGCACGGTGCCGCGAGTATAACATGTCCCCCGTTGAGCAGCAGCTGCACGGCATCCCCTCCTCTCTGCTATACTCATCATGGCCTCATTCTCCCTCTTCAACCCCAACGACAACCCGAACGCCAAAGACAGCAAGGTCGTCGACGCCCGAACGGGCGAGACGGCGCCCGCCCTGCCCCGCTGGGAACGCAAGACTTTTGGTGAGTGTTAAGATGATCTTAAGCTGACGATAAGTGGACTATGCTGCTCCTCGACGCGTACGTTCAGTAAAGGATGTTTGGTAGCTGCACATTTCCTGTTCACACTGCCACAACATGTCTCCCCTCGGTGCCACACACAGACTGATACCCAGATCGTCCAGCAAACGGGTACGCAGCTCGGGCGCATCTGCCCTAAATGCGGCGAGCGTGAGTCCCCAGCGCTGTGCAGGCACGTCCAACGACAGCGGCGGTCGTCGGCGCACAGGAGATGCGCGTCTTCTCCCTCCTGTGGGTTATCCCCGTCTTTCCGCTCGGCGAGCGTGACATCTGGGGCTGCGGGCGCTGTGGTAAGAGCGACAAATACAAATAGGAGCTAACGGCAGGGTGGCGGCAGAGGCGCGGCGATGGTCCGGACCCCGCGAAGCAGAACGTTTCCGAGGGTGAGCGCGTGCCCCTTGACGAGGAGGTCGTGCGCTGCGCCGCCGAGACGGTCAAGGTGGACGACCGGTTCCACCAGGACACCGAGTCGGTTGGCAAGCGTGTTTAGTAATTGTCAGAAGATCTGTAGCGAATGGGAAAAAAATACCAATGAAGGACATGTGTCTTAGACACTGCGGCATGTGGAAAGAAGGGGTGAGACAAGCCGGGCAAAAAGAAGACTAGAAAACAATCAAAAAGAAGCAACACCCAAAACACCAAGGGGGTGATCGACGCGTTCCTTCACTTTGTGGAGACCCCACACACACGAACCCCGTCGAGAACTTCGGAGCTCGAGCATTTCGATCGATGCCATCCATCGAGCCCCATAAAAGGATGCCTCTTATTCGACCTCCCTTCCATCCTGTCCATTGCCCAACACCTCTCAAAGCAAAGATGACCGCGATGTCCACCGCGCTGCGGAGCTGGTCGCCGCCGTTCGGGTTCGGCCCGCTGAACGCGCTGCACGAAACCCTGCTCCAGGCGGACAACGTGAATCTCACCACCGCCTTCCTTTGGATGCTCGCATCCGTTCCGTTGCTGCCCCAGGCGTACCTCCTCCTTGCACCTGGTACACGACTCGCCCGATCCGCCATTGGTGTCGTCGGGTTTTCGATGACCGTCGCCGTCTGGCTCCGGTACCGCTTCACTGGGGAGTAATCCGAAAGCGCTGCGCTAATCCACAGACCTGGCGAGCAACTCGTTCAACACGTTCCTCAGCTCCATGGCCATTTTCTTCATGTTCCGTTACACCGAGTGGGCTCTCCTCGAAGGTCCGCTGGTTGACCCATGGATGAAGCCAGAGTATGGAGCGCGTCACCGTCTCCTCGCAGCTCTGACGCTCACGATGGACGTCCGCGGCGTGTATCTCGGAAGCTATGGGCTCGACTCGACCGCTGGACCCTCAAACAGTGGGAAGGCGGTCTGTGCACACTGTGCGAAGATGTGCGCGGAAGAAGGAAACGAGGTATGCGCGGCCCGTGTCCAGTCCGCTACCGCCACGCAGGAGCCTCCCCGGGCGGCGCACCTGCCCCCCGCCACCGGTCGGCCCACGGACCGCCTCGGGTCCATCCGGCGGCACTTCTTCAACGCTGCCTGGCGGTTCGTGCTCGTAGATGTGTTGAACACCCACATCCGTGTGCTTGGTGCGGGCACCTTCCACAAGCCGGGAGGCATGCCCGGCGCCCTGGACGCATTTGCGGACCGCGTCGGCATTCGCCTGCTCCCCACCGTCCTCGGGATTGAGCTTCCCCGCTGGACCATGATCGTCATGGCGGAGCTGCTCATCCCGGCAGCAATGGGTCTCTGGATATCGATCCCCTACCACCTCTTGGCTATGATCGCCATCGCAACCGGATTCTCGCCCGTCTCATCTTGGGATGTCGACATGTTTGACTCGCCGTTCCTCCCCACCTCGGTGATCGACTTCTGGGGCCGCCGCTGGCACTCGGTGCTAAGGGTAAGTTAAATCTTACAGCTACTCTGACAGCCCAGCACCTGTTCGTTTCTCTTGCATCGGGCACGATTCACGTTCTCCATCTTCCTCACACGTCGTACGCTATCGTGTTGCTCTCGTTCTTCTGGAGTGGCGCGGTCCACGTGCTCGTACACCTCGCCTTGTACCCCGTCCCGGACAGTGGCAAAACTATGGCGTTCTTTCTCCTCTGCGGTGTCGCATGCGTCGCCGAGGTGGGCTTCAAGCGTGTCACTGGGAAGCGCGTTGGGGGATGGGCGGGTCGCATTTGGGCCTCGACATTCATGCTTGTTGTCGGCCGCATCGTGATGGACGCGTGGGCCGACTCAGGCTTCTTCGCAGGATACCTCCTCCCACCAGGAGGCCTGGGTGATCTCTTCTCCGGATGGCTGTGGACCTGGATGTACCGGCCGTTCTGGAGGGACGTCTACACTGCATAGATATAATTGCTAGATGTACATAGATGCAAGTTTGGGTTACATGACATCGTGAGCATGGCCTTCTGACATGGTGTCACTCGCATCGGTGCGGATGTCCGGCTATCTGGCAGCGAATGAGCCAGGGATTAGCCGTTGAACCGGATCAATCAATCCTCACCCAGACCATAAATCCACATTCTCGGTATCTCTCCCGTTGCCGACTCTCCTCTCTCAACAACTCATTCTCCCCGTGATAAACGACTATGTCCGTCCCCGTCGCCGCGCTCAAGACGCGCCTGCGGTCACACTACCCGTGGTTCCTCGCGTACCGCACCCGCTGGGCCGACAACGACCAGTACGGACACGTGAACAACTCGGTGTACAACTTCCTGTGCGCGCCCTCTGCCGTCGTCCTTCTAACTCCAGGATTGACTCGGTCGTCAACACCTACCTGATTCAGCACTGCGGGCTGAAACCAAACGACACGGCGTCGACCGACCCGATTGGCCTCGTCGTCTCCTCGTCGTGCAACTACTTTGCCCCGCTGTCGTTCCCCGAGGTCGTCGACCTCGGTGTCCGCGTCAGCAAGCTCGGCAACTCGAGCGTCACGTACGAAGTGGGCTTTTTCGGACAGGGATCCAACAAGGTCGCGGCAGTCGGCGGGTTCACCCACGTCTTTGTCGACCCGAAATCGCGCCGCCCCACCGCCATGGCGGAGCGTATGCGCGAGGGCCTCATGGAGCTGTACTCTGAGTTTGAGGCCGATTCCAAGTTGTAGAGGTAGGGGATGTACGGCCGCACTGTGTATGAAGGGATTCCGGTACTCGCTACTCAGGAAGTGTAAGGTCAAAACTGACACCCGACTGCTGACCGACCGACCGCGCTGATCACAGTCGACGACTGATGCATTGACAAACCTACCCGCACTAGAAGACACACCACTTGCCTCCCTTCTCCCCTCCAACAAATGCGTAATATTTGCATCATGCTCTAAGACACGCTATGAGTCGTAATATGCTTCTACACCATGCCAGTGGTCGTCCCGCCGCTGCCCCTCGCTACTATTACAGTGTTCTTTTAGTTGTCAAGCTTGACCTCCTTGAGGTTTGGCGAGACGTCAAACTTCGCGCCAGTCTTGGCCTTGATCTCCTCGAGGGTCGCGCCGGGCATGATCTCAGTCAGAGTCATCTTGCCGGCCTTGCGGTCGATCTCGAAGACGGCAAGCTCGGTGATGATCATGGACACGCAGCGCGCGCCCGTCAGCGGCAGCGCGCAGTTGTCGACAATCTTGGGCTCGCCGCGCTTGTTGCAGTGGTCCGTGACGACTGTGGGTCAGCGCCATTCGAGCAAAGAAGGAACCAAGCTGTTCCTTCCCAATACTCACTGATAATCTTGGTCTTGTCAGGGGAGGAAACGAGGTCCATCGCGCCACCCATTCCCTTGACGAGCACGTTCGGGATGATCCAGTTGGCCAGCTTTTGGGGTCAGCATGTATCTCGGATTATCAAAACTCACGTCACCACGAGCCGAGACCTCCATGGCACCGAGGACAGCGACGTCAACGTGTCCACCACGGATCATGGCAAAGGACTCGGACGAGTCGAAGATGGCGGCGCCGGGAACCATGGTGATGGTCTCCTTTCCGGCGTTGGTGATGTCCTCGTCGGCCTGTGCCCGGGTCGGGGGCGGGCCCATGCCGAGAAGGCCGTTCTCAGACTGGAGCCAGACCTTGCGGCCCTTGGGAAGGTGCGCGGGGAGGAGGGTGGGCATGCCGATGCCGAGGTTGACGTAGTATCCGTCCTTGAGCTCCTGGGCGGCGCGGATGACGATGCGCTCGCGGGCCGCGCGCGCCGCTCCCTTACCGAGCGCGGCGTCCGGGTCAGCCTCCTCTCCAGGCTCGGGGGCGAGGACGAGGGTCTCAAACTGCTTCGGCTCGGTCGCCTTCACGATGCGGTGGACATAGATGCCCGGCAGGTGGATCTGGGAAGGGTCCAGCGTGCCGACGGGGACGATCTCCTCGGCCTCGACGATCGTGAGCTTGGCGCCCTTGCCCATCGGGATGTTAAAGTTGGTCGCAGTGTAGCGGAACACGGCATTGCCTGCCTCGTCGACAGTCTTGGCGTGGATGAGGGCAACGTCGCCGGGAAGCGCCTCCTCGACAACGTACTTGCGCCCCTTGAGCTCAACCGTCCGGCGCGGCTCGGGGTACACGGGGGGCTTGCCGTCCGCGGTGGCATTGCGCATCGGGATGTTGCCCTTCTCCACCGCCGTCTCGACACCCGTCGGGGTCAGGAACGCAGGGATACCGGCACCAGCGGCGCGGATACGCTCCGCAATGCTGCCTTGCGGCGTCAACTCGACCTCGATCTCGCCCTTCAGGTACATGTTCTCGAGCATCTTGGTCCTGCGTGTGAGCTCAGGCGTCGGAGCTTTCCTTGTTTCAAAACTCACGCTCCCACATGGCTGACAATCATCTTCTTCACCTGGCCGGCCTTGATGAGGGCACCGAGACCCTTCTCCTCGACACCAGCATTGTTCGACGCGATGGTCAGGTTGTTCACTTCAGTGCTGCCGCGGGCCGCGAGAGCCTTGAGGAGCGTGTCGGGGATACTGCGTGTTAGTGGGCGATTTCCGGGTCACAGGGCATTGGGAGAACGCGTAGTGGAGGTAACCACTGAGGCACACCTGAAACTTCCACTCGCGCTCTCCAGCTACTCACCCGCACAGCCCGAAGCCGCCGGAGAGAACGGTGTCGCCAGACTTGACGGCCTTGACGGCCTCGGCAGCCGAGTCGTAGACCTTGTTGACGCGCCGCGGGACTGAGGACGCGAAGCCGCGCGCGAGGATGCGCGTCGTCGTGCGGGTAAGTCGCCTGCTCGCGAGGTTGAGCATTTTGGGAAAGTGGGAGGGGAGGGATGGGGAGGATAGTGGGGGAGGATTGTGCGGCGCGCGACTCTGCCTCTCGCCAGTATTAATACATCTTGGACATCTGACCTTACGTCCTTTGACCTCTTGGCCCCACTGACCTGGCCCATTGTCGTTGCCAGAAATCCAAATCGAAATCAAGTGCCGCCAGCACCTCCGCACTGTGCCCGTACGGCGCGTGCCTCGAGCTGGGGCAAGCTGGCCCCAGAGGCACTGGCCTGGATCTGCAGCAAGCTCCGCGTTCAGCCCCGCGTCCGTCAGCGCCGAGTGCGTTCCTGGTTGGGTAGTAAAGTTGCAAAGGTTGGCGGGCCGAGGTGGAGCACGGCAGTCAGTCACATGTCAGTGCAGCCTTCTGTACATTCTGTTTCTCTGGTGCTCCGCTTTCGTGTTGCCCTGAAAATTATCCTTGCACGCCTCCGCACCCTCTGAGGCCGGCCACGGTGGTCCGCGGAGATTAGTGGCGCCTGGCGCCTATTGGGTGGCATCTCGGCTTGTTTCACACTATCCAAAAGAACTGCTCGCCGCCACTTGGTTGGCTCCGTCTCGGCAAGCATTCAGCAGCATCGCACTGCGTGCAGCATGCAGAGAGCAACGTGGTGTCGCTTATGTTCATGCGCAACCCTGGCACTTGGACGCTTGGCGCTGTCCGGCCTCGCGTCGGCTTTAGCTCTCCTGCAGCCATCCCCCTCTGCGAGCCTGGCCCCGCGCTTGATATGTAATTCCAGCGCGCGCCGGCATACGCGGGCGGTGTGATCGTCCGTTCTGTCCTCAATCCCTTGAACACTTGGCTCGGCGGTCCCCCGGCACGGAGCACGGAGCTCGTTGGGCTCCACTCTCCTGCAATTCTAGCCAAAGATCGATTTGACGCAATTCCGACTTCAGCTGCCATGTGCATCTCATGCTCTAGCCATGATACATGACGTCACAACCACCGATCACCACATCCGTTGAAGGTCAACAATGTCTCCAACCTATTCCGTCTCGATGGGCTCAAACGACGGCTTGAAGACAATGCCGCTCATGAGGTCCGGCATCTGGCGCAGGCCCTTGTCAACGATGATGTTTTCGCCATTCACGCCCGCCGCCATGTCCGACGCGAGGAAGACTGCTGTCTGGCTGATATACGACGGTGGCGCCGTGGCTGTGGCCGCGAGCGCGGCCATCTCGGGCGGGAGATGCGCAAACTTCGCGGTGTGCTCTGCCATACCCGTGCGCGCTTGTTCTGGGGTCAGCAATGAAAGAGACAGGAAACGTACCTGAGGCGGTGGCGAGCGCAGGGATGTGGATGTTGGTGTCAGTCGGGCCAGGGCTGAAAGTCAGTGCTGTCGCACGGCTCCCAAACTCGCCCCACGCCGTTGACGCGGATGTTAGTGTTTGCCATCTTGAGGTTTGTCGCGGCAGCGCGCACAAGGCCAACGGCGGCGTGCTTGCTGACCGTGTACGCCGGCGAGCCCATGCCGCCAAACGTGGCGGCTATAGAGGTCTGAGCTGTCAACAGACCTGCGTCATGGGTTGAGAAACGAGCGATTGTGCCCTGGCGGCCAGAGCCTATAGTGACACACACGGCAATGCGCCTGCACCTCTCTGTCTCTCCTTGCACGTACCGTGACGATGATGCTGCCGCCGGGCGCGGGCTTGTCCTCAGAGGTATTCATCATTCCGCGCGCCGCCCACTGGATGCTGTTGAACGCGCCAACCACGTTGACGTCGAGCCTTCGGTGCAGGCCAGTCGTGGTGGTCGTGTTGAGACACTCAAAGTCGACAATGCCCGCGTTTGCGAACTGCCATCAGACTCTGATCAGGTTCGAGTACCCACAAACCAGTCCAGCCGGCCATGCTCCTTGATGACGCGGCGGACAAGCGCCTCGACCTGCTCCTCCTTCGTGATGTCGCACGCAACGCCAACGACCTCTGACTCGAGGCCTTTCCCGGAGAGATCAATCTCGGGGGCGCGAAGGTCGGCGGCGTAGATCGCACGCGCGCCAGCCGCAGCGAAGCATTCAACGGCGGACGCGCCGATACCACCGCCCGCGCCTGGGGTTAGCAGAGACATCAATAGTACCTACCGGTGATGATGCCGACGGTGCCTGCCAAAAGGGTTGTCTTGGGGATGTCACTCATGATGGCGTGTGAAGAGTGGACGGAGAGGGTTCTGCGAAGCACGGATTCTGTAAAGCACGGTTTATATGGCGTTTGGCAGTCCCATCCCGGGCGTCTTTGTCGTTCCACGCCCTGCGCTAGATCATCGACTGTGCCTCATCATCAGAGAGTAGCCATCCCCAGGGCGGTGGTGGTCGGACGATTCAGCGACGTGTTCAACAGACATGCGTCCCACCCTGTCACCCATGCACAAAAGCATCGTCGGCGGACTTTGGAGGCGCAGATGCGGGCCCCGGGCATCACTGAAGGATCGGACTCGATTGACGTATCGAACGATGTGTATCGAAGGGTGTCATGTCCTTGTTGTACACGGGGCGGCATTCCCGCTCGGATGTCGGCCCGCTCGGATGTCGGCATTTCCACGATGACGACCACGATGCGGTGACCGGCCCGAGAGCCTTGTCTGAGACGGATGTGCGGATGTATGAGAGTTTGTCCACACCAGGAACATGCAAAACATGATGGTGACCAAGTCTCCTGTGTTGCGTCTTGTCCATCCTCTTCACGGCGACGAGCAATTGCCAATAGACTGTGAAGGATCCCCCAGGCCCGCTCACGCACTGGAAGTGTTTGTATCGTTGACCGAAGCGGTGGGGGCACGACGCTCCTCGGCGACGACTGACAGCACTGGCATATAAAGGGTGAGTCTTGCGTTCCGCTCCGGACTTCACTACATTGCTTTTGAGGATGTGCTTGCGCCAGTGGCTCGAGATGAGGTGCACGAGCTCTCGGACGATGATGACGGGTCTGATACTCAGCCATCCAATCTTATTTTAAATCCCGATTGAAGTGAAAAATAGTCCGGGCGCGTGAGTGTGAAGCGTATGTGAGTTAAGCTGTCTGGCGATAAACAATGTCCTGCTCAACAAGAGTTAGTATGGCAGAGCGCAAGCATTGGTGTATGAACATTATCCCTTATACTATCTGTCACTACCTACGTTCCCTCCCGTCATTATACACACAGTACTGTAAAGTGTCCATATTGTCCATGAGGGTTCGCCTCAGTCTTGGCTCGACGCGCCTAGCTCGAGAAGGTCCACATCTGGTTCGTGTTACCGGGGTAGCAGTACCAAATCTGCACCGCGCCACCGTTGAGGGACCCATCGCGGAGATCCATGCACACCTCTGGGGATTAGCAGCTTGTCACAACAACTTATCATTCCACTCACGGCGGTTGTCCACCTGGCCCTGCATGATCAGCTGGTTGCCGGAGGCCGGCGTCCAGCCCTGCGCGCCGTCGTTGTAGCAACCGGTCAAAGCCAGCTGGCGGCCATTGTATGCGGCGCTCACGCGGTCTGGGGTCAGTGTCCGTTGTCCCTGCCAGACGTCGCCCATCTTCCTGCCTCTCCTGACCTCTCCTCATTGGGTTTCCTCCCACACTCACAGACTTCAGCGGCGAGACACAGGTTGTTCGAGTTTCCGGCGGGGCGCAGGTGGTGAATGTCCGAGTACGAGTCGGTCTGCCAGGTCCAGTCCTGCCCGGGTGAGCCATTGCACGTTTGCCTGGAGTTAGGACACTGCAGGTGGTCTGTGAGGGAAGGCAGAATTGAGGTGAGAGCATTGCCTCTCGCACTCTTGCCACCCGTACTCACACAGTGGCAGCCGAGTTTGCCGCATTGGGGTCCGCAACAGTCAAACAGTATTGGGTGTTGCCGTTGGGGTTAACGCGGAAGGTGGCAGGACACACGGCGGCGGCGGCGAGGCCGAGGGTCGCGAGGGTGGAGAGGAGAGCGAGCATTGTGCCGGTGAAGAGGAGTAAGCGGGGGTTAGAAGGAAGGTAGTGAGGTAGTGAGGTCAGAAGAAGATGGGAAAAGATGAAGAGAGTATAGCGAGTGCGACCCTTCTTATATGTTTATACCTCTTGACCTCGGTCTTCCTCGGGGTCTGCGTCGCCTTCCAGTCCAGTCATGCACAGTCACCTTCCTTTGCGGACGTTGATCCTCGGACCTTCCCTCGGTCACACCAATGGCGGGATCGCCATCAGCAGACCCAGGGCCCAGGGGTAATGCGATCGTCTGCACAGCGCGAAGATGGAAAGAGGCCAGAGGCCAGAGGATCGAGGAAGCGGTGGGGCGCGTCTTCTGTGCGGCGGCGGTGCGTAATGCCAACTGCGGATCCGGATGGCATTGGGAACGTCAATGTAGGGATGAAGTGTGTCTTTGCAGAATTGTCTCTGATTGTCACGCATCAGAAGCACAGGCAGCACAGGCAGAGCACTGCAAAACCCTTCCGTCGCCGAATTCAGCATTCGACAACTCGAACACCGGTTTCTCATTTTCGAGACGCCCATTTCGTCACTTTGCGCCGCGATAGCCGTGTGCGAGTCGGTAAACCCGGGGTTATCAGTCTGTTGAACGCTATTACATACCGCACCGCTGTGGTCGATCACATTCCATGGCGGCAGTAGGGCGCAGCACAGCAAGTTCAAGGCGTAGCGGGGGGAGCAACCATCCCCCCGAATCCTTACAAGCTCATAGATCAGAGACTCCGATCTTGCAATCCTTCGCGATCCTTCGAATGCTTCTGATTCGCACAGGCTGTGTTCCATTTGTAGGACTAGAGGTCACAGATCATTCTATTATACATCGAATAGGCATATTAGCAGCGAAAAGACAACACAGGACAGCAGGGGGAAGAACAAACATCGAAGGAGGGAGGGCTCGGAATAGACGGATGTGTTCCAGAGACTTCGCGTGAATAGGATCGACGTGCAAGGCGTACTATGACGCATGAGAACCTCTAGGATTGTCACGCCGATCTACTGGGCGCAGGCGGCGTCCCATTGGGGCCAGCGCCGGCGCGGTACATGGCGTTAAGCGTGCGGTGTAAATCAAGCACCTCGGCCGTGAGGCGCGCGACCTGCCCCTCAAGGTCCTTGCGTTGGGCCTCGTCGGCAGTGTGTTGCGCCTCGGCTGCGCGCTGCGCGGCCTCTGCCTCGTGCAAGAGAAAGCGAAGGCGGCCGTGCGACACTCGCCCGAAGCCCTTCGCGATGCATGTCGCGCACGCGTCGTTGCATGCTGGCGTGTTGGGCGGCGGGGGACCAAGCGGACGCGGATAGGGTGCTTCGGCGGCAGCGGCTGCGGCTGCCGCGGATACCATCGAGTTGGCGCGGTGGGCCACACGGTTCTGAGCTGGTGTCGCCGGTGTTCCGTGGGCGGAGGGGTGGCGGATGGGGCGGCGGAGGACGAAGTGGAGCGGACCGTGATGGGTGTGGGCTGCTTTGGCGTCGACTCGACGACCTCAAAGAACGAACCGTCGCTGTCTTCATCGTCCTCTCCGGTAGCGATCGTTACGCGGCGTCGCTTGCTGCGGCGCGGGCGCCATTCAGGCGAGATACCCCGCGGCGGATCAGAGCGAGGATCCCGCCAGCGAGGATCGCGCCCGCGAGGCGGGCCCGTGAGGTCCTCTGTCTCATCGAGGTCGTCTGTATCGCCGCGGTCGCTCTCAAGTTTGACGTGGGTATCGATCTTCGGCATTTCTTCTTCCAACTCGTCCTCCTCGGCCGCGGTCAGGTCCCTCGCCGGCGTCGGCTCCCTCGCCGGTAATCCTTTCTTCCGCGCCCAGCTTTCGCGCAGCTTGTGGTTGGCTTTCGCTGCCCACGCGGGCACTGCAGACTCGAACATCGGGCGGTACTTCCGCAGAAAGGTGCCCGCAATCTCGTAGCTATTGTGCCCTTCCTGCGTGTGTTAGTCGACCCCATGAGGCTATCACTTCGCCCATCAACTAATGCTACTATCCACTCACTATTCTCCCCATGTGCCGAAAAAAGTCACGGCGACACGCGTTTGAGAGGTCAAAATTGCGCAGCTCGGAGAGGTAGAGTTTGTACCGCTCCTCATCGGCGGGTTCGAGCTCCGTGAGGAGGTCGGGCATCGCGTTGGTGCTGACGGTGTGAGGCCGGCGTGATGGAGTATTGGTGTCCCTTTAATACTGAAGGAGGTAAGCAGAGGTGAAGAGAGTGTTGGGACAATGGGAGTGTTGATCGAAGGAGTTGGTGGTGAGTAAGAAGAGGTTGGTGATAGACGTCTGTCACACAGTTCACTGATGACGCCCAGCGAGGTGGGAAGAGCAACAACAACGCCCGGGGCAATCAGCGCATGACGGCGTTTGAGTGTGGGAAAAGTGGCGGCCCCGCGAGAGGTGCAGCGGCCAGGCGCAAGTGAAGCGAAGTGGACAATCGGAAGAGGAGCTTGTGTTGTGTGATGCAGACGCGGAGACGACGATTGGGTCGACCGCGCGATCACAGCTCAGTTCGTGGTCAACGACGAAATAATAAGGAGTTTGTGGAGCTCCGCACCCTGTGAAGAACGTGTTGATCGCGCGACGAGTGCGCGACGCGCGTTTTCTATAGCCATTTGCCGATCCCCCACCCCCAGGACATTCCTTCTGAGTTCTGCAGATTTGTCTGGGCTGTCGTGTCCTGTAGTTCGCGTTAACGCGTTCACCTACAGCTCACGCGACCGGTACAGTACATGTCCAAATGCTCTGCTCCAACAACTCCTGGGGTACCCGCTCAGCTTTGAAGTAGGTCGAGCTATGAGGCAATGCGTTTCCAGAGTTCAACAGTCATCGACAAATATCAACGAGAAGACGAACGAGATCCACGCGCTGCCCGACATGACTCGAGATCCAGCTATGCTTTATCAATTGGTTTCCGTCTTGCTAGCTGCTCGCCTTCGGGCCGCGTGTCGTGATCACGCCTATCACGCCTCATATGCATGGGTCCTGCCAATCTGCAAACTGCGGGGTCTCGCGACCTCCAACCGTCCCAAACTCCCAAAGACCAAAGGTTCCGGCGAGATCCCCTTCCCCCCGAGCTTACGGTCCAATTTGATCAAACGCAACAGCCCGCATGTCTCCCTTCGCGCCATAAAGCTTGAGCACGCGTACTGCAGTCCAAGGAACACCTTGTGGAGTTACAGTTACGGTTCCGCGGGCTCAGACCGTGTCGCGCGTGTGGGCTGGAGCCGAACTGCCCTCGTACAAGCACCCACCCTCGGGCCGCAAATTGCCCTAAGGGCTGCAAACTAACAGTCCAACCGTCTGTGGATCCGTGCCCCTAAACCCCCTCCGAGCTCGGGGCTCGAAACCTGAACCAGGAGGTGCTTCCTAAACCAAGGAGGATTTCGAAACGTCTTCGAGGTACTGCAATCGTCGTAATACCTGATACAGCTGATCGAAGTTCATACCCTTCATTTGCCCGCCTCGAGCTCCTTTAGTTTTTACCTTGCAAGATCGCAGTCTTGTTCCATGGATCATGGATATGGATCATGGATCGCGTCGCGTAACCCCCGGCGATGACGGCAGCCCCCAAATGCAAACAAACGCCACCCGGTGGATTCAGGACAAGATCAACATGCTGGGCGGGGGGTTAAGGCAGCAGAGCAGAGCTGGCAGAGGGGGAACCAGGGGCAGTGGGCGGCCCGGAACGGGTCAGGCACGGGGTCCTCGCCGCCCCTGTGTGCGCTCAACTGCAGAATAACGCAAGCTGCAAAATAGAGTTCCTATAGCACCAGTTGCTGATTCTCTGTTTTTTCTGTGTTGACATGCGCTCAGCAGCTGACATTTTCCCTTCCACGCGTAGCCATGGGGTTGTAGGGGGCTGGTGTATCAGAATGTGCCTGCAATCCCGCCTGGGCTGAGCTGCCGGGCAGACAATGCAAGAATAAGGGTGGTAGGGATTTTCTCGAGGGCGTTAGAGCGTGTCGCGAGCCGAGCTTGGAGTTTGCACCTGTAGCTACAGTTTGTTGGCACTAGTCTGGAGCCAGGATCGTTACTGATTCATGTGGAAGGCCGACAACACCAGCCTTCACTGGCACTGGACGGTCTACGAGCTACGAGCCCTATGGCCCATATGGATCTGGATCGCCCGTTTCGGTCTTGCATCCACTCCATCACCAACTTGTCATTTATGCCCTCGCTGTGGTATCTCCTCGTGCTGGCGGCGGCCAGCCGCACCGCGTTCGCGTTCGACATCTCGGCGCCAAAGGCATGCGCGGGCCAACCGATCACAGTCTCGTGGCGCGGTGGCTTGGGGCCGTACACTGTGTGAGTAGAGGACGGGAAGGGGGATGGTAATGGCGCTGCCAACGCTGCGAGTACGATGGTGACTCGATTACGGCTGTGGCGCAGGCGGTAGATTCCAGTAAGAAGGCGGCTAATGTCAGATCCACCGGCGGAACGATAACCATCCAGAACAGCAACTCGGTCTCGATCGGCGCGGGGCAGATGACGGTGGGCAAGACGATTGAGGTGACTGTCATGGATGCCCTGCTCGGCAGGGCGTCAACCACACTCGTTGTTGAGAACTGCTCGACGAGCCAGCCGAGTACACCGGCCAGCCCGCAGCCCCAGCCCCAGCCCACGCAGGAGGAGTCGACACCGGCGCCCCAGCCCACCCGGTCCTCCGTGTCTCTCCCCCCGCCGGCCCAGCCGACGTCCGAGTCGCGCACTCCCGAGATTCCTTCCTCGTCCGTTGCAACTCCCCAGGAGACGACGCAAAACAACCAGCCCTCCCAGCCCGCCGTCCAGACTTCTGCTCAGACTTCTACCCAGATTTCTACCCAGACTTCAACCCAGCAGCAGCCCGTCCAGCAGATCTCGAGCACAAGCTCCCAGCAGCTACAGCAGACTTCGTCCGCGGACGCGAACGCGGCCTCGTCCGCCATCTCTTCAGGCACCCGATCCGGAACTGGCGCGACGCCGAGCGTCGGCACCAAGACCATAGACAAGATCGTCACTAAGACAGCGTCCCCGTCTGATGGTGCCAACGCTGCTGCCGCCGGCTCCAGCGGTGACTCGAAGGCCCTGAGCGGCGGCGCCATTGCCGGTATCGTGATCGGCGTCCTTGCTGGTGTCCTGGCGCTTGGTCTCCTGATCTTCTTCTGCTGCCGCAACCGCCGCAAGGAGCCGAGCATGGACGAGCTGCAGGCCGAGTATCCCCCGCTTGTCGACGAGCCAAAGAGCACGACCACCGAATGGGTCAACTCGCGCGACGTTCCCCCGCCCCAGCACGTCGCTACCATGCCCGACGTCTACGACTACTCCCAGTACGGCGGCAGCCCGTACCCCAACCCCAACGCCATGTCGTATGCCCCAGGCCAGGAGTATGCCGCCACGCAAGGCCAGGAGTACGCTGGGCAGGAGTACGCCGGACAGGAGTATGCCGGACACGGACAGGAGTACGCGCAGCACGCGCAGTACCCCCAGGGCTACGACTACGCTGCTGCCGGCGCCGCCGGCGTCGCGGGTGCAGCTGGTGTCGGCGCCGCGCAGGCCGCGGCCGCCGCCCAGGCAGACCCGTACGGCAACCAGATGGCTCAGCAGTACACCGGCCAGTCGCTTCCAGCTCAGTACACCGGCCAGTCGCTCCCGGCTCAGTACACCGGCAGCGTCGGACACCAGTACACGGGCGAGTACCCGGCTGGCTACGGTGGAGATGCGATGTACGCCGACGCGCGCGCCGCGCCCGCTGAGAGCGGCGCCGAAGCGTTCTACGCCGCAAACGAGTACCCACAGGACCAGGGCCAGGGCCAGGACCCGGCATACTTCTCCGGCCCCATGTCGTTCATGTACGGCGACGACCCGCAGGGCGTCGAGGCGGCACCGCAGGCGGCCCAGTACGCGCCCCCCGAGCCAACGATCCCCGAGGAGCACGCTGCCCCCGCTGCTCCTGCACCCGCGCCGGAGGCCGCATCGCCCGTTGCGCCGGTTCACACGTCCCCCGTCCACATGTCCCCCATGGGAGCGCCCCAGATCCCCCAGCAGCAGTACTAGGTGTACCGCTCTCTCTTAGTGTAAAGTATATATAGTATGCCCGCCCCGGTGCACAAACGTCATGCATGGAATAGTAGGGATGTTGGTGAAGCGGCAGTTTGCGGTGTAGGATGCGACGGAAGAAAGACTCCGAAAGGGAAAAGTGGTTGCAGTGAGGTCGACTTCAGCATCTCCATCTTGTGCGAGCGGTTGCATTCAAGACGAGAATGACCGGAGAATCACATACAAGATCAGTGGTTTGCTACTCATGACGGCTGACATCAGCTCGAGGCCACAAGAATAAGATCCCACGGCTGAAAGTGTGCAGGATTGTTAGCAGTTCCGTTAGTGTTAAAATTTCTGTCCGCGGTAGGTATTGTACTGCGACGCAAAGTCCATTGCCGTCACTGTTGGTCGTCCTCCAGTCCTCGGGCAACCCCAACCACACGAGCAACTTCACGGGCAGATCATCGCTGCCATCCAAATTCACTCTTCCGGCCTCTCTTCTCACACCCCCCCTTCTGCCCGCCCTCCGCTCTTACGTCCCCCACGCTGAAGTCTGGTATCGTTCATCGCGTATCGTACAACATCCATCTAATACCGCGCTTAGAGGGGCTTGGAAGGGAGCTGCGTCGGGAGGATGCCGAAGCGCTTCTTGATGGTCACGCGGTGGCGGGAGAACTTGTCGTCTGGGGAGAAGCGCGCCGGGTGCGCAGACTTGGTCGGCTTGCCCTCGTCGGTCTGCTTCTGCGGGGGTTAGCGTGGCTCGAGTGGAGAGGGGGAAGCGCAAGTTGCAGACAAAGTTGAAACTTGCGCTTCCCATCCTCTCCTGCTGTTCGACCGTGTTCCACCAGATGCAGAATCAATGCGACATCTGAGAAAGACGACCTTCACGAAACACGAACCTTGAGGGTGTAGACACTGCTCATCAGCTCCAGCTTCTCATCACTCCCTTTCCGCATTGACTCACCGGTTGCCCTTGGCGTCGGTCGTGTACATGAGGTGCATGTTGCCGGCTTTTTTTGTGGTGGTGGTGGTGGTGGTGATACAGAGGAGGTGGTTGATGGTTGAGAGCTGCTTGACGGTCGTTGGTGATGGTCTCGAGACTTCGAAAGAATGGGCGTCTCAAAAAAAGACCGAAGAGCGGAATCAATCTGTGTCTGGCTCGGGCACGTGACGGAAAGACACGTATTTGCGAGCGAAATTTATGCTAGAGAAGTGATTAGCCCACTGCAGAAGGCTTTCCTTACACCAATTCTAACACATTTGTAGTATTCCCCGTCTCAACCGTGGGTCGGTGTCTGCCATCCCCAGTGTCTCGCCTCTTCGACTACGGAGCATCCCATCGACCGTCACAACCATCGTGCGCGATAGCCAGTTGAAGCCTCATTTCATGACTTACCACACGCGCGGTATTCCTCTTAGACACAGAAACTCGGACGTAGGGATGGTCTATTGAAGCGCACATCTAAATCATGGATTGCGCTACAAGCTCCCTGCCGCTGAACAATCGACGACCGCTGCACCGTAGTTCCTCAGTCTTGTCGTGACTAACGGCGAGGTGGCACTACAATGTACCCTTCGGGAGTAGTTCTCACTCTGTCTAGTTTGCAGTGCACCTGGCAATCGTTGGGATTAGACTGACACCTGACCCCCGCTCATCTCCTCACACCATCGATGATCCTCATTTGTCCGTGTACATTGCGGCCTCGTCCGGTTCATCAAGAAGACATGACATAGTCCTAGAAACCCTAAAGGAATGTGTTGGCTGGCCCTCCGCAGAGCAAAGTGAGAGGACCCCCTTGATGTTCGCTGCGCTCTAATAGAGTCCGATACTAATACGGAGCTAATACGATACTCGACGTTTTATAGAATACTGTCCACACCGCATCACGACCGCTTACTTGCGGTAGAGCTGCTTGGTGTTGGGGAGGCCGGGGACACCCCAGACCATGTTGCGGCAGGGTCCGCCGCAGTTGGCGCCGTTGGCGCACTTGGTGCTGCACTCCTTGGTGTAGGTGAGCTGGCCGGCGATCTCGTTGCCGCACCAGCACTCGTTGCCGAACTGCACACCGGCAACCTTGAAGCCCTTCTTGCGGCACTCCTGGATGCACTTGTCGGGCGAGCTGGGGTCAGACACGTGCTTTAAAGACACTAGTCGCAAGCGGCAGTGCCACTTCGGTACTCACTTGTCGGGACGCGAGAACGCAAGAGTGGGGAGGTGGCGGTTCATGCCATCGTAGCAGTCTGCAGTCAGTACGAGGAATGGGAATGGGTGTGGATTGTGTTATCAGAGATAACGGGAATGGGACCTCCCGTCCGGGAAGCAAATCCTTTGCCGGTTCCCACCCTGCCACTGGTACTCACCAAAGTGGCAGCCGTAGTTGACCCAGTCGAACTTGGCGCGGGCCTCGAGCTCGACGTACGCGTCGGCGTCGGCGGAGGGGGCGGCACCAGCGAGCTGGGCGAGGAGGGGGAGGGCAAGGACAGCGATGGAGGCGAACATCGTACGTTGGCTGAAGAGGACTGGGGAACAACGGTGTGTATGTTCCCTCCTATATATCTATGGAGTTGCATACCACCCACCACCAACTGCTCAATTCTTCACTTTTCATGATCATGTCCCACTTCTCTCCAGTTGTTCCCCCGGCCACAGGGCTCGTCCAGCAGGACGATTTGGGGCACAACAAGATCTCTGCCAGCTTCCACCAGATCCGTGACGCAGAGAACAGTGGGGCTGCCAAGCGTCCTGAACAGCCCTTGTGGACACCCAGGAGGGCCAGCAAACTCTGCATGAGGCAGCAGCAAAATAGTGGAATTGATCTTCCAGGACAACGGACGTAATGTAGGGAATACCCCATTCTCCTGCGAATCGGATGGCGACACCCAAGCCACCTCCGTGGACTGTTGCAGGGACACGAAAGCCCCGGCGTCGAGCCCTGGAAGCTTGTCACCTCCGAGCGCAGCCTCCGATTCTTGCAGCTTCCAGAGCTGCTTGATGTTTCTCTCACCCACATCTGTCTCCTTTGATTGAGGCGACTTGTTATCCCTGAACCCACATATAATACCCCGTTAGCATCAATTGGGAGGCACGGATATCGATGATGAGCGCAACCTATTCAGACTGAAATGAACAAAGGCGCTGGTGATTTCCGTAGACTAGGGCTGCCAGGATTCCAGAACGCCTCCGGCCCTTGCAGGTAGGAGAGTCAGTGTGCTCATGTCAACGCCACCATTGCGTAGTGCACCTTAATCGCTGGCCACGGCCGAGCGTCGGCGTCGCGCACTCGCGATCTTGGCCCGTATAAAGTCGGTGGCAGCGTTCAACAATCCCATCCTGGCCCATTCACGCTTGTGCCTGGAACCTGACGCCCGGTTCATCATGAATCCTGGAGATGGAATTCTGTCAACGTACGGCTCACGTAATGGTGCAGGATCCCAGCCATCGGTCCGGGGGAGTGGTTGGTTTGTGCCTTGGCTGCCCACCGCCCCCCAGCCAAGAAAGGCTTATACGATGCTTTCTCGATCCCCCAGAATGAATGGACTGTTTATCTTCGGCTCTCAGATCCAGATCCAGGCCGGGAAAACCTTCTGATCTGTTGCGACATAATTTTTCACAAGGTCTACCCTACAGTGGTCAACAATTCGCAGACGGCGCTATTGAGTCAGAGTCGAAAGCCAGAATGATCTGGATCTGGGCCTGTCTCGGCTACACGGAGCGCTTCAGCTGCCATTCTTCAGGACTCACACTCCAGATTCCTACATATATATGATCGACTGACAGTCTCCCACTTGGCTTTCCATTGTCTGGTACGTTTGCTATCGCAACTTATCACTGCCAGGTAGAAGAACTTACCACTGCCAGACGGCCAGAGGAAGCTTCCATGACCACCAGCGATGACGATGAATGTGTAAATACGTAGCCTCTCACTCGAAGAGAAGAACAAAGTTCTCCTGCGCCCACAAGGACCGCTGGAACCATTAATACTGGGCGTGACATGGCTGAGAGCCAAGGACCTAGCTGAGCTTATCGGCGCCACCCTGTGTACGCACCATGTGTGGTGAGTGGCCCAACCCTGTCCCCGACGTGGACATACTCGAGGTGCTAGTATGAAAAGCGCCCCCGGCGATCCGTGATGATCCCGGTAGTTCTCAGAGTTTGCAGCATACCACGGTCCATCACGATCACTTCGGACCACTTTCGGTATCGCCGGCGCCCACACAATGGAACCTCCACAAAGCCCCGGTGGCCACAAGGCACTGAACTCTCCGGAGCACTAGTCTCAGGAGTGCAAGACCGTCAGGACCGGCAAGACCGTCGGTGGCACAGTGTCATCCCTGTCCTGAACCTGGCGCCGACGTTGCCTATAATGCACTCCCTGCTGTCCGATCGGTCCGCCGGACTGCCGAGCTGCAAACCCTTATCCTTGTTTGGTGCCGAGCATTCCGGTATTCCCGAGCTGAGCAGGCGTTGTGCATTGGTTGGATGTTGGTGGTCCCACCCTGTACGAAAGCGCAGAAGCTCTTCCTCATTCCAAACCCTCGCTGCTTGTAGAGCCGTCTTGGCCTCGCTCCTTTTGATCCGCTTTGAGCTTGTCTGGCCTGCTGTCTGCAGCCGTCTAGATTAGACTGTGTTCGATGTTGTTCTAGCTGCGGTGCCCGAATCCCTTGCAGTAACGATCATCCGATTGCAGAATTGCAGTAACACCGACTGACTCCTGACTGATATGTGGGCGCGCCAAGGATCCAAGGAGTATCGAATGTCGAAAATCGCAAGCCAAGAGGTAGGAAAACAGCAAGTAAACTTTTCCTTCCTGCACGTCAGATAGGGTGGAGCTGTTACATAGCTGGTGCAAAGCTTTCAACAGATCAACAGACCCAACAGCGCGCAAATGGCGCAGTAGGGTGCTCGCGGCCTCGAGGGTTGATTGAGGATGGAGGATTATTTCAAGTGGGCGCTGGCTCTATGCGTAGGGGTATGGGAGGGCAGCAGGCAGTTGTGAACACAGACCGCCATCTTGCAGATCATCGGATTGGGGTCCACCCCCCTGTACTCCGTGTAGGGTTGTCACTGCCCCCAGTCTCCTTCCCGTTCGCACTGAATCATCTCAAGGTCACCCTCACTCGCATCGACTCAACTTGCATAGACGTGGTGTGGACAATATATGTGGTAGTCCGCTCTCCGATTACCATGCCTTGACGCGTTTGAAACTCATTGCAGACTCTTTCTGACTGTTGCAAGCGCAAATGACAGACCAGCGCCCAGAACGGTCCGTGCAGGCATTCCTTCCGGTTCCCACGCCCCGCGGTCCGTGGTGGCGGGGATCTTCCCGCAGCCCCTGGGGAGCAGCTGGCGATCGAGAAGGGGATAAGAGGATAAGAGGGCCAGATGCCAGGACGCAAGAGGACCAGAAACGCCCTCCCAGAGCTCCTAGCTCCTTGCACTACTCGCCCCACGTACCGCGTCCGATTGGCCTTGGCGGGTGATGCGTCATTCCGCGCTGAAACCGCCGGCAGCCTGCGCAAAACCTCCACCTTGCAAGTCCACTCGAAAATTGCTCGCCTCAGGCGCGTCGGAGACTTGTGTGCGTACTGCGGATGTAGCCTAGGACTGGTGCACGCTGGTCTGGACCAAGAAGAACCTCGACGCGCGTTAACGATGGATCGCGGTGGAGCGCTGCGTAACACAATGACTAGCGAGTACGATCAACTCCACTGGCGGCGCTGCTCCGCTCAACTCGAAGGGATGCCTTGCGTCAACAGTGTCAGAGGGTGGCGTGAGGTGCGAACAGCATTGCCCATCCGTTGACCCCTTCGTGATCGACCTCGGTGAAGATCTGCCTCGTTGCATACCTGCAGCATGCAGCACGCTTGCCCTTTGCTGCTTTGAAGCTTCTGCTGTTTTGAAGCTTCCAGAGCTCCAGAGCCCAATTTGCTGCGCATCATGCATCTGGCCTCCTGGACACGGCGGCAGCGAGGCCCAGGGGTTATACAGATACACCTGCTCCTCGATACACACGTCCTTGTTCGCCATGATCATCTTGATCAGCATCTTCTAGCGCCAAACACCAAAACGAGGGGCTTGGAGTGTGAAGGTGACTGGACAACGCACCGATAGCTCGCGCTCACTGCCTTCCCTCCTACGTAGCCTGACTAGACTGCGGCTGTGGGCAGTGAGCCTCAGTACTTTGAGCTGCACTGTTGATGTCTTCCCTCTCCCTAACGACTCGACAACTATAACAGGGATTCTCCTCTCTTGTCTTCTTTCTTTTCTCCCAACACTCCATCCCCGTACATCTCTTATCCACCCCCTCACTCACACAATCGTCACCACTCGCACCTCTTTATCGCTTCCTCCTCATTCTCACGAACGTACACAGCACTCCCTCAATCAATCAGCTCACGTCCCTTTGCCTTCGGCGATTGCCTCAAGGTTGCCTCGCCGCGCCCACCCGCGCCCGCTTTCGTGGAGCGCCCTCCCTCCGTTTCCCACACATCACACACACAGTCCTCCCACAGGGCGCATTCTGGCCATCTGGGATGACTGACCAGCTCCTGTCCCCCAAGGGTGAACACCCAGACCCCGAGGTGAGCACATCCACGCCTTCCCACATTCTCGCTCTGAACATGACACCTTCCCTCCTCCTGTTTAGTCTACGAGCTTTGAGCTGACATCCTGTCTCTGCCACAGTACTTGCACCGCGCCCAAGAACGACGTCGCCGTGGTTCCTCCAAGAAAAACTCCCATCATCATTCCCGGTCGTTCACAGAGCCACCGTCGCTCAGTCTCACAAGGTCTCTTCGACCCACTTCCCCGTCCGACTCAGCCTCGTCGGTCACCACTCGTCAACTTCCTCCTCCCTTTGTTCCTAGAGGCTTTTACCCTACTGTTGGAGACCCAGCGTATCCCTTCCCTCCATACCCAGCTCCTCCTCACTCTCAAGTTATCTATCAGAGGGGCGGCATTCCAGACCCTCGTTCTCGTGGCGAACTTCCGTCTCATGTAAGTGCGACTGGTGCAGAACAAAACATCGAGAAATGTTCCCTGGTTTCTCGCGGTCTTCAGAGCTGACAGCGTTTAGCTAGTGTCCTCTCTGTCTGTTGAGCGCTCTGGGTGGCCAGCTACTTCCACTTCCTCCTCCACTTCTGAGTGGAACTCTCCTGTTGCGCAGACGTTTGAACCTAGGGTGAGTCTAAACCACTGCGTCAAGCTACTCCTGCTGACAGGTCACAGCCTTCTCCGCCCCCAATGGCTCACAAGAGCAAGAATAAGGACAAGGCTCGTCGACCTCCCAAGGCACTTCCTTCCCAAAGTACCGTAAGTCCGGTTGACCTTGTCAATTCTTGTTTTCACGCTGACTTCCAGGATGAGAGCCGCCCCTTGAGTGATGCTGGGAAATCAGCAGCGATTGGCGTTACGCAGCCCCAAAAGAACGAAGTCCCACACAAGGAGACTGCCAAGAAAGAGGTGACCCAGAGTACCACCACCAAAACCCCGGCCAAGGAGGAAGAGACCATCAAGGAGTCCAGCAAGGAAAACACCGATAAGGAGGATACCGACACCGGCGAGGGTAAAAGCGAGGGCAGCAGTGTTTGCACATCGCCGTCCACGACTCGACCTCTAAATGAAGACGTCGATTCGGGGCCCGCTCCTCCTTCTAAGAAGGCGACGTCTGACGGAGAATCAAAAGCCGACTCTGAAATCAAACAGCCTCCGGAGGCTGCGCACTCTGCTCCTACTACAACTCCGGCACCTCCTGAAGGGCCCGTCCCAACCTGGGGTGGTCCACCTGTTCAATACGTCAAGGACTCTGGAGGAAGGAGGGGTCATCACCTTGTTCCCTCTCAACCAGTCAACGGCGTTGCTGTTTCGAATCCTCGACCTTGGGGCCGCAGGCTGGAGGGTCACGACAGTGCTTCTGCCACTCCGCCGCCTGCTGATGCGTCTCCAGATGACGGTGGGTGGGGAGACAACCGCCTCAAACAGTGGGTCGATGAAATTAAGCAAGAGCCCTCCGTCGTGCTCTCGGAAACCAGCGTTGCCCCCTCCAAATCTTCCTCGCCAGTTAGCACCCTACCTACTCGACCCAACAGTGCTCGTGAACTACCCCCACCTGTCAAAGTCTATTACTCGGACGACGACTCGGTGGTGATAATCAAGAATAAGCCTCCCCGCGGAAAAGGCCCGTCCGAAACGACTTTCGACAAGGTGGTGGGCCATGATTCCAACATTACAGGGTCTCGACAGGTGACCGCTTATCCGGCCAACCCGCCTGATCCTCGACCCCGCCCACGCTCCTTCAGTCGCCAATCTGTGGCTTCTACCCAAGTAACAACCGCAACTGGTTCGATGCGTCAACGTCCTTTCCTGAACGACAATCACAGCCAGAAGGACAAGTGGTGGAAGAAGGAGCTTCACCCAATCTGGTGTCCCACATTCTCCACTCGCCGCATCACCGTCAAGTATGTGGTAATGACATAGCAGTCGTGACTGACCTTGTAGGACACAGTTTCCAATTCGCAAGGAAGAGTTAAAGAGAGTAATGTTTGATCACTTCAGCCGCTACGGTGCCGTTCGCTGCGCGTAAGTGTGTCTCTCAGTGCAACTTGCTGACACATAGTGTCCCCGATGGTTATGGCAACAGCAGCACCGACAAAGTAACTGTTGTTTTCAAGGTCAGTACCTCATTTGTTATCATTATCATCATCGTTTTGTGCTAATCAGCTCAGGACGAGGGCAGCGTCGAGAAAGTCTTTTTAGACCCGAACCACGAGTCTTGCGAATACCGTTCGACCTACAGTCGTACGGGCACCTCCGTGTTCCAGATCAAGGTCTTCCATTACCCTCTTCCTTCACTCGCGTATGTCTGGGTGAAGGTTTCTGGGGAGCGCTTTGATGCCCGTTCCCGCTCGGCATCACCTACTCCCCCGAAAGGTGACGATGGTGGCTGGGGTGAGGAACGAGGCTCCGACATACGCACCCTTCCAGAGTCTATCTCAGTGTATGCTGTGCCCCGATACCTGCATCGGGCAGAGGCCTGGGTGTATCGTGCGATAATCATTAACGAGCCGCTTCAAGCCTTCAAAGAGGACCACAGCTTTGAGCTTGACGGCAAAGAACCAATCCATCTGGCAACATTTCCTCTGGGACGCAGAGTTCTTGAGAAGGACGTGAGTTATCCCATTGTTGCCAGTCGACCTGGAGTAAAATTAACTGGCCCAGTTCCTTCCTCAACTCGCGGAATACTTTGTCGATGTCTTTGAAACTGTTCCCCCACACGAACTGGGCCGGGGCTGGGTATTTGGCGTTGCAAGCGATGCCGAGGCCAAGCATCTGATGGAAGTGAGTGGAATGTGTAACGTAGATTGACAAAAGAATCTGTCGGCAGTCCCCGGCCTCACCGCTCGGTACGCTAGGAGCGGTGATCGATACAACCCTAATACTCAAATGTCGCCTTACCACAGTGCCCCGTCAATCCACAGTGATGAGGACAGCAAAGTCGCCCCTGTTCAATCGTCGCCGGACAAAGCCGCAGTCGTCAGCCCTCCCGCGAGTTTGCCGCTCAAGCCTGCTCCTCAATTGCCCCACGTCGATGATCACCAATACCCTCATCTTGTGCCCCAGGTCATGCTCACCTACCGCGGGCGTCTCATCCGAGAAGAGGTTGTTGATGGGCAGCCTCGATACATCGACGATGCGGCAATCTTCGTTGGTCGGCTAGTCAAGGAGCAGGAGAATACAATGTCGCTGCTCAGCCGCTTCGAGCGTTATGGAAAGATTGTGAGGCAGTCTGTTAGAGACAAAACCTAATACCAGGTGTCGGTTGAATACAACCCGGTGGCCTCCCATTGCACGTACGGTACTGCTCGTGTTCTGTTCCAGGATGCTGCCGCCGCCAAGGACGCCATGGAGTGGGAAGTAAGTCATGTCATTGCGTCAACAGAACTGATCGGCAGAATGGAGCAGTGTCGTTCGGCTCAGCTATCAAAGTGGAACCTCGAAAGGTCCTTCCGATGGATGTCCAGGTGCGTATGGCGGGGGAGTAGCCCTGACATCTCAGGCTCGCAAGATGTACGTGGATGCCCATGGCCGTGCGATCAGCCCTTCGATGGCGCATCAGTACACTCCCCCTTCACCGCCAGACTCGGCGCCGCGTCCCGCTATGGTGGACCCTCCGCCCATGCAGTTGCCTCAGTCTATCAATCCGTACGCTCCGTCCTGGTACCCAGGTATGGGCCCGCAGTTCCAGTGGCCCGCTCCAATGTTCCCGCTGCCTCTTCCCGCTGGGCACCCTCCAAATGTTCAATCAGACATGGGTCATCCAACACAGAACCCTTCTCCAATGATGCCAGTGAGTGGTTGGTAGTGGCCCTTGCAGCTGACATGGCAGATGATATGCCATCTTGGTGTTGGTTTCTACTCGTACCCATACCCAATGGAACCGCCTAAGCCTCCCTTCAGTGCTCCTTCGTATCCCATCCCGCCAGTGGCTTCTGCTGCAGGCCTGGCTGTGTCGCCGGATGCGGCCCAGCCCGCAGTCCCCGGCCTTGGCAATCCAATTCCGACATCTGTTCCGAACCCTGCTCCCATGTCAACCTCGATGGTGGCGCCCCCACCAAAAGAGCCTTCGGTCACCGTCAGCAAGCCAACAACCAGTGTCCCAGTGATGGATAAGATCCCTGTCCCCGGCACTGGCGCAACCACCACAAAGTCCAACACCAGTGACAGCCAAGACAGCAAGCCACAGCTTCGGGCGGTAGAAACGAAGTTTGAGGACGGCGTCCTCAAGGTCTTTTATGACCCAAAGGAACTCAAGCAATGGCGCGAGGAGAATCATATCACGGAGCCGCCACCGCCGCCAGCTGCCCCCGTTCCCTCTGCGCCTGCCGAGTCCCCGATCTTGCCGTTACTTCCCCTCGCCACTGGAGGACACGACCCCCGTTCGCCCACCGAACGGTCCGAGTTTGAAGACTTTCATAAGTTCCTCCACACACTCCCTCCCCACCCGGGCCAATTTAATGCCAGTGCTGGCCGCGCGGGATACATGGGTCCCGGTGCCACCTCACAGTTCCCTGATCCCATCGGGTTCCCCAACGAGTCAAACCTGCACCGCATGGGACGGTTCCGGCCTGTCCCCGACCAGCGTCCTCGTATGGAGAACCCGCAGCGCAATGGAGGCGGTCGTAATCGTGGAGGTTACCGAGGCGGGGTCCGCGGCCCTCGCAACTGGAACGTAGGTGGAGCCCCCGGCCTGTTTGACGACGCCGCTCCTCCGACATTCAACAAGTCTCATCCATCTCCTCCGGCTGAGCCCATCGACGATGACCCAACCGGGGGTTGGTGAAGAGTGAGGGTTGGGTAGGGTGACGATTTTGCGAGCGATACCCCCTCACCCTTCCCACCAACGCCAGCGAGCCAGAAAGCCAGCCTCATCAGCGTTGGCACCGCCACTGGTGTGTTTCCGTTCCGTAATTCAGTATTTCGCCGTCGTTAGCAGGCCAGAGTTAGTAGTCGCAGTGGTGGAGGAGTATCGCCAGCCAAACTCTGTAGTGATAGAGTCGCTGTCTATGCAGAGTCGTTCACTGAGATTGTCGCCCACCAGAGGCTGTGGTTGTTGGAAATACGATGGCGGCATTCTCCTTGCTCAATGCTCTGCTCGTTTGTCCGGTCCCCTTTTAATAGCAGTCTGTATGTTTGGTTCAAATCGGGGTTAATGTAAAGTCCTCTCGGGAAATTCAGTAGGGGAAGAGTTGGGCGGAAGTGACGTCACCTCCACCTGTCAGCCTCAGCCAAAAGTTCGAAATTGGGCATGATCACCACACGATTTTTTTCGTTGCGAGACATTCCCTGTTGCCCTATTCCACCCTTCCATTGCCGCGCTTTGCCCCAGCTTCCCCGCCTCGCTGCCCCGTCCCTCTGCCGCCGGTACTCTCTACGCAGCGAGCTCCAGGCGGCAACGTCCACCGCAGCCCACAGCCCACACATAGCTCTACCACCCCAGAGAGAAAAAAAATGCAATCCTTAATACCCCAAGTGTCAGTCTAATGCAACCCAAATTGATCGATTAGACTGCGGATCATTACCATCTGCCAGGTTTCTATTCATGAATTTCCAAATATTTTGGGGCGGACCGTTGTTCCCGCCCAGCCAGCATAAACTGGGTGAAAGCGGCAGTGACGGAAGGCCGCCGTGCCGTGGAGGTGGCAATGAATGGAGAGGGAATGAGAGGAGTGTGACCACATGCAACCACACCACCAGAGTGCACCGGCGCACCAGGGAGATTGCAGCCCACCGAGACCACCACCGCTGGAATGGAAGAGTTTCTAGCCATCACCACCAGAATCCAGTGTTGATTGATAGCCATCGTCGCCCGCAACTCGTTTTCCTCATCCTCACATCCATCCATCCCACCACAATGCTGCCCGCCGCCATCCGCGTGCAGAGCCTCGGCCTCCGTGCCGCCCGTCGTGTCGTGAGTGTCCACCAAGCCAGTGCCGGCGGCAGTGGCTGCGCATCCCCGCGGTACCGCTAGAGCGTCGTCGAATCTGCAGAATTCTTCCAAGCCAAAACGAGCCTGAGCTCCGACGTATCCCGCCCACTGTACAAACGCTGACAGCAGCCCGCCACGCGCCTCGCCTTTGTGCGTGGTCTCCAGACCGACGCGGACAAGAGCGAGCCCCACGAGCCCGTCCCCGAGGCGGCGGACAAGCCGGTGCGTTTCCAGGTTTCCAAGAGTTGGTGTAGTCGTGTGCTGACCACGCTGGGCAGTTCGAGATTCGCCTGCATGACGACACCTTCCACGGATACCTCTGCGAGCCGCCCTCGCCGGTCGTCAGCACCACCAAGGACGAGCTCATGTGGATGTACGACCAGATGGTGAGTTGAGAGAAGTGGGCGGAAAGGTGGGCGGGGAGCTCAAGGAGCTCCGGCCGTGCAGAGATGCCTAGCGATATGCTGCACTCCTCTGCGCTCCTCACGTTGCGCAATGCGTTTCCACCCACCGACTCGCGCAGCAGGTCGCACAGTCGCACAGTCGCACAGCAGCTAACCCCAGACCACCATGCGCCGGATGGAGCAGGCCGCCGACTCGCTCTACCGTCAGAAGCTCATCCGCGGCTTCTGCCACCTTGCCATCGGCCAGGAGGCCGTCTCGGTGGGCATGGAGGCCGCCCTCACCCCGGAGGACAAGGTCATCACCTCGTACCGTTGCCACACCTTTGCCGTCCTCCGTGGCGGTACCATCAAGGGCGTTCTTGCCGAGCTCATGGGTGAGTGCCGAGAAGTGGAATTGGGGGTCGTGTTACTGGCTGGGGCTTGTTTCGCAGCCAGTGGATCCCAAGGGACCTCTACGCCGCCTACTCAGCTGCTCTCAATCGCCTCCCACTGAGATACTAACTGCAGGCCGCGAGGCGGGCATGTCGAACGGCAAGGGTGGCTCGATGCACATCTTCACCGAATCGTTCTACGGCGGTAACGGTATCGTCGGTGCCCAGGTGCCCATGGGCGCCGGTATCGCCTTTGCGCAGAAGTACCTCAAGAAGCCGACCACCACGTTCACGCTCTACGGTGACGGCGCGTCGAACCAGGGTCAGGTCTTCGAGGCCTACAACATGGTGGGAACTGGATTGCAGCACTAGCACTAACACCCGCAGGCCAAGCTCTGGGACCTCCCTTGCGTCTTTGTGTGCGAGAACAACAAGTACGGCATGGGCACCTCGGCCGAGCGCTCGTCGCAGAACACCGAGTACTTCACCCGCGGCGACAAGATTGCCGGTATCCAGGTGAACGGCATGGACATCCTCGCCGTCAAGAAGGCGTCCCAGTTCGCCAAGGAGTGGACCGTTGGCGGCAAGGGCCCGCTCCTCGTCGAGTTCGTCACCTACCGCTACGG
The DNA here is from genome assembly GCA_001599015.1 of Apiotrichum domesticum. Taxonomy (NCBI): domain Eukaryota; kingdom Fungi; phylum Basidiomycota; class Tremellomycetes; order Trichosporonales; family Trichosporonaceae; genus Apiotrichum; species Apiotrichum domesticum. Next base: position 2,389,615 of record BCFW01000002.1, on the reverse strand, counting down.
TGGTCACTCGTGAGTTTGGAAGAGAGTTGGATGTGCGAGGCGCGTGATGCCCCCATGCGAATGCCATGGCCATGTGCTTTGGTGGACGCGGTGATGTCGCCTGCGCTTCACACGACCTCCCGACATCCCACGCTGACATACAGCATGTCCGACCCCGGAACCACCTACCGTACTCGTGACGAGGTTCAGCAGATGCGTTCTACCAACGACCCGATTGCCGGCCTCAAGAAGTACATTCTCGAGTGGGGAGTCGCGGACGAGGCCACGCTCAAGGCGATTGACAAGAAGGCCAAGGAGGAGGTCAACGAGGCTGTTGAGGAGGCCCAGAAGTCGCCCATGCCCGGTCTGCACGAGTTCTGGACCGACGTCTACGTGAGTCACATCAGACATTCCCACATATCCCACAGATGCGGACGCGAGTGGCCCCGCCGCGGTCCTCTTCGTCCTATAACGCCTATGTTGTTGCTGCCATTTGTTGTTTATCCACCGGTGCGATAGCAACCGGTGTGGAGCATCGGCACAATGATATCAGTTGGCGTTGGGATTGGCCGCAGATGCCGAGCATGCCGGCCTGAACCCCGGTGCCCCGGTGTGAACCACCGCAACCGTTGGCTGGCCTGCCACTGTGGCGCCATCTGCGAGCCTGTGGCGCAATATACTTGATCCATGATCAGAGCTGACGGCGATAGAAACCGGGCTCCGAGCCCGAGTGGCAGCGCGGGCGCACCAAGGACGAGACGCACCAGACTGTTCAGGCTCAGGCCTAAGCCAAAGCCAGCAAGTGGGCCAGGCTATGACCGTAGCCGCAGTCTCCGGCGGCCATGGCCTGTGCCTCCGTCCGGAGATCTAAGTTGCCCAATTGCCCAGCATACTAGCATAGCTGGGATTGTAGGTGCCATGCCATAGGTGCCAGTAGGTGGGCGTTAATACCCGGTTAGAGATGCAGCAGGATGATGTCATGTTTAGAAAGCGGAATGGAATGGGAAATGGGGAATGGGGTACAGAGTTAATTTACTTATTGGAAACAACAGCTGGGGTCTGGCCACTAGCCACTGGCCGCGGGTGGGCGCTGTTCGCACTCGGCGACTTGGCCAGGTGAGCTGGTGATCAGGTGGCCGGTGCGCTCCACTTTCCGTTACCATGACAAGGCGGTTCAGTAGTGTTGCAACAGACCGGCGTCTTGTGAGGGTTGAGCAGGAGGATAAACACTCGAATGTAACCATAACGATCAACGAAACATGAGGTGGGCGGTGGAGAGAGCTCGCTCCATAGCCGCGGTAATCCCCAGAACGGCGGACGTGACCGTACTGTAGGTATCGGCATCTTCTGCCCGCGTTCGTATTCATGAACGTGACCTTGGAAACAAGACTACCAGTAGTAGTACTGGTGTTGGCAGTGTAGCTGTATTGAAGGGAGGACGAATGAATGCACACTGGAGTAAACTACTACTGTAAGCGACAGGCCAACTGGTGAGCTGGTGGCTTGGTCACCGATCACCAGACTTGTCGCCAACTGGTCACTGTAGCGGCCCCGAACCGGACCTGGCCCGGATCCGGGTGGGCTGTCCCCAGTCCTGGATTCTGTAGCGAGCCGGGGTACGAGATTCGTTGATCCGTTTTTGGTTTCGCAATTCTCTGGGGTGTTTTGAGGAATGCAACAAGAATACAAAATGGAAATTAAAGTCAGTAGCCCATCCACGCTCGTCCACCCTTGCAGGCCTCGCACCTCCTCCATTCCATATGCCGCATGCTCCTCTCCGCGCTTGCTATCTCGCTGCGTGTTGTGCAATGTACATGTGATACCTACTACACTGGAATTTACTGCCTGATTAGAATACGAGAACTAGAGCGCGGCCAGCAGTACAGTGGCTAGTGGTCGTCGACGTCCATCCGGTCGTCTGCGTGCCCGTTCTTGGCGTCGCCATCGGGCTTGCCCACAGCCGCATCCTCGGCATCGGCGCTAGCACGCGCGCCGTTCCGGGCGACCGAGCCGGACGAGCTGTGTGCGTCCTCCCGCTCGTGCCGGTCGTGCCGGTCGTGCCGCTCCTGCTGCTCGGCCTTTACAGAGTCCTTTGCGGTCCGTTCCGCGTACTCGCGGCGCTCCTTGTCGTCAGAAGACGGGTGCGGGCTCATACGCGTCGCAGGCGACACGCTGCCGCTGCCATTGGCGGAATGCCTCCCCGATCCGGGGTGCGAGCCGGTGCTCGCTGAGGCTGGCGCGCCGCGCAGCATCCACGCCCTGTCAGGGTCGCGGGGGTAGACTGCAGTCGCGAGGCCGAGGTGGGGCGGGACAGCCGCTTTCGAAACCGGCGGGGGCCATACCTCTGGCACCGACCGCTGAATGTAGTGTGGTGGGACGACGACGCGCCGCACTCCTGAGGAATGTGCGGTAGACCCCGCAGCTACACCACCGCGTCCAGAGGGATACGGCGCCGGGCCATGGCCGTGGGCATGCGGGTGGTGACCATGGTATTCGCCGGGGATGTGGCTCGGCCGTCCGGCACTGGTAGTCGCCGAGGTCCAGGCCGGGGCGACGCGAAGCCCGGCGCGACGAGCCGTAATAATCCCGGCGTTGGGGTGGTATCGTGGGTCCGCGAATCCATGTACTCGCCGAGAGCGGAGGGCGGCGGCCGCCGCCGCCGCAGACGTGCCCGACGAGGTACCGGGTGGCGAGTTGGTCCCCGAGTGTGAATTATGAGAGTGGGTGCTAGAGTAAGAGTGCGAGTGGGAATGCGAGTATGTGCGCGAGTGGGATGTGGCCGGCGGCGAAGGGGCGTCCGGCGACATGGACGAGCGGCCGTGCGGCGATGACCCGCGGCTGCGCATCGACGAGTCCATCCCAGAGCCTGAGCGGGCCATGCCGCGCGAGGCGTAGACACCATCCATCGAGACGCCGTCGCGAACCTGGTTCCCAAGTGGCGGAAGGCGTGACGGAGGAGTGCCACTTTGATGGCTCGAGACTCCATCACGGAACTGATTCTGCTGGAGATCGCGCATCGACGACAGCGGCGGGCCGCCGATACCGTCGCGGACGTCGCGGAAGCCGACGGGCGAAGGCGGGCGCGAGTGCTTCTTCTCCCAGGTCTCGCGGGCCTCTGCCACAAACACGGGCTCGGGCCATCCCGCAAGAGCGACCATGTACGGGGCGGGGCGGAAGCTGCCATAGCTGCTCGGCGAGGTGCCCGAGCTGGTCGGTGTGTGTCCGAGGCCCATGTTGCTGACGGTGCTCACTGGGCTGACGGGGTCCATGCCAAGCGGCGAGCGGGGGATCGGCACCGGGCGCGCAATGGCCGGAGGTGCGTGCACGGTGTGGACCGCAGTTCGCCTCGGCGACGTGATGGGCGGCATGGTGCCGCCTGTAAACGATTAGGGTAGGGATGTAGAAAAAAAGTTTGGGGAAGGGATGCGAGCGTGTGCACGACCGGACGGATGCGGGGGTGCAAGAGCCGCCACGCGGTGTTCGAGACTGTCGCGTCAAGAGATGATGGGAAAGGATGTGGTCGTGGTGAGGCGGCTGCTGATCGCGACGACTTGATGGATGTGCGATGAGAGGGGCGACGAGGGATGCTTGGCGATTGGGGCGCGAGCAGGAATGGTGATAAGAAATGGTGGGGCAGCGATCGTGAACGAGGTTCAGTGCGTCCGGGTGTGGCACGACGTTGCCGGTATTGGGAAGACGCTATCTACCAGTGGTGGGCAGTGTCGCTGCAGTAGCGTACCACAATCTTGTCCACAGCCGGCGGGATGTCGAGTCGGGGATGCAGCACCGCACTGCAGACGTCGTGGGTGTATGTAGTAAACTGCTGCGGCAGTTGAATTTCCTGCTCGTCGTCTCAACTAGACCAAGATCCGTGCGAGTGGGAGACGGTAGAGGGCGCTGTGTGCAGAATGGATATCGAGAGCAATGGCAAAGCCAACGGATGATGGAATCTGGGAGAGTCGATAGAAATATGTGGATCGGAGAGAGATGGCGGAGGTGATGAGCCGCTCGCCAACGTGACGATGGGTAATGACCGATACCTACTCTTCAGGTGAGAGTGAGTGCTGAGTGTCTGTGGGTGTGCTGATAATTCCTTGCAGACACTGGGCCCAGAAGATACACCAGCTGGTTGGAGATACGCGTCCGTGTCGTGCTTGATGATAGAGGTGCCCTGGGTGGAACCGACAGAAGCTAGACGCCAGAAGACAAGTGAGCGTCAAGTAGGGTGTGGGTGAAGCGTGCTCGACTGCGGTGTCCCGGAAGACGAGGTTGCCGGCGAGGATGGGAGTGGCTGCGAGGGAGGAGGCTAGGAGGGATGCAGGGCTGGCTGTAGGGAGGCTCTCCTCAGAGGGGGTGTGTAACTGTGTCACAAGTTGTGGGGAGGGCAAGAGGGCACGTCGTCCGAGGGCTCGTGCGCACCGTCGGTAAGTCACTGGGCCCACTTAAGGTAGGTGGTGGAAGAGTATATGAGGGTTTATAAGTGGTAGGCTAGGGTGGGGGAGAGCTAACAACAAGTGGCGAAGAGAGCACTAAAGAGGGAGAGGAGGGGGGATGTGCTGCGCTGGGCTGGGCTTATTGTACAGATCTATCATGTGTGTTCTCGGGGGTGAGGGTTATTGCATGCTTATCTACATTTGGGGGGCAGGGAGAGAGAGAGTCAGAGAGAGAGGGCAGGAGACACCAAGCGGAGGGTGAATGCCGGAGTATGGCAACATGTGCACGAGGGGGAGGGTGCGCATGACGAGCACATTAGCAGCTCGAATGGAGGAGGGGAGCAGTGGAAGATGCCGGTCCAGGTCGACACACAGAGCAGAGCAGAGCGCAGAGCACAAGAGCACAGTAGCATGTGTGGTCATGCAGTTGGTAGGTTTTGTTGTGATCTCTCGTCCTCCAGCTGCTCCCCTCAGAGTGGCTAATAATAATACCCGGTACTTGCCCCAACTTTTGTGAAAGGGGCGGACACCGTTAACCGGCAACTCGCAAAAAGCGGCGTGCGACCATCGGAAAAACTCCTACGGCTCTCTGGCTCCCATACGGTAATCAAAACATCTATTAGGAACGAGTCAAGAGATTACCAGATTACCTCGGCAATTATGCTCCTGATAATGCCACTACTTTTATAATTACAGCTCGTCTTTGCCACGGCGTCGCATAAATCGTTATCCGTATGCCCGTATGCCCTGTTCCGTCGTATCCCCCGTAATGTGTGCCGCTTGGCCCCTCCCATCTCGGCGTCATCTGTACGCTCTCTGATTGCATCGGGTACGCTGCGTCGGTGTCCCCGCACCCCTGCCCGGTGTTCGGAGTCGGGTCCGCGCGAATGTCACAACGTGTGCCAGCGGTGGGCTGTCCGGCATACTGGTAGCCTGTTGCCTGCACTGCTGTTGCGTTGTTGCCAGACTCTTGATCTCTGGGGCAGATGGGATGCTAGGGCTGTGATCCTGTGAGCGGCTACTCCCACTCCGGCTCCGGGTCGTCGTACAGCACAAACGACCAGATACGCCGTCATCGCTCCACCGAGTGACCCGTTCTGGACCAAGGCGGTGTGTTATCCTATGATCCTGGGATGCACATGACCAGCGAAATAACCATCCCATTCTCCCTCATGCATCATTATTCGTCCGCTGCGCCGTTGCGGCCGGCCTGATCCTGGCCTCCTGGTTCTAGTGGGCTGGACACTGCGCTTGCATCATTGCATCGACAGCCCAAACCGTTGCGCCGTTGCATCATGCATGCATGCACATGCATCAGTACAGGCTGTTCGGCACCATCCCGGTGACACTTGGTGCACATGATCGAGGCACCGGTAACCGGCTGGCATTCGGGCCTCGCTACTGTCGCCATTGAATGGATCCAATGGTCCAATACATATCGCCAGAGTACCAGAGTAGAGCATACCGCCCTTCGCAGACCACACATGTGCATGAGAAATGAGAACCTGCAGCACATTCCGCTTGTACGCACGTTGGGGAGGAGAATCCGCGAATCCTCGCATATCCGCGGATGCCTGCGAGTCGGACGGCATCGACAGTGTTGCCCGGTTGCAACTCTGTGCCGAAATAATAATCCTTCGTATCCCCTCACAAAAGTGCATCCGACCCGTTTTCGAATCTGCGGAACATTCTTGCTCCGACAGGGTTCGCTTGGCATTCCCGTCCCCCCGTATCCCAACACTTGGCACCGAGAATAAACTGCGGATGAGGAGAGTGTGTGCTGTAGGGCTCTGGCCATCTGCCAGCTGAAGCAGGATTGATCGCGACAGGCGTGACTCTGTGGCCTGTGCTCCCTCTCTCTGGGTATCATGTCGCCGGTGCCGATGCCGATACTAGTGCTGCATTCGCCATTCGTGGACGGCAGACTGGATGCACATGAGGGTGCTCGGAATGCACGTCCAGCATGGCAGGCTCGCATGCCGGTGTTGGTGGTGCCAAATGACAGCCCCCCTCGATCCAATTCCTGACGCCTCACGCCTCGTCTCCGTTACCCTTACTGAGTGCCAATATCGCAATATCTGCATCTGTTGCAGCTTCATACCGTGGCACTCACGCTCTCCGCCACTTGTACCCCATCACTCGCTATCCAGCCCGCGGGGAGATATCCCTGCGCCCCAGAGCCCAATGTTTCTCCGGCCCTTGTCCGTGCAATCATATCGCGCCTCGCAGCATCCAGCATCTGGGCATCTGGGTCTTCTCGCCGTATTTTCTAACTTCTTATCCTGCTCCCCGGATCTGCCCCTGCCCCTGCCCCTGGCGCCACATTACACGGGCAATGATCATATTTCTACCTCTACGTCTACGTCTACGGGCTACAAGGCTCACTCGGCGTCCATAGCGCATCACGAGTGGTGTCGCCGCCGCTCGGCGCTGAGCCGCTCGCGCCGGATACCCGCAATGATAGCGAGGATGAGCGCGATGATGCAGGCGCTCGCGCTAATCTGGAAAGCGGCGGCATAACACCTCACGCCGAGGATACACTCGTTCTTCGCGTCGGCGGAAGTCTCGGCGACAGCCGTCCGCGCGAGCACACGTGTCGCGCTCTCTCCCGCGTCCAACCCCCGATGCCAAAGGTCAGCTCTCCCCGGCGCAATGGCTGTTCCTCCAAAGGCCGCCGAATCCGAATTCGATAGCCAGCGTACTGCCCGGGCAGTGAGCCCGCCGCCACCGACACGTCCAGCCGTGTGCGAGTCGTATACCCGGCCTAACCGTCAGCACTCTCATTGGTTTTACGGTAGCAGGCACCCCGTCAGGGGCCCCGCGGTCGGACCGACGCATCACCGACAGCCAACCCTGTCGCTGCGATATCGTCGTCTAGTGGCCGAGTTGCGCATGTGATACTGCAGGCACACTCTTCACGGCGGGGCTCCTGTGGCGCGTAACTCTACTTCAGACGCTCCTGACGGGATGTCCCCGGGTCCCCAATTCTGTCAAGAGCCCACCCCACAACCCCCGGGTTCCAGACGCCGACAGCCTCTCTCGCGGCATTGTGAGTCCGCCCAGACACATACCAAAAATGATGTTGAAGACGTTACCGCCAAGCGCCGGTGCGAGCGTCGCATAGCCGAAGTTTTGGCTGAAGTGCGCTGACGTCAATCGCTGTTTGTTTACGGGTCGGGGATGCCCGATACCGGCTAGCACTTGCACATAGTACTCACACATGCCAAACCACTCGAGGACGAGCATGGGAATAACATTGAACAGCGCGCCGTACGCCAGGCCGAGGTTGGCGGATACGAGCCACAGGTGGTTGACGTCGGTGGTCTTGATAACCGAGTACTGGCTCACAACGAACATGAGGGCCACTATTGGTAGGAACCAGATCTACGCGAGAATTAGCCGTCGAACGGAGGGAACGTGAAGAACGTGGCTGGGTCTGGAACTGGAGCAGACGGAGCAAGCGCCATTGGACACGCAATGGGGCGCTTTCGGGTACAGCAATACGCTGTCGGCGGAATGCACATGCACTCTTGTTCCGTGGCGCCCCAAGGGGACCCACAGGAATGCCGAGCGGCATCACAGACCGGTTGCAGGCTAGACTGCGTTGCAGGGGGCCCAGAACCCCTCACAACCATTCTTGAGACCGGCACTTGCTTCAGAAGTGAAGGACCTTCACGCATGTGCGTGGGAAGCAGCACTCAGGATACTGCAGCAATGACCGTCCGTTCACAATGCACAGGCCGGTCACGTCCACCCCGTCTGGATGGAAATATGTTTTCCTCGGGAATGGCGATCAACTGATCCGGTCTGAGGCTTGATCCGGTCTGAGGCTTGATCCGGTCTGAGGCTTGATCCGGTCTCGACGATGGCCCAGAAGCCAACCTCGCAGAGGAGGAACCCGAGACACAGCTTTACACCGAGATCGACAAGTGTCTCACTCTCATTCCCACTTTCCCCCCACACACCCTTGGCCATTGCACTCACGCGCTTCAGTCCGTAGCGAAGCTTGAAAAAGTCGGACAAGAGGCCTGGCGTCAGCCGGTGGGAGGGGTGACTTGCTTCGGGAGTTCGATCTCCACTGTACTCCTGCACGACACGGCCTGTACTCACCGCCAAGAATACGCCCGGCACAGTTGAAGATTGAGATAATCGCGACCTGGCGCGCCTGGTAGGCGCTTACCTTGCGCGAGTCATAGTCCCAGCCGTCCCGGGCAAGCGCGAGGGTGACGGCCTGTGGTCAGAGAGTGCCACGGGATGGGGTTGTTCGAAACTTGGTATTCTCTGATGTCTCGTTGTCCCCAGTTCCTTCTCTCCACTCACGCCAACATTGTTGATCCACTGCAGACCGACACCGCACAGAATAGCGAGGACAGTGAAAAGGAGGTGAAAGTCGAACATCTGAAAGACGTCCCATGGCGTGTAGTGCAGTTGTGTCGGGGGGATGGAGCCGGACGAGTCGGCGCGCCGCCGCCCCGAAGTAGGGCGGATGAGGGGGTCAGTGGGTGCGGTGCCTGCTTCCAACTCGTGATCAGCCTCGACGTCGCGATGCGAGACATGTCCCTCGGGGTTCGCGCCGAGGGATACCTGGCGCGCGAGGGCGCACTCTTCTTCGTCGGTCATGTCAAACCGTAAGTGCATCGGCTCCTCGGCGACAGGGTACGCGCGGACGAGGAACGAGCCAACGAGGTCAGGAAGCATGGTGCCGATTGAGAGGAGAAGCAGGAGGCCGCCCGCGTCGCCGTGGTAGAATATCTGGCCCATCGTGCTGAACATGAAAGCACTGAGGCCAAAGCCCGCGAGCACGGAGCCTGTTGCAGCTGCGCGCGAGCTGTCGGGGAAGCTCTTGGCCACGGCATTCAGCCCCGAGGTCAAGCCGCCACTCCCTGCCGTGCCGGTGAGGAACATGCAGAATGCGAGGATAAACAGGCGATGCCGGGAGACGGGGCCGTCGGGATCATCGCGGATGGCAAACACGCCGAGGTAGAAGAGGCGCACGCACGAGTAGCCGACAAAGTTGAGGCACGCGGCAAGCATGAGCGGTCTGGCGTCAGTGGTCAGTGTCTGTCACCGAGACATACATCCGTGGCCCACGCCGATCGACAAACAGACCCCATCTGTTGTCAGCTCTGGACTCGACGGTGCAGCACCCACACTGGCCCAGAGAGATACATCCCCAGGTTGCCGAATAGTCCGATGAGGTTCGAGTCAGTGCTCGTCATCGAGAGCTGGGTGGCGAGCTGTGGTGCGTAGCCTGTCCTGTGAGCTTTACCACTACAGATGGATTGGGCGTGACCTCTTGCCACCCACCAGAGTAAACATAGTTTGATCCACTGCGGTCAGCACTCTAACAGCACAATACGCACCTTGCAAGACCAACAAACACGGCAGCAACGAACATCCGTCTCCGCGCACGCCCCTGGCGCTCGCGATCGGGGTCGTGCCCATGTCCGCTCTGTTCGTGTGGATGCGTGCTGCGGGGATGTGGCGGATCCGGCGCGGCGCCGTAGCGGCGTGTGGGGAGCATCGAGGCGAAAAACCGTCCGAGATGCCAGCGCCAGGTTGGTTGCGGGCCGTCGTCGATGCCGAGTGGGAGGCGCGGAGATGGAGAGGTGTCGGGTTCGGGGTCGCGCATGATGCCCCGCTCTTTCTATGCAACAACTATATTTTGATCGGTTGGAGCGCAGAGGGTTGCTCGGGGAGTGTCGTATCGGGGTGTCGTATCGCGGATGCTGCAGGGGTATCTCAGAGGCTTCAGAGCTGGAAAACAAGCGCGGGAAATGGAAAAAGGCGTCAGTCACCGCCAGTGTCGCGTCACCGGTGGGATTCAAGCAAGACCTCCACTTTGTTGTGAGGTAGAATAGCCCGCGTCACTCTGGTCTCTCAGAGGAGTGTCATTCATTCAGTCTGTAGCCCACCGCCCACCCACCCACCAGCCCTAAGACCCCGAGGCCCCGATACCCGCCCACATTCAGCGACAGGTGTGTTTGTACGTGAGCTAATTGGAGAATCGTTAGCTGCAATGCACAATGCATCGTGCTCGGTTCTTATCGCCCAGTCATCGGACATGCCCGTGGGGTCTATTTCCAAACCACAAGCTGAAATGGTTGTACTTGGTACTTGGTAGCTTGGTTTATCCTTCAGCACGCGTGCAGATCATGCACATCTCGCGTGACGATCGCCGATCTTTGATAAGATTACCGCCGGGAGTAGTTTCTGGTTCTGTTTAGCAGAGATTCAGCCGGACACATCGGCATGACGTGCATGCCATCGCGAGACGCGAGACGATCAATCCCAACTCGTTTCTCAACCACAACTCTCAGCTATCCGATGGACAGGCCAAGATGTCGCGCCCAGCACTCCAGGACGCTCGTGCCGATATACACTTTATCGCACACCTGACGCTCTTCACCTCGCTTCTCTCCCTCGTCCTCGTCGCCGTCCTCACCCGCCTCATTCCGCCCTTCGACTCGTCCCATCTCCTGGTATCCACCTTCCCCACGCTGCGATGGGACGCGATCCACTTCCTCGGTGTAGCGCGGAATGGGTACATCTACGAGCAGCAGCTTGCGTTTCAGCCCGGATGGCATGCCCTTATGCGCGCCGCCGGCGAGGCCGTCGCCTTCCTTCGTCGACGGGAGGTGACTGATTGGGATATCCTTGCGGGCACGACCGTGGTCAATATCTGCGCGCGCGTGGCCGGGAATGTCGTGCTGTACAAGTGAATTTCACTCTTACCAGCTGATTGTTGTAAGGCTTAGCTGACTTTCAGACTCACCTGTACGCTCTTCTCTCGCCGCATGGCGCGCGCAACATGCATCCTGTACGCGCTGCCGCCGACCCCGGCGGTCCTTATCTCGCCATATACCGAGCCGCTATTTGCTCTACTTTACTTTAGTGGCTCGTACGCTGCGATCAAGCGCAAATATCTTGTCTCCGCGCTGCTTTTTGCAGCAGGGACGAGCCTCCGCGCGACAGGTGTACTTGGCGCTGCGGTGCTCGGGTGGATGCTTCTCGTCGCGAACCAGCGAGATGCCATACGGCCCGGAGAATGGTCGGTGAGTGGTCATAGCTCCTCCATCGACCACTGCTGACAACAGCGCCCACTGCGCAGACTTCCCGGAGCCATTGCGCTAGCAGCTCTTGTTGCGTCGCCGTTTGTCGCGTTCCAGTACTACGCGTACAAGTCGCTCTGTCCTGGCCGGCCATGGTGCACTTCGAAGCTGCCGATGGTGTATGGCTTCGTGCAGAAGGAGTACTGGTGGGTAAGGGCATAGATGGGCACTTCCTTGAGATCATCTACACTAGGTACCAAGTGCTGACAGCAGGAACATCGGCCCCTTTGAGTACTGGACGTTTGCCCAGCTCCCGAATTTTGCCATTGCCGCGCCCGTCGTCGTTTTCTCGCTCTACGGCGTGGGCACGTACCTCTCGGCCTGTGTGCGCTCGCTGCGTCGCGGAAACCTCGACTTTGCAATCGCTCCAGCAACAGCCTTTTACCTGCACCACGCGGGCATGCTCGCGCTGCTCCTCATCGGCTCGCACACCCAGATCGCGCTCCGGCTGGCGGTCACTGAGCCTGTCGTGTGGTGGACCGTTGCGCGCAGCGTCTGCGGCGAGTCCAGCCAGGAAATGGAGAATCTCCAGGCTAAGACCCCGCTGCACCCCCGGATGGGGACGATGGCCAAGGTGTGGATCGCCTGGGCAGTTGTGTGGGGCGCCATCTCGCTCGTGCTCTGGGCGGGATTCTATCCCCCCGCGTAGATATATAGATTATGAGTTGGACATGATGAGGATCGTGGTTCTCGATACCACTGCACTAGTGTAGTTCGACTGACGCTCGTGGCCTCTCGAAGTTGGGGACATTCCATTCTCAGCCGGTCGGGACCCAACTTCTCTCTCTCTCAGGCCTTGTCTCTTTCCTTGCCCTTTGAGACTTCAACTCGTGACCCCCGACCCACCCCGCTCTGCAAAAGCTCTATTCACCAAAAGGGTTGGCTGGAGGAACTGAATCCTCGTTTGACGAGAGTGGGATTCGAACCCACGTCCGAAGACTGCGGAGGTTGCTACACCTTAACACAGCGCCTTAGACCGCTCGGCCATCTCGCCGATCACGTGCGGATCCGTGGGCGGGGGCCCGCGCCTCGAGAAACAGAACAGAGAGCGAGAGAGAGAGAGAGCGAGAGCAAGACCTGAGTATAGAAGCCCTGTGTATGGTGCGATGCTTCGATATTGACAGGTGTCGCACGTTTGATGGCGAGAAGCGCTTGAGCTATAGCGTCAAGAGTCGGATGGACGAACGGTGGATCTGCGGTGGTCGGACTAGCCGGGTCGGTGATAGCCGCCCCAGGGTCGAGATAATGCCATGTGATGACGCACAGTGCTCGATGTCCGTCGAGGACAGACCATGACAAGGGCAGCCGAGGCCGCGGGCTTGGCTTGAGCCACAATACTTGAACCAGCGCAACAAGTCTGTCTCTCTTACCATCACCCACATCCCTCACCATGGACGTAGGCTACCCCGCCGGCCCGCTGATCACCGCCGTCGGCCTGTCTGGCCTGCTGGTGTCCGAGTACTTTGACAACCGCATCGGCCGCTGGATTTTCAAGCCGTGGGCGTCGACCGGTTTCCTCGTCACGGCGCTTACGAGCCCTGCGCTGGACACGTCCTTCGGGCGCGCGATCACCGGCTCGCTCCTCCTCTCCATGCTCGGCGACATTCTCCTCATCCCCGACTCGCAAGCGACGTTCCAGGCCGGACTCTTCTCCTTCCTCCTTGCGCATCTCGGGTTCGGGTACGCGTTTGCGCGGCGCGGGCTCGACCAGAGCATCTTCCTCGCCGGGGCTGCTGGAAACGCCGTACTTGGCGGTCTTAGCTGGAAGTGGCTCTCGGGATATCTTCGCAGGACAGAGGACAAGGTCAGCGTGCCCCTCTACTCGGCGGTCATTGCGGGCATGTCGGCGCTCGCGATCGGCTCGGCGTGGAACACCCCGCACCCCGAGGCCCAGATTGCCGGCGCGGTCATCTTTCAGCTATCGGACCTCTGTGTTGCCCGCGAGCAGTTTGTCGCCAAGACGGTGTGGAACCCCATCGTCGGCCTCCCGCTGTATTACCTCGCGCAGCAACTGCTTGCGTCCTTGCTGTGGTACTAGGCTGTGGGTATACATGAAAGGCTGGGCTAATATGGAGGTGAACGCAGCGCGTGGAGATAGCTGGCGCTAATGGATGTCTGGATTGCCGCTGAGATCAGGTGGGTTCAGATGTAAGTTAACAGAACTATCTGACAGCAGCCGCGATCGCGATCCCATTACTGGCCTGCTCTCTGCTAATGATGTGCATCTGATCACTGATAGATCGATAATAACGTAGAACTATTCTGAAGTCTTGAATCTTTGTCTCACTTGCAGTCTATCTACCAACCCCCCCCCCCCGATCTTACGTCCTCCTAACAACGCTCACACCATGCGCTGCTTGCCCCGCGCCTTCTCCGACATCTCCAGCAGCGCCCGCTCCACCGCAGTCTGATGCTCGTTGCCCAGGCGGATCATGTAGCGGAACACGTCGCCGTCCGCGTCGAGATTCAAGTTCTTGAGGTATTCGCGAGTGACCGCGGGGGCGTTCGGGTTCAAGGCCTCGGGCTGGGTTGGGGCACTGGGGCCACCCTGCCCGTTTTGAGCGCTCGAGGGAGCGGTGCCCGCAGCCTCGGCCTCGGCCTCGGCCTTGCGACGCGCTTTGGCTCGGGCTTTGCGCTGGTTGGCACTGAGTTTACGCGGCGGCGCCGCGGGCGGAGCGGTCGCCGCTAGCGCATCTGCGAGCGTCATGCTCGGGTGTAGGGCGTTGAGCTCCTCGGGGCACGACTCGAACTTTTTGTGGAGCGTGCGCGCGAGCACCTCGATCGTAAACCAGACATAACCGCGCACGTCGGGGTTCAGGTTGTAGAACACGTGCTTGATGTCGTCCTTTATCTCACCGATGCTCATGTGCGTCGGGTTGGGGTAGTAGTACAGCGAGCCGGGCTGGGATGGATCAGGAGCTGCTTCGGAGCGGCCAGCCGACCGACCGGCGGGGGACGGGCCAGTGGATGATGGGTGTGTTGGGAGGCTAGGGGACGATGAACCGACGGATGGGCCCGCACTTGAGTGGTTCGCCTCGGACGGCAACTTCTCCTTCCCCTTCCCCTTTGCCTTTGCCTTTGTCTTCGATCCGCCCACCTTGGGCGGCGGGATCCGCAGGAGGTTGGTCTCAATGTATGCGGTGATGCTCTCGAAGAGCGTCATCGCCTTGGGTATGATATCCAGGAAGCCCTGGACGTCTTCCCGGTCGGGGCGGATAGGCGCATGGGGACACGTGCAGGGGGGTAGCTCCTCGCGATCAGGATCTTGGCCTTCATCATCCGACGGCTCATCGAGATGGCCATGGGGACACGCCGCGACTTCTGCGCGTACTGCGACCGACTCTTCGTGCATCTTATAAATGACCGCCATGACGTCTTTGGGAATGTCGGCAATGGCCTCGGAGGCACGGCCGCGCCGGCACCCCTCCATGATGCGCGTGATCGCGTCGATGACGGCGAGGGGGTCCGAGGGTAGGCTGGCCCCGGGGTAGTATACGTTCAGGACCGCGGCTGCCGTGCGCGCCGTGTATCCTCGAGACGCAGCGGATCCCGCAGGTGGCCGGCGAGAGTCGAGCCCAGGCACGTTGGCGGGGATGTCCTGAGCCGTGCTCGGTTGCGGGCCTGGGGTGAGTTGTTGTCGAAGGGGAGACTTACGCGCGCCGGAGGGCCGTTGGCGTGGATCGAGGTCGTTGGGGAGGCTCATGGTGGTTGTGCTGTGGTGGGAGAACATGGAGAGGAGAGGGGGGCTGTTTATATCTTGTCAGAACGAGTAGCCAGCTCGCTGATGGGCTTGTTGATGGGCTCGTGTGAGCTCGCCCTCACACACGCCACCATCACTCATCAGAGATCATGGCACTCTTGCACCTATTAACGCCGGAGATGGAGCTGCGCGTCAACGTCGGGGCCGCAGGGCATTGATGCGATATGGTGTCCTCGCATTCCCACCATTCTTCATCGGAGTTCGAGGATGGACACTCAAACACTGACATCGACGGGTTACAAGCTACATACATACAACTATCACTACAAGAACAGCGCTACATGGCCCGATGCTTGCCTTTACACCGGGCGCGACACCTACAACCGATTGAAGCCCCCTGCAGACTCCCCCAATTTTGCGGGGTCATAACATCCTTCATGAATCCCGCGGGACCGTCAGCGCGCACAAGAGTATCCCGCGGGACCAACCCCTTGATGCGCATACGCTCGACCTCGACGCGCGCGAGGTGCCACAGATAGGCCGCGACCTGCGCCTGCTGCACGCTGAGGCTTCCAAAGACGCGCCGGATGTCCGCCTTGATTTCCTCTTCGCTCATCTGTGCCGGATCCGGAAGAGCCATCGGCCGCGAGAGCGTGGCCGCCGCACGGGCGGCGACTACCGGGAGAGCGGGGTCGTTGGTGAGGCCTGCGCAATGTGCGGGCAGTGAGTGCGCTTTTCCGCAGTCGAGGAGGCAGATCGGGGCGGCGCAGAGAGGAATACTGCTCGGTCCCGGGTCGCTGTCGCTGGCGGGTGGGAGAACGGATACCGAGGATGAAGGCGAAGCGGATGACGAAGCCGAAGCTGAGGGCGACGACGAGGATGAAAAATGAGAAGGCACGGTAGCGCTCTTCTTCTTCTTCTTATTCTTCTTCGTCTTCTTACTCTTCTCAGGACCCTCAATCTCAAGAAACGCCGGACCCTCCGCTGGCTCAATACCCTTCAGCGCGACCTCGAGTTTTCCGGGTGGCGGGGCGGCCTGGCGCCCTCCGGCGTCCATGACTGCCTGGATGCCGAACGTGTCGAGGAGACGCGCGAGCTGCCGCGCGGAGAGGTTGGTCTGGACTGTTGTTTGCGGCTGGGCGGGGCCGAGGAGTGGAGAGGGAGGTGTGCGGGGCGTTGGACTAGTGTCATGTTGGAGATGGGGGTTGGGAGATAGTTTGATGAAGAGAGTGTTAGTGAGAGTTGTTTGGCGGTTCATGTGTTCCCCCGGTCCTGTTCAGCATTGTTTCCTGACGGTGCCGCTGAAGTTGGGGCGGTGTGAATGAGTGTGAAGAGGTCAAAAGGTCTGTTAGTATGTCTGGACAACATCGCTGTACAGAACAATGGACGATATGAGGATTCAATGTTTGACGGCTCTGACGGCTGTGTGAGTTTCAGCACGGTGAATCAAAACAACGGGCAAATCAATCCTCGAAACTCAGACACATACAGTGCTTTTGACACTTCGTGCCAGGGTCACGGGTTGTGTATCGCCTTGCAAAGCGACAAGTCGGTGGTTCTGAAAGCAGGACTGATTAATGAGATTCTGAAAATCCGAAGAGAATAGAGGCTGGTCGCCCTTTGTGTGGCCCTGCAGTCACAGTCCGACACCGCGCACACGCAAAGCCTTAAGGCTAATACATACAAGCTACAGTATGCTACATGCACTATATTACTCCGCTGTAGAGACCACTGAAGGAGGAAGCAGCTTGCCAAGCGGCAAGCAGTTCTTCAGCCAAGCGACGTTGACGAGTTTGCCAGACGAACGCTGGGCCTTGGTAATTGATACACCCTTATCACGATCCTCGACCACGATGAGGTCGTAGGTGGAGAAGTTGGTAGGGATGGATGGTGCTTGACGAACCGTGGCACCGAGTGCCATGAGGCAGAAGGGAACAAGAGCCTATAGTGGTCAGCGCTTGCGTCTCACCCAACGGCAACCACCCACCTTGATCTCCTTATTCCTGGGATGAGATCCTTGGGGGACCACAAAGAAGGTAGACATGCCGGTAAACGGTTGGCGGATTGCACGAGCCTTCTTCGCCGACCACGATGCCTCACCCCACATAGGATCAACGACCTGAGAGGCGAAGACGGATTTGCCCTCGCTAGGGAAAAGATACTTTGACTCTCCCGCGGCGACAAGATAAGAACGCCAGTCGGCACCAAGATTGATGTCCTCAATATACCGGGAGGAAATGATAGGGATTCCGGCAGCGAGGGCAGCCATAACCTTCACACTGAGAAAGCTCGGCCCGACTATGATCACGAAGGGGCACAACGAGGATGCAATCTCGTACCCGTTGTCGTTGATCTTGAACAGCGACTGCCACTCCTCTTCCACCTGTCCACCGTGCTGCAAGATGCGTCGCCGTAGACCGTCGGTCGGGGCACGAACACCTTCACCACGGGTGATAAGGAACACCTTGCCCTGAAGCGAAGTCGCACTGCCCGCAGATGAGGCAGTACTGTTGCCGAAGGTGACCGGAAATCGAGCGTCCAGAAGAGCGGGGTCGATTAAACGCTTGTTGAAGCGCTTCTCAATAACGCTCGGCAACACAACGAGATTGCGGAGGGCGATGTCTACAGGCTCGCTGTTACCGTCGATGACATGAATGATGTCACCGGTGCCGTCGAATGAAGCTGTGACTTGAAGATCCTCAGTCGCGTTGATACCATTGCGGACGGGCTCGCCGGGCTTGAGTTGGAGAATGCGAAGCTTCTCAATGGGAACCGTGCCAGTGAGGCCATCGGCGAACTTGATGCGAAACCCAGTCTTGTTACGTGCGGCGACGGTGCCAGCATAGTATTCGCCAGTCTTAGCCCAAAGCGCTAGGACTCGGAGCGGCCCATCAGGGATCGAAATGGGTGGTGTGGGCATGGCGGCATCGGAGGCAGCTACACTTGGTGCGCGAGTACTGGCCGATGGCGCAGCAGACCCGGCCTTCACCTTTTTCGCGGGACGACCACTGCGACCGCCAGACTTCGTGACAGTTTTAGAGACAGGCTTCACTGTAGACTTGACCACGGTCTTGATCTTAGCGGCTTTGCCCTTGCCCTTGGGAACCGGACGGTATGTAAAGTCCTCCACATCCTCCGGCGCCGAGCCACTGCTAGGTCCGGAGAGATCTGGGGACGGGGATAATGCCTTGCGTTTACCACGGTTACCACGGGAGGAGGTAGTCGAGGGGGGAGGCCCAACATCACCGACGCGCAGTGTAATCTTGGGCACAACTGGCGGGCTAGGCCGAGGAGATGACAAAGTTGGAGAAGGGGCCAAAGAGGCAGATTCCTGTTGTTGAGGCGGCTCTCGATAGGTGAAATCCTCGGGGTCCTCTGGTGCCGAGCTACTGCTATCGGATATGTCACCGTCCATCGGGTCCTTCGATTGTATTGACAAGCGACGTGCCTTACGCTTGGCCCCATATTTGTTGGGGCTGAACCGAACAGGCACAGGGCGAACCAGTGATTCTCCGGAGAACTCGTGGATACCAGAGCGAGGAGCCGGAGTCCGTTCCCTTGAGGAGGGCCGTTCGGTGGACTCCCTAGAGAGCGCTTTGCGAGTGGGATCCGCTTGGTCATGAGTCTCTGGAGACGGCTGCGAATCCGCTATATCAGACCCTTCGGCCGTTGCTTGCGATACCTCGGTGGGATTGATATAAGTCGATTCCAAAACGGGTGATGGCGAGCGAGGAGGAACTTGAGGCATTTCCGTCGGTTGTCCTTCCGAGACGGACGTTCGCGTCCGCCTCTGAAGCCGACGATTTTCAGGAATAGAGCGGGGAATGGTGCTGACGGCGCGAGTAGCGTTGCGTGGACGTAGAGGAGACGCTTGCGAGGAGAATAGCTTGCTGCTTTGATTCATGGACTGTTTCATAACCTGAGTGGCCGTGAACGATTCCGCATCGTCATCCGGTAGAGCGCCCATGCTTTCTGGCAGATCGGAATAGAGCTCGCTGGGAGCCGCTGACGTTGCGCGAGAAGGCGGCAAATCGCGGAACCTTCGGTTGCCAGCGGGCGTTGTGTGCTGTGGAGGATCGTTCGCATCACTTCTTTTGGTCGGGGTCACAATCTGGGTCGAGCTGAGGCGGCGCGGCAATGGTCTCGAAGAAGTGGGCGAAACAGACTTGCCGCGAGATGAGGAGGTAGGTTCGGCAGGAGAATTGATGAAGGTATTTTCTAGCTGTGACTGGACCAGCGGTTCGGCAGTAGGATTGATAAAGGTGTCCTCAAGCTGGGGCTGGACACCGCTGGTCATCGGAGCCAAGCTGAACGATTCCTTCTCCTCCTCGAGAGAATCACTTTCCTCACGATCCGATTTTTGCGTAAAGAGGGCCATTAAACGTTTCGAAGGCGCCTGCTTGACTGTCATGCCTCGCGTAAAATCATCAGAGTCGGAATCGGATCCCATGGGTTGCTTTGGAGATGGGGACCGTCTTGTTGGGCGAGGAGGAGGGAATGTGGGGGTACGGAGTTTTGATGGGGAGATTTGAGATGCGTGTTGACTGGGTGAGACGTAAGTGCGATTTGGCGATGCACCAGCGAATGTTGGAACTCCGTGCTCCGTGAGACGACGCATCGGCGACGTGTATTTGGGTGTGAGTGTTACTGCCGGCTGCGGCAGCGGCTCCGCTGGCGCTTCGGGTTCACCGGGGGAGTCTGGAGGCGTTGGGACGTTGTCGTCGTCCTGCGGCTGGCTGTCTTGAAGTTCGCTCACTTCTGTCGACTCGGGGATGTGTTCATTGGTGCTCTGCAGCGGACTGCGTGGGGAAGAGATTGCGGCCGAGGAGCGATGATG
Source organism: Apiotrichum domesticum (assembly GCA_001599015.1). Taxonomy (NCBI): domain Eukaryota; kingdom Fungi; phylum Basidiomycota; class Tremellomycetes; order Trichosporonales; family Trichosporonaceae; genus Apiotrichum; species Apiotrichum domesticum. The sequence goes on along the minus strand of BCFW01000002.1, from coordinate 2,369,554 downwards.
TGAAGTTGGCGAGTTGCGCCCAGCCGAGCTCGCGGTTGGCACATGTGAGTCCTGCTCGTCGTCCTCCTTGTCAGGCTGGTCGAGAGAATGGGAAAGTGAGGATCGAGGGTGAAAACTGCTGTGCAGATCTGGAAACTGCAGAGGACTCTCCTCAGACTCGGGGAGGTCATCGCTGCACGCCACGAGAGGCGGGAGAGGCTCACTCTTGGACAGTGGGGGAATATCGGGAGCTTGGGAGGGTTCGTTGATGAGGGTGGGTTCTGTTCCGTAGGCTCCCAGCGGGATAGAGGGTAGGGATGGTGGGAATCCGACGCCGTAGCCAGGTCTCCGCAGCGGCTGATAGCTCGGCCTCTGGAGAGGTGGCTGCTGGCTCTCGTCTTCAAGGGACGGTGGCGACATGTCGCGTGTAGTATTGTTGTTATCGTCCAGTCGTGAAGTATCAGTCGGTGGCTTTTGTGATCGTGGTTGTGGTCGTGAGAGTCTGAAGGTATCAGCGGCCGGCCCAGTTGGTTGACTGTGTCCATCCATCAAGACGCTCACCCAAGCCTTAACATTACGCCCTTGATGATCGCTCAGTGTGTCAAGTGATGTCGAGAATGGCGGGCCGTCGTCGCGTCTCGGATCATGCACTGTTGAACGTCCTCAAGATGGGCATTTCGACGGGGTAGGTGACTGATTCGATGAGAGAGAGAGAGATAGAAGAAATGTCAGGATGTCGAAATTGTAGATGATGCGCGGCAGAGGATGGACTGCTGTCAACCGCGATCAACCGAACACTCTTCGGTCGTTTCACAACAATCCATCACAGGTCACTTGGCCCGACTCGCGGACTGGATTGCATGGATTGGGTGCCGAGGCACGCGCGCCCTCTTCTACGCGTCGGTCGAGAGTCGACATTGTTGTTGCTGCATGCGTACTCCATGCACATGCCACGCAGAACCCACGTACAATTGGTGCATTGCTGCAGATTTGGGTGGCGAGTTGACAGCCCTGTCGTTGGGTGCGGGTTTCAGAGCCGGGTGCTTTTTTGGCTGACCAGCGGCCGTGCTCTGGCTGGCTGGGCTGGGCTCGATCCAACGCGACGATAACAAAAACACAAAGGACTTTCTGGCTGGTACTTCTGCTCCATTCTCTCTACCTGCTCTACACTCTCTCTTTCACCAATTCTCCTCTTCACGATATCACGGCTACTCTCCAACCATTCACTGGGCCGGCGGATCGTCCTCTCGCATCGGTGAGTCGCCGGGTGAGTCGTCGCTGACCCACAGTCCAATCCTGATTCGGCACTCATCCACACCCACATTAGACCGCCCGACTAAACGTACGCCTGCCATGACTGACCAGAGCGCGCCTGCACCCCCGAAGCCGGCCAACGGCTCTAACGGCTCCCTCAAGGGTGCTGGTGGCCGCGATCTTCCAGAGCTGTACAAGTGCGTTGTGTGATTGTGCATCACTGACGCCAGGTCCACCGGCGACGAGGCCAAGGACACGCTCGCCTTCCTCCACTTGCTCGAGAAGCTCAAGGTAGGCCGTTGTGCGACGTAGAAGCGTCAGGTGTAAACATGCAAACACGCTGCTAACGATCAGCTGGAAAAGCGCTCAGGATGGATCCGCGAAGGCGTAAGTGACGGCCAACTTCCCGTTTGAGCAGCGCTAACCCTGCAGGTCCGCCAACCAGAGAGGTGAGCTGGACTTCCGCGTTAGGAGCTCACAGGCAGCATCGCCGACCACATGTGCCGTATGGCTCTTATCGCAATGTGCATTCCCTCGACCGCTGAGCGGCCACTGGACATTTCCCGCTGCGTGCAGATGGCCCTCGTGCACGACTTGGCTGAAGCTTAGTGGGTTACAACGTCAGACAATCCTAACCCTCAGTGTTGGCGACATCACCCCGATCGAAAAGGTGCCCGCGGAAGTGAAGTACGAGCTCGAGCTCGGGGCCATGAACTCGTTCCTCAACGAGATGCTCGGCAGCGAGGGGAACACGCAGGCGCGCGAGCGCATCCGCTCCCTCTGGGAGGAGTACGAGGCGCGCGAGACTCCCGAGGCGAAGCTCGTCAAGGACCTGGACCGTTTGGAGCTCGTCCTCCAGGCGGCCGAGTACGAGCGGGGTAAGTGGCCGTGTTGGGGGAACGGAGCGCTTGCTAACTTGATCCAGGCCAGAACAACGATGGTCTTGCCTGCTTCTTCCGTGGTGCCATCCGTAAGTGCTTCAACGACTCCATGGCGGACGCTGACCGTTTAGCCCATCTCGAGCACCCCACTGTGCGCGCCATGGCTGAGGCAGCTATGCAGGAGCGCAAAGAGCACTGGGCCGCGCAGGGCAAGGGCGAATGGGAGCAGGAGAGCCTGCGGGGTGCCAAGGTTGGTGCCAAGGTCGATGCTGCGAAGGCTGCCAAGTCCGAGGCGAATGGACAGGCATAGACATCATTCCATCATGTTGTATCATATGCATCACATCACCATCTACGATCGTTGGGAAAGCTAATGGAATAGACATTGAAGCGTTCAATGGCTATCCTGACTAAGGACTGGGGGCGCTGACGGAAAAACGGGTGGCAATTTAACAATGCATTACACAACAAGATTCGATAAACAACTAGAAGTACAGACGCTGACTGCTTGACTGGGTTGTCTCAACAGGACAGTATGGGCACTTGGCAGCACGACGCCTGTTGGGTTAGCTAAAGCATACACATGGGAACCCACCCTGACTTGAGGAGACGGTTGAGAGAGTCTTGGGCAATTACATGTCCACAGGCGAGCATCTTCGGCGGATTCGCGTCGGTTGTCTGCTCCTTGGAGACCGGGCAAACAAACACCGAGTGATACCGCCTCGTGGCTGGGAGTGGGACCTCCATCTGCGGTGAGTTATGAAATGGGACGATGAACTCACGGGTAGCTCCTGCCATGTGCGAACATTCCCAAGACGCTCGCCCATGACCCGTCGTGCCTTCTCGATAGCGTTAAGCGCGCCTCCCCGTGATCCCAGAGTCACCACGACCTCGAGTGGCTCCTCACGAGCCCAGCCGTGGAACCGGCAGTAATCGTCACGGAACATTGCTGCAAGCGGGGCGGGGTCGTTCTCGTACGGTGACTCTTCCTCGTCCTGGTACAAGCACGAGGTTATGAGGGACAGCACGGGCTGGGTGTTCATGTAATCCTGCAACTCGGCTTTGCGGGCATACGCGATCTTCTCTGCCGGCGTCTTGAGCGAGAGGAACTTTGCGCGGTGGAGGTGGTAGGGAAGGCTGGACGGGTGAGGACTGGCCGCAAGGAAGTGCTTGTGTTCCTCGCTCCACGCGATTGCCGACGAGAGATCCCCGCCGTTGATATCTGACACGATGCGGTACAGTTCCTCGCTGACTTCTCGCTTCTCGGCGTCGTACTTGAGCCCTGTCTCCTCCTCGAAGGCGGCAACTGCGTCCCACAAGCCCCGCCGCCCGAGGCTCTCAAGCACCACACGGTCGAGCGCCTCGGCTGCTTCCGTGTCCGAGAAGAGTGGTGGGTCGTCATATGCTGAGGATATCGCGGAAAGGTTTGGCGGAAACGACTGTTACAGCGTCAGTACCGGTGGCGCAAGGTGCGGGATGTGCTGAGACAGTTCACGGCGGAGAAACAAGCAACGCACCTTCTCGATGCTCTTCCCCACGTTCCCGAGGGCCGAGTACCACGCCTTGAGGCCCTTCTCTACCTCTTTCTTCGCGCGCGTGATGTTGCCCTGCAGCTCGGTGATGACGTGCTTTGGCGGCGCGCCGGCTAACAGGCGCTCGCGTGCGACGGCAAAGTGCTGGTCGAGGAGGGTGGAGAGCGGACCCGACGACGAGGTGGCGCTGGCGGTCGCGAGGGCCTCCAGTGCTGTGAGCGCCGCGGAGACGTCGGCGGTGGACATGTTGTGTGGGCGTGTGTGTCAATGCTGATGGAGAGTGGACGATGGAGAAGCAGCATGGAGTGGATCAAGTGGATGCAGGTACTCTGGGGCGCAGACGTGAGCTCATTGCTCCATCGAGATTGGAATGACGGCGAGCAGTCAAGCGCCGCAGCCAAGCGCCAGCCAGGGCACATCAGAGCGGAGCCCACTAAGGGGGCAAGGGTGTGTGGGGTGGTGAGAGTGATTAGGGAAAAGGCTTAATGGCGTGTAAAAACAACCAAAGTTTTTGATAAGCACATTCTCGATTTCTCGATTTGCCACCTAACCTCGACATCCAATCTCGAAGTTTCGACAACAAAAACATCTCCGTGCCTCTCCATCTTCTCTTCCACCCATCCACACCACCACCATTACCATCATGTCCAACCCGTACGCGTCCCAGCGCCCCGACGAGAGCCACATGCCGCCCCGCCAGATGCCCAAGGCGTCCGAGGCGAGCGAGTACCTCTGTGGTGGTGAGTAGTTGACAGACGGGAGTCCAGGGTGGATTTTCGAGCGTTCTCCATTCCATCACCGCTTTCAATCGGACTTCTCGACTTTTGTCTCGGTGCTCACTTCAGACTGTGGCGCTAAGACCTCGATTAAGATGGGCGAGCTTATCCGTTGCCGCGAGTGCGGCCACCGTGTGATGTACAAGCCGCGTACCCACAAGAGTATGTCAACTGTCGTTTTCTTCTTGGTAGCTGACTTGCAGTTGTAAGCAATTCGATACTCCGACATCTTGTCATTTCTGAGAATCGCGCGTCTGACATCCACAGGTCCAGTTCGAGGCTCGCTAAATCCCCTACATTGATAGAGATCACAGGTGTATTCATGTACTATTGACCCAGGCCACAGCTCGCGTATTGCTGATCCTTCCCTCTCACCATTACTGACAATGCTGCCTTCAAAGGGTGTGAGTCATGGCCTGAAATATGTGCAACAGATATCAGAGATGGCGTTTGTCGTTTTGGCGCTCGACAGCATTTCAGTGTTTAGGGCATTGTCACCAACTTGGCCGGCTGTTGGAATGGACAACCAGCTATCGGGGGTTTGCTTCCTGACCCATTTGACATGGGAGAAATGACCGTTTATAGGGGTAAATTGTCGGGATTGAGGAAGGATGTCATTCACGGAGGCAGAGAAAGAGTCTTTTGTCCCCTTGGTGTTCAAGCTGGTTGACTTTTCTGCGGTGCGAGCTGTCCCGTCGTTCGTCTTGGGGTGCGCTTTGGTGGCAGTGCAAGCTTGGGGCCTCGATCTCACTGGACATGCACGTTTCTGGTACCGTCGTAAGCGTCAGCCCCCTTCCAAAGGTGGACGGTCTCGGCTCGGGAACAGCGCATCTCGTTGCCTGAGGACAGGGAATACTTGGTATTGCAAAGCCCGGAGGAAAAGGGCCCCTAAGAAGAAGCAGAACACATGTTTCCGGCTTTTGAGCCCGCTTCGCATGCCTGACGCACGGTACATCGACACGTTCACACGTTGGACAAAGTGCATCTACAGATATACATGGTACACAAGGCGGACTAGTCAATAGTCGAGAGGCTCGCTGTGGTTCTGTGGCACGGGGCTGGCAGGTAGCAGGCAGGAGATATATGGGCCACGGTCGCGTGTCGCGATCGTGGACAGGGGTATGCTTGGTAGTGTACAGGGTACTAACGAGTGTGACAACAAATGCGAACAAGGTGGGCCTGGTGCTCGGTGTGATGTCTATTCAAGAGGCATGCTGAAGCCATCCCGGGCGTAGCACCAGGCTGAGGGGGCGAAGGGGGCGTCGATGGTGAGGTCGTCCGAGTCCGTGTCGTCGCCGACATCGTCGTCATGGCATGACGCCACCAAGGTGGTAACAGAATCCCTGTTGTGCCTTTCGGGACGTGCTGTTCGGGGTCGCAGGATGTGCTGCTGCGGCGACTTTGGTACGGAACGATACGAGGCGCCGGTAAGGTCCAGAGGTGGCGGCTTCTTCAGGGTGCGCTTCCGACCAGCGAGCTCGGACGGTGGGAGAATGTACCGAGTGGAGGGCTTGGACTCGTGCCTGTTGGGAGGACCTACAGTGCAGACGGGGGCGGCGGAGACCGACCTCCGCATCGCTGACGAAAACGGCCGGATGTTATCTGGGTGGGTGTTGTCGAGCGTGAGGTCTGGCCAAACATTGAAAGACTCGGGGGTGTGGCCGTTCTCATGGGGATGTTTGCGAGACCAAGTCTGGTGTTGTTCTGAAGAGTCCTTACTGCAACGGTTAGCTACTGACACGCCATCGCCCAACGACTCACGATGAACGGCGACGGCCAAGCCATCCGAAGGAAATCGGAACACGAGGACGAGGACGTTCCTCCTCGTCCGAGAACTGAAAGAAGCAGCATGGTCGAGCGGAGACCCTGCTCCGATCCGACGAAATGATCGTGGTACGTGCATCGTGGCCACGGGAACACTTGTGGGACAATCCTTCCCCGCGGGCCCCATGGGTAGGGACTGGGGCAACAAATGAGCAAGTGTTGGCGGCCCTGGTGTGGCGGGTGGGGAGAGGAGGTGCCGAATAGGGTGGTGAGACGAGGGGTGTGGCGGCACGTTGTTGGATGACAGTAGTGTTCGCGCGACCTGGGCGGACGCGATGAGCGGGCGCGTAAGATTCGCTCTTGAGTGAGGCGTGTTGACTGACGGGCGAATTGGTTGGGAGTTCGGAATCCGAAGTGTAAATCTTGTGCCTCCCACAGATGGGTCGCTGGTCGAGAAAGCTGTCCGAGGAGATTGGCAGCGACGCGCTAGTTACCGCTGACCGCTGGCTAGTCGGGCTCGAGCTCGCGAAAGGATGTTTGATAGGGAGATCGCCTGGAGGTTGCTTCTGCGCTTTTTGTTTACGTAGGACTGACTTCTGGCACATGGCGTCGCGAACGAGGGCGTGAAGGTGACGAAGGGGACCTGTCTCCTCGATCGAGTTGTCCTCAGAGCTGAGTTTCTGAGCCCCATGCAACGCCGCATGAGTGGCATACGCTTGGACAAACATGTCGTGGTCCTCCCAGGGGAAGGGGGTCTCGGTCTCATCTGAGTTGGATTCGTCGTCGCTGCCACCAAACGTGCCTTCGCTGGCCGAATCGGAATCGAAGATGGAGCCGGGCGTGACTGGGCCAGAGGGGATTGGAACATCCACTCGTTCAAGAGAGGTCTCCTGCACCCTTTCGGACAGGCTCGACGGCCCGACGGCCGACAGAGACACCGTCGAGCGCGACATCTCCGTAATGGTGGTCATCGGACTGTTGGGCTCGTCCCTGAGGAAGCGTGTGGCGTGGAAATCTGTCTCGCTGCCAAAATGCAGAAAGTGGTGGTCTGCAATGGGTGCCTCATCGACAGAACCGGCTCCATCCATATCGCTCTCGGCGTACTCGGGATGCAAACAGTCCAGGGGGTCTTGTTCGTAGTCACTGTCAGGCCCAAAGCTGGGGACCGGACTCGGAAGCGGCTCCTCCCACCGTCCACGGATGCGCGACGACGGAGTGGGGAAGAGGGGGTGGTTCTCCAATTTGTGGTGCAGCATGATAGGAAGATGCGATATGAGGCACGATGCGATTGTTGATGAGATGGTACGGCCCAGCGATGTTGAAGAAGCAGGCGTTTGGGGAACGCGTCAAGTCTTGCGAAAGCGGCGGGCGACGCCAGATGTGAGGGGTGAAGGGCTTTATGTGGCGGGATGAGGCAAGATCACGAGAGACTGAGCTGCCTTGGGCGGGATGACACAATGAGAATGGGAAGCAAGAGGATGAATGGAGAGTGACAAAAGTATGGTGACCTGTTATGTCTTCGTCCGGCGGATGGGGGCGGGCATGGAGAGTCCGACAGCGAGGAGCCACATTGTTTGCGTTATGTACTGGGCAGGTGACTATCGTCACCTCAAGAGCTGCGATAGCCACAGCGGACGGTGGTGCCCATACAAAGATATGAGGCGGAGGCGCGCGGGGCGATCATGCCGCTGGCGTACGAGGCCACGGGCAGCCACACTTCATACTCATTTGACTTGGGCAAACAACCTTCGTGGCTTGGTTTGATTCTCAACCTGTCATCGGGCGCCCTGCCTCGTGTTCTGCGGTGGTAGCGCAGGTACCGCGTGGAAAGAGGAGAGAGATTGGCTTCGATCCATGTTAGCGCCTCGTCCGACTTCGGTGCCTGCCTTGTGGGACATTGAGGAAAAAGAATGGAGCTCACTCAAAGGAGATGGGTACCCGTGCGGGAGTGTGTTGGTCTCATGTTAGGTGTTAGGTGTTTCGCAGGCGCGTGAGTCCTGCTCACATAGTAGTGGAGCGCACGTTGCGCACCTCCGGTCCGTCCGACAAGGGGTAAATTGTCAAGTGTGAAGAACGTTCGGAGTCTCAGTGTCGAGTGACTAGTCATGTTGCCCCTGCCCCCGCCTGTCGACATTCCTCGTCACCTTACTGTGTCATGTCGCCTGTCCCCACTTCAACACACAATTCACCAACTCCCCAACCCCAGCTTTGGACTAACAGCGGGGGGTGAGAACGCCACTTGGAAACACCAGAACGCCAGGAACGCCACAGAATCCACTTGAAGTTTATCCCCTTGCGTAGCTGAGGCTGCGCATTCCGCAGGTCACGCGCCGCGGATGCCTCGAGGCTGTCGCCACACCTGTCCGCTCCTGGATCCTGTTGGGATCCCTTTTAGTATTTTCTGTGTGCTGTTTGTTGTTCTTGCGACATGCCTGTAGTAAAAATCAGAGGTGAGACGGAATCCCCGTGAGACGCAAAGGCCACACACAGGTCGGGGAGGCACAGAGCGGAACGGAACAACGGATGAGGAAGAAAACGACAAAATGAGAAGACTTGAGTCCGACGGTCTGTGCTGGCGCAAAGAGTCATCCGACCGAAATTTGACTAGTGCAGAGGCCAATGGCTTCAAGCTGACATAGATTTCGGATGGGAGCATGCTGGAGCCGGGGGAGATCTCAGCGCAACAAGCAAGAGTAAAAGGAGCGTTGGGGAGGACGCGGGCCGAACAGGTATCGGATTGTCCGGATTGTACGCCAATACCTCGCGATTCGACACATCCTTTGGTACCATGCTGGAACGCAGAGCTGGCAATCTGTAATCTGGGCGGAGCGTTTGCCCGATAGTCTGACCGATAGTCTGTCGATAGTCTGACCGATTGTCGACCGATAGTCGGATGTATAGAGATAGCTCGTTGTGGTGCCTGATGGAGAGGCGGGGAATGGTAGCTCCAGGACAATACTAGCCACCGGCGTGGTTGGCTATGCTTATCTGCTGATACACACGTTGATAGTCTGTGAGCCCCCGGATGTTGCGGAGCGAAGCTCGAGAGTTACACAGGACGAGCACGTTGTACCGCTCATCGCTGTCACTGGCCAGAGATAATCTATATCGCAAGCCATGGAGGTGGAGTAAGCCTGCACGACGCACGATGGCCTGGAAACGCGTGGTCATTGGCGATAACGCTCATGAAGGGATTCGGAGCCAAAGTTACGCCAGTGCCATCTTTACCTGGACGCCAGCACGCCAACATCACGCCAATGCACGCCCATGCACGCGAGAGGCTATCAGTATTCGAGGAGAGGAACGGAACTTGGCGGAGGTCAATGCGGTCAGCCAGGGTGGAAGATGGGGTTGGGAGAGCGGAGGATGGAGCGATAAGGGGAGGAGGAGCAGTCCAGTTTAGAGGAACATTCGCAATCCGAATGCGCCACCTTGCCACGACATAACCCATAATGCGCAGATCAAACCCCGTCTTCCCACTGCCCGCTTCCCACACCTTCCGTACGCGTCTTCGGGTGTTCGCGTGTCAAGCCTAACACGTGAGACAACCCCCAATGGCCCCACACACCTTTTGCCCATACAGCTCACCTACTGCACTCCAAACTGAGCTCAATCGCGCCGCGCGCGCTTGGACCACAGCCTGGCCGTGTGCTGCGCGCCAACTTCCCGCCAGAACCAAGTGGCGCCCCGCTAGCGACACCGCTGCGCAGCGTTCTCCGCCCCGGCCCGCCCAACGACTTCCTAGCTTCCGTTCTCTTCTCTCTGTCCGATCCGTCCCAGTTGTCCTCTTTCTCCGATACTTCGACACGGGCCGCGAGATATCGTTCTCCAGCCGGAGCTGTCATTTCTGTAACAGCGCCACATCTGGCCGTGCCTGTGGCTTTTCCTCGTGGTCAGCGCCAGTCGCGCTCGGAGCTCGGAGCGATGCCCTAGATCTAATCTAGTGCTCTTCTCTCTCGATCTCTGGGCGGCTCCCCCGTCGCGTGAAGGTCTGGAACTTGGAGTTTGAAGCTTGCTGAAGTGAAGCACCGTACAAATCCAACATGGGAGGATATAGCGTTGTAGCTTTTCTCGATCTCCAAGACATGGCCCGCTCGGCGCGCTCGAGTCACTCACGGTCCGTGGCCTGGACATGGTGTTACCAAGAAAGTCTTACAGTGCCTCCAATTCCAAGTCTAGAGCCCAGCAGCGGGAGGCCGGATGCTGGGCCGGACAGATGCCGCCGCTCCCCAATACCCTCTTGTCCCAATCACCGACATATCGCTCACAGATATCAGACAGTTCTCCCAACTGCAGGTCTCGGATCGTCGGCCGTCGAATCCCGCTGTGTGCACCTGCACAGCGTCTCATCCTTGTGTTTCCAATGCACATTACTCGCTGTGTCGGATATCTCGGATCCTCAGACGAATACGGTAGAGGAAACGAGCAGGGATGGAATCATTCATAGGCTGGAGGGGAGACTCGGCCAACTCGGCACCGTCGAGAAGCGTAACGTGTGTGGTCCTGGCCCGAGCACACGACCACTGTGTCGCAATGAATAGAGTATCGTCCAGTGTCTCGTGTATCAGTATTTACTGATCAATCCAAAAGCCACCGCCACCGCCACTCCCAGCGGGCTGATCCAAGGCCAGCGAGATGGCACTTCTGGGATACTGATAGGCATGGCCGACAATATCAGCCGTGCGTGATCGGACAGGCCAAATGGCCACGCGTAGATTACATCCCATACTCTGCGGATGCGCTGCCCCACGGGGGCAGCAACGCGGCGATGTGGCAGGTAATACGACCGCAGGCACCCGGGCGGAGCGGTGCGGCGAGAAAGGGTGATACGTGAGCATGCGAGCACACCAGTGGAGTTACCCGGGATCCTGCCTTTGCGGAAACTTGAAAACGCGGAGATAGCGGAGGCGTTGCGAGGTTCTCGGAGCCTCACTCGGTGACATTATCGTCGCGCGTTGCCTTTTCTGTCATACTCAGGCCTCGCGATCAGCCCGGGCCCCCGATATTCAAGACCAGTTACGGAGACATCACGCGCCGCGGAGACATTGTGAGCATGAGCATCAGCCACCTCGGAGACTAGCCGGGATTCGGAAGTTTTACGAGCTTGTTATTCAGTTGTGAGTTCCTACGCCACGCATTCAATAGTGTCGGGACCAAGTGGTTGATCTTGATATCCGTGTCGAGTGCTCCAAATATAGGGTCGCCGTAGCCTGGTCCTGTGCTGCCTAGGTGCCGCCTAGAAGGCCATCCAGGCCTACAGGCGGCCGCAACGTGCAATTGGGTACATCAAAGTAGATAGTGATACTTTACAAGTGATTATATGCAATGCGAGATGGACTCAGATGCGGTGATACCTCTCTTGCTTGCTGCATGTTTGCTTGTGCGTGCTCGTTTGACCAACTCTTGTGCTTGAAATGTATACTTTTTCGTCCGCGGAGAACGGGGCTGGGGCCTCAACGGGCTGCGACGGGGTCGGGAGGGTACCCATCAACGTTCTGGGCAGCCGGTGGCCGACGTTCGCCGTTGCCGTTGCTGCTGACGCGCAGGCTCGACTTGGGCGGGGCGGCCGGCATGTCGTTTGTGGGGCTTGCGATGCCGTTCCGTTCTGCTGTATCTGTCGACAGGCGAGCCATCCCCTTGCGCATCATCTCCGACTCGGCCCATGCGTCGTAGGCGTACCGAACCGGCTTGGCCAGAGACTCGAGATACAGGTCGTCGGCCGTGATAGAGTGTTCCGACGTCGCGTCTCCCTTGTCCGTCTTGAACATGTCGTCGGGGTCAAAGTCGTCTGATGTCAGCAGTTGGCATGTGAAACTAAAGCTCACTGTCAGGATCGGCGCGTCGCTTGCCGAGCGCTTTGCGGCTCGGACGCATCTCCTCATCATCAGTGCCCTCGGGGCCACGGGTGTGCGGGATCTGCTCGCCGGCGTTGGCCTCACGCGCAAGACTTTGGCTGCTATTAACAGTGCGGAAGGGATTGGGCAGCGGTCGCGGACCAGGGATGCGGCTGCGCCCAAGCGGAGACTCGGTGCGTGTGGGCGAAGCCAGCTTTCCCTTGGGAGGCGGCACTGGTGCTTGTGCTAGCCGGAGGCCATCCGGCGATGGGGTGCGCGAGAGCCCACGGTCGTCGGCGACGGTCGACAGATGGTTGCTAATCACGTCGTGGTGGGACATCTCGTGCACCGGCGAGATATGCTCCGCCTTGGGCTCGGACCGCTCGTACAGCTTGTCCTCGTCCGGGAGAGGAGTCATCCTATTAGCAGGAGACGGCGAGCGCGAAGAGGAGGCTTGAGCGTCGCCAGCCATAAGCATATCCATTTGCTGCTTCATTGTCAGCACAGACCTGAACACAATACGTACCCTTCGGTCCATGCGCGTGTCCTTTTTGCTGCGCTCCTGAACAGCACGGATCTCGCGTTCATCCGCAGCCATCCTCTCAAGATCATCGTACTGGTTGATAGCCTCTTGTAGCGCAGTGTGGGCCTCCAGGAACAGCGCCAGCGCGCTTTCCTCAACCGTGGTCATCGTTTGCCCATCTGCCGTCTGGAGAGACTGGGCAACACGGCGCGACTTGGTTGCCTCGAAATTCACCCACTCCATTTGGCTCGTGAGAGATTCATGGGCGAGCACACACTTCATGTAGAATTCCTGATTTGTCAGCAATGATTCGCCACCTGAACATACCTTGACAAGACCCTTGGACTCAAGCTCCTCCGGGCTGGTGAACACGAGTGTCTGCGAAAGCACGCTGGCAGACTCCTTCGCCGCGGTGCACTCCTCTATGAGGCGGCGCATCTTTTCGTGGTGGTCGGGCCCGCTGGGATACTGTTGCTGACCATGACCGTAACCCGAACCAGGTGATGCTGATCGGTGCTTGGGCGGTACCGGGGCTGGGGTCATGCGAACGGGAGCGGCTGTGTTGGATGCAGCCGTCGCCGCACGTGAAGCGTCGCCGCCGGCTTTCCTTGATCCACCGGCACCGTGCTTGAGGTAGTCGTCCGGTAACTGTTTGCCAAACTCCGGATCGTCTGGCAGCTTGGCCTTCTTCCACAACTCGTAGAGGCCTTCGCATCCTCGCTCCTTGTAGTGGCAGAAGGTCAAGTCGGAAAGGATATCCCGACACGCCTGTACAGTGTTTGTGGATGGCGCAGGCTTGAGGGTCTGCATGATGATCGGCTCAACAGCGGCAATGAACTTGCGGTTGGTGGCATAGTCTTTCGGTCAGCATACTGTCCCCACAATGCGTAAATCACTCACGATGGAAGTTGCGAACTTTGATGTTACGCATAGTGATCCACCAGATGCGGAGCGTCATACGACGCTCGGCATCCGTGCCGCTCTTTAATATCTTGCGCATGGTTCGCGCAGCTTCTTTGCCGACAGCCTCTCCAGAGTTGGATGCGTTGACGCGTTCGCACACGTCCAATACGGCGCCATGGGTAGTTTCACGCGATCCAGCAAGTTTACCTAACGACGATTAGTACGAGGAAGACGCCAAAAAACTCACGGATAGCACTGCCAACATCGTTTCCAGACTCCGAGGGTGTCGCGTCAGCCACAGGACGGCCGTCCCCGTGTCCCGCAGAGGAAGTACCGTTTGCGATGTCCGTCTCCCGGCTGGCATCGTGACTGCCGCGAGACTCATCTACTGACGCTCGTGATATCTGTGCAGTGAATGGCTGGGCGGGCGGCATGAGCGGCATCTGCTCGCTATGACGGAGCTGTGCCTCCCGCTCACGCTGCGCCTGAGCCTGAGCCTGCGCTTCTCGTTCACGTTGGGCGTGGACTTCCCGATCACGTAGCGCCTGGGCGTCGCGCTCCTGTTGAGCTTGCATCTGTCGTTCGCGTTGCTCGCGCTGCTCTCGCAAGTCACGGTCGCGAGCCGACTCCTTCCCGGCGCGATCCTTTTCCTTGTGCTTTCCGCTCCAGTTCCAAAACCGCTTCTTCTCCTTTTCCTTCTCGGCGCCCTTGTCAGCGGCAACGGGAACAGGAGTCGAACTTCCAGTCTTCTCCGCGCGCTCCGAGTCGTCCCGAGGTGTTGATCGGTCAGAGCCCATGGGAGTGCTCTGCCACGAGTACTGCGCATTGGGTGCTTGTCCGGCCAACGGCTGCTGATCCGGGTACGCGCTTCCCAATGGTGAGCGGCCCACAGCGCCAGGGCCCATGGCGTGCATGGGGACGGGGGCGGAGGAAAGGTGGTCGTGATCCGAACGGCCACCCGACTGCACAGCCGACGTCGACGAGAAACCCCGTGCGCGTGCGTTAGGGTAACTCTCCCCTTCCACGTAACTTCCTTGCGGAGGCAGTGGAAGCACACTTGTAAGGCTGGAATTCGACTGCAACATGCGAGGAGGCGGTGGTGTCGACGGTCGTATCTGCGGGGAAGGTGGCCCGGCGCCGGGCGGAAGATAGAACGCGGGCTGGCCGATGGGGCTCGCTGCACCACCAGCGCTCGCGCCCGACCACGTATTCTCCAGTGGAGGGAGGTTGGACAAGCTACCACCTGTTCCCGAGCGTGAGCGACTACTAGAGTATCGCACATCGCCGTCGCGCCGATAGGGAGCCGACGCGGCTTCCTCCTCCATCTGGGCCATTTCTGCCAGTGAAGGGCGCACATCCCAGCCTGGGTCCCGCGGATCTGCGGGGCGGCGAGGATCTCCCCTCACTGCACCGCCTGCGCCAGCATCATTCCGCCCGGCGTCCATCGGGAACGGGGTGACGCTGTTCTGCAATTGCTGCTGGCGTCGTTTGTGCATGTCGTGTATGGGTGCCGAGCTGTTGGAGACCAATGAACCGAAGGACGAATTCGTGGACAGAGGCTGACCACCAGTCGGGTTGGCGAGTAGCGGTGCGGCCTGGTTGCTGATGGGATGATGGGGGGTGATGCTGTTGGCTGTTGGAAGGGTGGTGGAAATGGGGGTATTCGATGATATGGGCTGTTGGTTAACGGGTGCCGTGTTGGTCGTGGACTCTGGAGACGGTAATGGGTCAATGACGCCTGGGGTCTTTGATGAACGGAATAGCTTCTTGAGACGACGATTCCCGTCCGTCATCCTGGGGAGAGCTGGATGATGAGAGCTAGAACTGGCGGCGGCAGAGCGTGAACTGAGAGGGGGTATGTGACCGAGGGTGGGTAAGGGTAGAGTCTCCGGAAAGGTGGTCGAGGAGCGTACGAGCAGCCGTCGGTGGGTGATCTCCGTAGGAGGTGGTGCCGTAGCAGGTTGGTGGTGGTATGTTGGAGGGACAACGAGTATCCAGTCCAGGCCGTCGCACTACTTCCGCGTCCCCCCAAGTGTGTCTGGTTGGTTGGGTCGGTGCGCTTCGACGACAAGCGGGCAGCACCAACAGCGTGTGGGCGAGGGTGTTGCTCGTGGGTCGGTAATGTTGGACAAGAAAGGTGGCGCTATGCCGCCGCAACTGTTCGCAGTCCGCTGGGTGGTGCTATCGCTATATCGCTTCCGTTTCTGCTGCCGCGGGCCCTGCCTGTTGCCTGTAGGCTGTGGGATCGTCTCCGCTGTTGGGACGATTGGTGGGATGGGTCGGTGTGATGGTGCCTTCTGCTGCCTTGTGAGCCTGTGAGCTTGTGAGCTTGTGTGCAGTGGCTAGGACGGAGTGATCGCGTTGGAAGGTAGGTACCGGCACAGGGGTGTGACTGTGACTGTTCTTTGGTGTGATTGCGTGCGCGTGCGGGGCAGGCGGGGGAGGCGGTGGGACGAGTGTGACGAGAGGGACGAAGGAGCGTAGGACAACTGGGACGTGGAGGCGGTGGAACGCAGGGAGACTATGTGCGCTGCGTAGTAGTAATGCGCACTTCTTCTCGGAAACGCGCCGGCTGCTGTCTGTGAGCGGAAGAGGAGAGCCGATGGAGGAGGGGGAGTGCGGAGAGGGCGAGACGGAGGATGTGGTGGTTGTGTAGGAGTGGTGGTGATTGTGATTGTCGATTGTGATGGTGATGGTATAGCGTGGCTGTACTTGAGATCCAAAAAGGTCGGCGTAGCTACGTAGCTTTGGGTGAGTAGGACGCTGATCACGAGGAGGCGAAAGGGCAGAGGAAGGTGGGGGGAGGGAACGAGGCGCCGAGGGCGGTGTAAGCTGGGAATGGGAATGGCTGTACAGTCAAGCTGGTATAGCGGGGAGCAGAGTGGACTCTCAGTTGGTCATTGTGCCTGTCATTTCAGCTGGGCATCGTGCCGCCCTATGACTTCCTAATCGTCTGGCTATTGCAGTTGCGTGCTGTCCAGCGCTCTACATGCTACAAATTCCAATGCATTGCTCAATTGCTCATCTGCAGCTCTGCAGCTGACACATGCAACATGCATGAGCCGCAGGTGCGCAGGAACTCGGAACTCGCTGCGAGTTGACACGCAGGTCGCAGGCCCAGCAGGTTGCCCGCAGCGGGTCTGTGGACAGGGAATGATGAATCCTAATGCATCGCTTTCAGTGGTGAACACGCAAGAGCCGCTCTCTGCCATTAGCCACTGCCTCTGCCGCCCTTCTGCCCCCAATCATACTCTAAATCCCTAGCCAGAGATCCAGAAGTACGAGAAAGTGCAGAGATAGCACAACTCACTGCCAGCCAACCATAGTGCATAATAACACGAGACGCTCGTGCCTGGGCCGCTTCCCCTCTCTGCCCCCTCCTCTAGTCCTCTAGCTCCATACCAGACTCTGTGCGACAAAGTGTGCTATCGACACCCACTGGTCACTGACAATCTCGAGCGCCTCCTAGCTCTCCATGCATACACCCCCCTCACATCCTCGATCAGTCGGCCCTTCTCTCGATATGATCGCGACTCGCTCTCGGCTCTTGTTCACGTATCCCTATGCCTCCGCGCCAACCGGAGCCAAGAGTCTGGGCCAGGGTGGAACGAACAGGAGGGAAGAATGACGAAAAGGAACAGGCAGATCCAGCAGGGGAGCAGCGACAAAGGGGAGAGGCAGCCGATGCAGCCGAGTTGGGCTGGCCCACAGGCCACAAGCCACAGGTATCAGGCGGGCGCGGGGCGGAAAGCAGGGCCAGTAGGGGGCATAGAGGGGTTGCGTGCAGGGAGAGGCCCAGGTGCAAGGGGTCGATGAAACAATTCCATAACACTAAGAACTGGAGATATGCTGTAAACAGCCCATTAGGATCCGGAGGCAGTGGTCTATATTCCCTATTTGCGAATCGCTAGCGCCGATTTAGAGTTGTGTAATAGCTGCAGGACGTCGTTGGGATAAGGTGTGGCCTTGCAGAGTAGTGGTGTGAACTGGAATCGATTGAGGCGGTGCAGCCAACAGCCGCTGCTTACCGATGGCAGCGGCCCAGTGGGAACATCGCTGTCTGCCGCCGGTCGTGTCACCGCCGTCACGGCTCGCGCTCGTCGCCTCGGCATGCTCGGCGTCGCCAGGTCTGGGCTTGCTGCGAAGCTGCGTGACTGCGGTGGGCACAGCGCACAGCGCCACAGTCGTGCCGGAGCGCCGGCACGCAACTGTCAACGATCAACACTGAAATTTCAGAGGGTCACGATGTCGTGTTGCGCCCAGCGCACAACTATCGCCCCAGCCTTCGCAACACTCGATGCACGTAGGTGCGGCCACGTCGTCCAGATCCCGACAGACCACGCTCAAAAACACCGAACAATGACAAGCAGAAGATCAAATGCCTGCTTCTACGTGAAATGTTTGGATGAGCAGAACGAGATCCTACTCCTTGCAGACCATCCCACAGCTGCACAGCCCATATTGCGTTTCTGGGGGTGAGCGGAGACTTGAACACGCGCCGCGCTCGGCCCAGCGGTCCGCGGCCGGCGGCATTGTCTGACTGAGATGTTCTGTTCATCTGTATGCCGTTGGCGCCAGGCTCGTCGCGTCACAGACCCGGCGGGTCGTTTCACGCTCATTTGCTACCAGATCGAGGCAGACGTGATCCCGATTGTCCAGATCCCCAAACTACCAAACTCAGGCTACCAGATCACCAGAAGAGCCCGCGACGCGTCACATCCGGTCTCGCGACGGGCAACGCGATCGAGTGCGTACCGCCTTGAGCAGGGACGCAGGGATCTACACCTCCCTTGGCCTCCTGCCGCGTTTTGAGTGTTGCTACGATCCGGCCGGCACAGGGGTATGTTTACGTTTCCGGGCGGGGGCAGAAGATCTCCGCCCTTCACTTTGAGCTCTGAATACTTGAGTCTTTGAGTCGCCCAGTCGCAGTAGCCATGTATCTGTTCTCCGCTGTTTCTGCGATATGCTGTGACATCTACATCTCAAGGCTCAAGCTCTCCAGCTGCAAGCTGGCCAGCTCTCAATTTCAGCGGCGCACGGCCCGCCGGCCGCCGGCCTCTCCGATCTCCGAAACGGAAGGCTGATCGCTGATCGGCGCCAGAAGCAAAAGCACACGAGTAATCGATCGGCGCGGATGCGCACCGCGATGCAGCACAGATTGCGGCCGAGATCTGCCCTTCTCGGGGAACCGGAAGGAGACGGGAAGGAGACCCGGTTTGGTATTTATGGTTACACTTGAGGAGCATGTAGGGATCGTTGAGGGATTGTTATGAGCGGTGTGGTTTGTGTGAATCGTGCACTGCTGCTGCTAGAAGCTCGAGCTAGTAGAAAGCTTTGGTCGATTGGGTTCATGTTCATTAACACCTGCGAGAGGTCTCGCCACACCGTGTCCGCGCAACTCTCTTCTCATCGCAATCGGCCACGCTGTGCACGGTGATCGAGGCAGCAACCCCGGTTCGGGTGCACACGTCTACAAGGCGACGTGTCCACTGATCAGCTCTGATCGTACATGGACGCTGAAGATTTGGGGCTCTGAAGAGCGGTGGTTCTTGGGATCTTGGGAGCTCGATGGATGGACGGCCGCCACCACTTCGTTATGGGAGCCTTGACTCTTGGGGGCCCCACATCTATCTCGCCATGCCATCTCCACGGAAGGATCGCGTGAACCTTCCAGAATACTCCCGCTGTTGGGCCCCACATGCTGATGTGGCAACTTCGTGGCAACATCCTGATCTCCCGACCTCCACGCCAATGTTCCAGCAATTCCTGGTGGCTGGCGGGATCGAGCACTGGGAATATCTTGGCTGTTTGGATGTTTACCACCACCACTACCTTTCTGTTGTTGTTACCTTCCAGCTCTCTCCCACACTCTACAGGCCACAACTCTACGCGATGCGGGTCACTCCCCTGCTCTCCCTCATTGCCGGCGTGCTGGTCGTCGCGCAGCGCAGTGCGTCCGAGGCTGCCGCGGACGGAAACCGGCTCCTTGGACAGGGCGCGTACGGCGATGCGGCGCGCGCGTATGGCGAGGCTATTGGTGAGTGTTAGCTGGGAATGGGGTGTCCTGGGGTTTTGTGGACGAGACTCGAGGTCACACGAGTCATGTCTGGGAGCCCTGCTGCACACTTGGCGTACAGCCCGCTGTTGCCACACTGGTCTCCGCCCGCAACACTGTCTCTGCGCCCTATTCTCCCCCAACACGAGCTGCTCGCAGCGCTAACCGCAGACGCCGACCCCTCATCGTACATCAACTACTACAAGCGCGCAACGGCATACCTCTCACTGGGACGACACGCGGCGGCAATCGACGACTTTGACGCGATCATCAAGCTGAACCCCGAGTTCTCACAGGCACACCTGCAAAAGGCGAAGATTCTGGCCAAGGACGGCGAGTTCCAGCGCGCGGCGGACGAGCTGCGGGCCTACGATAAGTGCAAGAACAAGAAGCCGGCAGACGAGACGGAGGCGACGACGCTCCGCGCCCATGTGACTGCGGCCGCGAGGGAGGAGAAGAGCGCGCGCGCAGCGGCAAAGAACCGGAAATGGGAGGACTGTGTCGCGCACACTTCGCGGGCGCTCGAGGTCGGGCCGAATTCCGCGCCGCTTCGTGAGCTGCGTGTGCAGTGCAACACTGAACTCGGCGAGGCCGAGGGTGCGTACGGTGATCTCAGGTGAGTGGAGCCTTGAGGTGCCGCTCTGACATCAGCCGTCTGGCGATCCTGCAACCGTCATCACAGGAGCTTCGCATGCGTCTCGCGTACATGTCCTACTTCCTGCTCGACACAAGTATCGCCGTCAACGAGGTGAAGAAGTGTCTCCATTTCGACCCGGATAACAAGGGGTGCAAGCGGTTGCACAAGCTGTTCCGCGCCCTTGAGCGCGACTGGACCAAGGCCCGCAACTTTATCGAGGGCGGCAGCCCACGGAAGGGCTTGCAGCTGCTACGGGGAGAGGAGGGCGTTGTTGCACGGTTCGACGCGGCGATGAACGAGGCTTTGGCGGCCGGCGAGATCCCACCACAGTTCCACACCAAGGACAAGTCCAAGACCCGCGCATCTCTGTACGCCCTTGCGTGCCGGGCAGTGGTCGACAGCAATGACTTTTCCGCCAAGGCGGCGGCGTTCTGCGACGTGGCATTGGCTCTGGATCCCGAGAACGAGTCGGCACTCGTGTTCCGCGGTGAGCGGTTGCTTAAAGAGGAGAAGTGGGACCAGGCGGTTGCCGCCTTCCAACGTGCCTTCGAGATTTCTGGCCGCCAGAGCCAGGACGTCATGAACCGCATGCAGAAGGCCCAGAGGCTGCTGAAGCAGTCGAAGCAGAAGGACTATTACAAGGTTCTGGGGATCTCACGGGACGCGGACGAGCGGACGATCAAGCGCGCGTTCCGTAAAGCCGCCAAGGCAAACCATCCCGACGTGGGCGGCAGCGAGGAGAAGATGGCGACGATCAACGAGGCGTACGAGGTCCTCTCTGACCCCGAGCTGCGCGCGCGCTTCGACGCCGGCGACGACCCCAACGACCCGACCGGCGGACAGGGCGGCAACCCCTTCCAGCACCACGGCGGCGGAATGCCCTTCTTCTTCCAGCAGGGCGGCGGATTCCCAGGCGGCGGCTTCCCCGGAGGCGGATTCCCAGGCGGAGGAGGCGGGCAGAAGTTCCACTACCAGTGGGCAGGATAGTGTATCCGCGACTATTATCGCATGCAATGTATTAGAGATAGAGGATAAGCACAGTATTGGTTAGAAGCGTGAAATGGGAGGGGGTGTCAGTCAGGATGAGTTGGATGCTTTGCTGCAATCGTTGTGCGCTGTGCCACAGCCACGTCAAACAAGCCTGCAGCTCTATGCCTCTAACACCATACATGTACAACAAACTCCGTGCCCGGTCATCACTTCTTAGCCGTCTTGTCACTGCATGTTAGCGGAGCAACACCGAAAAGCAGGTAGTATAATTGATCTCACACCTGCAATCCGCTACTCACCCCTCGTCACCCTTGTTCTTCATGATCGTGAGCTTGCCCGACGACGCGGCGTTGACCATCTGCCGCTCAATGTGGTTGTTGATCTTGGCCGAGAGAGTCTGGGTGTGAGCTGCGAAAAGAATCAAGAGGGAGTTGTGGAGAGTGGTGATACACCTCGGAACGTCAAGGCCAGCTAACGACATAGACCCCGGAGCTGGATACGTTCTCGACGTGGGGGGATCATGAAAGGAGTCGTAAGGACGGACCAGGCTCGTAGCTGGTTCTAAACATCACAGCCACGCTTATCCTGTTCCCAAGTCCCCACCCCCCCACCCCCTCTCTCTCCAAACACCCTACGCACCTTCTTGGTCATCTTCTCGCGCACATGGTCGACCTTCTTCGGCGCAATCACACGCCGCCCCTTGGGCGTCGTGCCGCCCTTTTTCCGCCCGCCCGAGGGTGTCTTGCCCTTCAGGCCCTTTGTGTTGCCTTGTGCCATCGCGTCGAGAGAATAGATGGGGATGGGGATGGGGATGAGGAGGAGGTGGATGGTTGAACGAAGGCGAAGGTATGGTCGGACTCAGGCCCTGCCTGATTTTGAGGGTTTGCTTTTACGGTTGGTGGCAAATTTCCCATTTTTTCTGGTTCCGCCAAAATGTTCACCCAAAAAGTCGGTTGGTGGCCGGTGGTGACTGACTGACTGACGACATGAGCGATATCAAAGATGAATCCGATGTTGAGCGACAGATACCTAGATACCATCCA
Source organism: Apiotrichum domesticum (assembly GCA_001599015.1). Classification (NCBI taxonomy): domain Eukaryota; kingdom Fungi; phylum Basidiomycota; class Tremellomycetes; order Trichosporonales; family Trichosporonaceae; genus Apiotrichum; species Apiotrichum domesticum. Next base: position 2,347,383 of record BCFW01000002.1, on the reverse strand, counting down.
TCTTATCTCTTGAACACACCACGATGGCCAAGGGATACAAATACGTGATCGGTGCGCTGCCTCTGGGCCACAGCTGACGGCAGAGCACATGGAGAAGGACGACGAGGCGACGCGCGCGCTTCCGGAGTGGGTGTGTCTCGAGTGAGTCCCCATCCGCGAGTCTAGCTCCTGACGTTAGGTACGCGCACATGCTGCAGCTCGTCGGCCCCGAGTCCAGCGTCCACTTTACCTCTCTCTCTTCCTCCTCCATCCCGCCGTTGAAGGAATACCTCTCCTCCAAGCCCGACGGCGCGAAAGCTCACCCCACCACTGATCCGGTGCTCACCCTCCTCGCGTCCCTCCCCTCCCCGATCCCGCTGGAGCGGGTATGCCTGCTCGACCCGCGCGCCGAGGCGGAGATCTCGCCCTCTGATGCCGAGACCTTCGATGTGTTCCTCTACGGCGGGATCCTCGGCGACGACCCGCCGCGCGACCGCACGGGCGAGCTGCGGAAACTTGGCTTCCCCGGGCGCCATCTCGGCCCGGTGCAGATGACGACCGACACCGCTGTGGGAGTCACGAAGCGTGTTGTTGAGGACCAGGGTGGGTGAAAGAAATATGGGAGGATTGGTGCTGATGATAGTGCCGCTTGATAAGATTCCCTTCAATGTATGTCGCATCAGCTGGACGGTAAAGGGGTTTAGCTGATGGCAGGAATTCCCCACGATCAAGTTCAACAAGTACGAGTCAGTCGAGATGCCGTTCCGTAAGTCCCGAGCTAGAATGTCGACTCCGTGTAGCTCTGGACCACTACTTACAGCAGGGTACATTGCCGACGAGAAGGGCGAACCCATCCTCCCGCCTGGGATGAAGAAGCACCTCCAGGACGACATGAACCGCACCATTGATGACTTCTAAAGGAGTGTCCGTTACGCAACAGTGCGGCACCAGACGCGCCGCACATCTTTCAAGGTTTGCTCCGTGGGGTGGACAAGGGCAAAGCCGCAGCGTCCTCGCGCAAGTGCTAGGCTGGAGTACGTCCTGCTTTATGCCCCACCGCACACGGGCCAGAGTCCTCACACCCCCATCCATCCATATCCTATCTTCTTCCACACGTTCATATGCACGAATACTACTGTAGATACTATTCACATCCGCTCCCCATCCTAGAGGCGCGACGGCGTCGGACTGTCATCAGTCAAAGCCCAAGCACAAACCCACTTCCTCCCCCAAACTCACATTAACGGCACTTACACGCAAACCTTCTCGGTGAAGAACTTGTCCCACTCGGCGGCGCCAAACGAGCTCGAGACACTCGAGTCCTCGAGCCCATTCAGCAGGACAGTCGGGGTGAAGTGGATGCCGTTCTGGCGGCCCTCGCGGACGAGGTACTTGAGGTCCATGAACATGGTCGAGCCGCCGTTGGCCTTTTCGTGGACCTGGAGCTTGTCCATGAACTTTGTCGACTCGGCGCTCTTGGCCCCCGGGGCGAGCTTGCCCGCCTTGTCGAGCACCGCCAGCATCACGTCCACGTACGCCTGCTGGATCTGGCGCGGCGTCTTGTCCACGACCTCCTTGTTGAACCACTCGTCCTGGATCTCGTACGACTGTCGTCAGTGTTTCTGTACTACCTCCAGCATAGGGATAACACTCACGGCAAGGAGGTAGTCCCAAAAGAGCTCGGGGTGCTCCTGCCCAAAGATGAGGATCGCCTCACATGGGTATCCCGAAAAGTAGTGGCTGTCGTGAGTGGTGTTCAGAATTGGCGCCACGGAATGAGAACTGGTGAGAACAGATATCCCACTCAAAGAATAGCGGTGCGCCATTTCCCATGTCTAAGCACTCCTTCACTCCTCCTCCGAGTCTTCCCACGCTTCTCCCGCTCCACTCATAGACTCTCTCCTCGCCCCACTTCCCACCCCATCCTCGTACTCACAAAGGCTGGGGGTAAATCCGCACGATGAGCTGCATCTTGCCCTCGAGCTTGCCGCCCTTCTGGACCTGCGGCACGACATTGGCAGCGAGCGAGCGCGCCATGCGCGCCGAGAACGGACACAGCGGCTCGAGGTAGCTGGCGTTAGATGGAACAAAAGTTGGTTCGGCGGGTTTGGAGACGGAGCCGCGGTAAATGACCGTCATCTCCCGGATACCCAGCCACACTCACACATCCAGCGTCTGGTCGCCGGTGCCGGTACGCAGGAAGGAGAGCGCGGTAGGGAGGCCCATGGTGATCTGAAAGTGGTGATTAGATGTGGATGCAGTAGGGGTTGTTGAAGTCCAAGAAGTCTGCTCCAGAGTTCTTATACTCCCTGGTGCTGCGACTGTTGCTCTCCCGTTCCCATCAAGAGGCAGCCATTTCGTCATCGCACACTCCACTCTCGCCATTCCTTTTTTTCGCTGCTTCCTCCCTGCAAACGCCGGATATACGCCCTGCCGCACCACCTGTGCACCACCTCTGTGCTCCTCGGCCACGCCCGACCCTGACTACCATTCACCGGATTCGGATTCGGTCACCTCCTCTTCCTGTAGACGGCCTGATGAGGGTCTCATCTCACAACGACCTGTCATCTTGGCATCGATTGCTCCGTCAGCAATGTCGGAGGCGAGAGCTGAGCGCATCTCCGAGCGACCTATCGCGCCTCTCGGCCGGCATCCCATCATTCGGCATTCCCTATATCCAGCCTTCCATATCTCCATCCACTAATCTCACAGGCCGCAGCCGTAGCACCAACTCCGCCGTAATCTATGCACTGCATGTGCCATCTAGTCTACTTAAGCCTCAAAGCGGTCGGCCTCGGCCTCCTTTCCCTCCGCCCACGCAGCGACCTGGACCTTGCCCTCCTTGGTCACAATGACCTCGAGGACGAGGCTCGAGCCGGCGGGGACGTCGACCTCGACACCGCCGAGACGCGTCGTCTTCTTGGTGATCGGTGTGCGGATCTCCTCGTCCTCGTCCTCGTCGTCGGAGAAGTCGTCCTCGTCGTCCTCGGTCTTCTCGACAGGGGCGCGCTCGACCTTCTCAACCTTGACCTCCTCCTTGCCCTCCCAGATCTCGAGGCCGGTCTTGCCACCGGCAACGGGGAAGGATACCCGGCGACGGACGGGGAGAGGGGCACCAATCTCAATGACAGTGGCGGCAAGGAGGTCGTCCGAGGCGCCGGGGAGAACAACACCGATGGGTGCCGAGGTGGTGGGGAGAGGAGAGGCGGCGTAGGCAAGGATCTCGTCGACCTTGATGGTGTCGTCGAGGCTGGCGAGGTGGAGAGCCTGGAGGGCGCAGCCGACAGCGATCGCCTCGGCGGGGTCGAGGGCCGCGGTGATGGGGGTGGTAGGGGGGACGATGAAGGAGAGGTGCTGCTGGAGACCGGGGAGGAGAGTCGAAGCACCGGCAAGGAGGACCTCGTCAATCTCGGCGGTGTCGAGGCCAGCCTCGGTAACGGCCGCGCGGAGACGCTGGCCGACCTGCGAGTAGACACCGGTAGCGAGGCCGTCAAAGCGGATACGGTTGATCGCGGACGAAAGGTCGTAGCCGTCCTTGAGCGACTCGACGGCGCAGGTGGCGGCACCCGACGAAGCCGAGAGCGAACGCTTGGTGTGCTCAATGGCAAGACGGAGCTTGGCCTCGGCGCGCTTGTCCTGAGCCGACGCGGCCTCAGTGCAGGGAAGCTCAAGAGCAATCTTGGTCTTCTTGGTGAACTCCTTGGCGAAGTGCTTGATGAGGAGGTTGTCAAACTCGCGGCCACCAAGCTTGTCGTCACGCGACTTGGAAAGGACAGTGTACTCGCCGTCGGAAACAGCAATGACCGAGATGTTAAGCGAGGTCTCGCCCATGTCGAGAACGACAACCTTCTTGTCGCGGGGCTCAAACTCGCCAGCGTTGCCCTCCTCGGGGGAGCCGAGAAGACCGCGCTCCGCACGCTCCTCAGTCATACCCGCGCGGTAGCCGACAAGGACGGCAGCGGCCTCGTCGAGAACCTGGATAACGTTGATGCCGGCGGCGGTGGCGGCGTCGCGGAGAGCCTGGGTCTGCTCGGGGGTGAACCAAGTGGGGGCCGAGATGACGCAGTGGGTAGGCTTGGAGCCGAGGAAGTCGGTGGCCGAGCCGAAGAGGGTCTCGAGGAAGAGGGTGGTGATCTCCGGGGCGGTGATGGTCTTCTTCGACGGGGTGGGCTCGCGGATAGCGGGGGTAGCGGCGCCCGAGGGGGCGGCCGAGCGCGAGCCGGGGGTGGGGAGAGGGGGAGGGGGGATCATGATGTCGACGGTGTAGGCCGGGGTCTTGGACTCGGGGATGAGAGGCGCGGCAAGGATGGCGGTGTGGTCGACCTCATCGTAGGTGTGGCCGAGAAGGTTACGGAAGCCCATGATCGTGTTGTGGCCGTTCTTGACGAGGTGAGGCTTGGCACCGTTGCCGATGTACTGAGGGTGTGAGCTTGCGCGCGGCGGCATCTCGATCCCGGTGTCCTAACTCACAACCTGGTCCTCGACGTACGAGACGGCACACGCAATCTGGCGCTCGCCCTCCTCGTTGGCGATGCACTCGGCATGGCCCTCCTTGTCGATGACCGCGATGGACGCGTACGACTGGCCGAAGTTGATACCAAGAACGACGGGAGACCTGGGGGTTAGTCGCGGTCGAACATGAGGGCAGATACACACATTTTTGCGGGTCTATTGGCCCTTTTCGGGGGTGAAGTTAGGGTGGAAGAAAAGGGGTGAGGATTCGTCGGGGGAGAGGTCGCGGCTGTCGAGACCTTTTTTTGGTGTGGTGCTGCGGTCGAGATGTGGCCGAGCAGGGGATAGATGTGGGTGATGGTGAGCAGCGACGCAGTGGCAGCGAGCAAGACGATGGACCTGGACCCGTTCGTTGATTTTTCTGGATCCACCGCAACGAGGGAAAGCTGCAGTGCGTTGGAATTTTCAGAGCGGATCAGGATGATCAGCGGAAGCAAAATTGATATGATGGTTTTTCCACGCGGTGATCGCGTGCTATTCGGGAATACGCGGATACGCGGAGATACATCTTCTGCAGGGACTTGTGGCACTTGGCCTGCTGCGTCATCCAGGGGAAGCAGAATGTGTTTCAAAGAGGAGAGTGTATCAGACGCGAGACTAGGGGTAAAGCACGAAGGGTTCAAATCAATTCAAGATCTTCAAGACACAGGTGTCAGATCATCATGCAAAAGTTACCAATGGACAGACCAATGGACACAAACTATGCATTCCCGTCTAAACATATCTGACGAAGACGAGGACGTGGATGAATGGAGAGGTCGTTAAGAAGAGGGAGCTTCACTTGGTAGAAGGGTGTTTGAGAAGTGGGATTGATGACGGGAGTACGGGGAGGACTGACTCTTCCGATTGCTCCGCGTTGAGCCGTTGCCCCTGGGAGCGGAGGACGGCTGCAGAGTGGTGCTTGGCTGGGCAAAGTTGCCATCGTTACCCATTCATGGAAGCAAAAAGATGTCATCGCGATTGTTTGTGCTCATCTCACAACAACACTCGTATTCCTGTTACAACCAGTTGTTCCCATCGCAACTCCACTATCCGCTACTGCTAACATACAACTACCAGGTGATCCATGCTGTCTTCTCACTCATGTACTCGTTTCCGTTCGCTCCAGCCTCTGACCGACGCCGCTATGTCTTGGATCCCAATCTCTTTCCCTTACAGCAGCCACGATCCAGGATCGACCCTATTTCTGAATACCTCAGTGTCGCGCAGCGCTCAGCGCGCATGGTCCATGGAACACGACCTCTAGCGTTCAAGGCATCACGCCACAAGGTTTATCACAGGATCGCAGGTCGCAGGTCGCATTTCGGATCGGTTCGTTTCCACCTCCATGGCTCCTCCCTCGCTCCTTGTCTGCAGGCTTTGTTCTGTGGCTGCTACACAACCGTTGTCACATATCCAGACAGGAGGCTCGTGCACACGGCGCCGCCTTCGCTATCACCTTCAGTTATAGCCCCGAGGCTGAAGACTTCGAGGCTTCGAGCTTCGACAGAAGGCTTCTGACCTGCAGCACGCGTCGCCTCGCACTGCCCCGCTGCCCGCCAGGAAACAGTTGCGCCAAGGGACCAGGCAGGGAAGGGGGGAACACAATGGCCCCGCATTGACGGACCTCACGCCCCTCACGTCCATGCGCAATTATCGGGGCCCACCGCCCACGGGAAGACGGGAGGGTCGGCGAAAAGCAGGCGCGGTGCGCGTGCGGCGTGCGGCGTGCAGCGCGCGGCGCATGCCCGGTGCGGCATGCATGTCGCACCGCAATGCGCGGTGCGGCAGCTGTTGGATGGCGCATGGAATCTGATCCTGCCCATTGCATCCACTACTGTACCACCGCACCATGAGCAACTCACACAGGACTTTACCATCTCACCCTCTCACAGCCTCACCCCTCACTCCAACCCCTCCGCGCCGCCGCGCCGCCGCCACCGGGCAATAGTGCCGAGCTTGGACGTATCCAGGACGCGTGCACGCACATACAACAGATACTTACTCTCAGTGGAAACACGGCGACACAGTAGCCAGTGGAGCGAAGGAGCAAGGGGCGCCCATAGCGCATCGTTTCGTTTTGGGTAGCAAATCATCCCCCTTCTCGCCCTGTCCGGCCTGTCTTTCTTCTTTTCCTCGCTCCAGTTCTCGCTCTCCCTTACCCACAGTCGCTCGTTGTTCAGCTTGTGCTCACGGTCCCTCCCTCCCTTCCAGTTGTCGGAATGATCACTCTCCTTGATTACCGCCACTGGTGTTGACAGACGGCTACGGCTTTGCCTTTGTTCTTCTCGCCATTCTCGCTCCTCCCGCTCTCTCCTCGTCTCTCCTCGCCTCTCGCCGTCTGTGCCTTTGTCTCTCTTCACTCCACTCGCTTCTCCTCCTTCATCGACCACGTCCCTCCTTGGGACCACCTTCTGTCGACATCGGTTTCCCCCACTCGATTGTTTTTATCACTGTCATTTACTTCAGCCGTGCACAACGCGATACCCCACTCAAGTCAATAAACTGTCACGACAACGCGCCCGGCACTTGCATCACTGCAGCCCCACTGAATCTCAGCTGGAGACGGCGCGTCTCTAAACACCTTGACCTCGACACCAATGTCCTCTATCCACTCGACTGACCTCCGCCGTCCGAATGCGCCGGCGCTGGCACATTCGCGTCCCCGCACCGCCAGCAACCGGAGTTTATCGAGTCTCTCCAGTCTCCAAGGCGCGGCGAGTGGATTCCCGCCGCGGCCGATCACACCACAACACTCTGCATACTCGCAAGGAAACGGATCGTAGGTACCAGCTGTGTGGACCCGTTCTTCGGGCCCCGTGTTGTTTCAACCAAAGGTAACAATCGTACTAAACCAGGGCCACAGAACATCTCGACATGGGGCTGTCCACACCCCTTCCCCAACGCCTGTAGACCCTTTCTTCAGCCCTACGCCCCCCTTCGCCATGACATCCTCGGCCGGCTCCCCACGTGGTAACACGTCGCCTCTCGCGCCTCACGAGCTGCACCAGTCGACGTCGAATTCCTCGCTGCGCTCGGCGTCCCTTCGTCCAACGATCTCTAATCCCGGAGACTCGACTCCGTCTCCAGGAAGCAGCAGACAATGGTCGCGCACGCACTGCCCCAGCCCAAGCGCACCGCCTAGGACTCCATCGCCCTGGGGGTCAACCGCTGGATCAACAGGCTCTCCGGGTTCGCGACCGGCGCCATTGCTCGTGAGAACGAAACCCGGCTCACCACCAATGCAGGGAATGCAGCCACTGCGCTCCACTTCGGAAACCTGGTCCCCGTCCGCTGGTATGCGCAGCGCAAGCGCCCTTGGAGGGATTGCACAGAGCCCTATGCCCCGCCTGCATCGCAAGAAGTCGAGTGCTTCCCTTCTGGTGAGCGGCATCGGGCGCGGCCTGGGCCGCGTCGGCTCCGTTATGCGTCGCGGCGGCAGCAGTAACGGCCAGGCGTCGTCTTCTGGGGAATTGCATTCAGGTGGCGCTGGAAAAGTAAACGGGGCTGGATCACGCGGTGCCAGTCCAGCAGCACAGACTCAGCCACCGTACACTTCCCAACATCACAATGCTCAATGGGCATCCCGCCGGCCACTCCGGGAAGTGGCTTCGTCGCAGCTGGGAGACTTGTGCGAGGATGAGGACGAGACACGAGTCGCCGCGAGGAGCTTTGATGGGCCGGTCGTGGTGATAGATGCCAGCGACACACCGGTGGAGACCATGTCCGTCAACTCGACGCGAAAGTTGGCATACCCGCCACAGAGTCCGTTGAACTTGGCACCGCTGAAAGGGAAAGACTCGGGCGTGAGCCTGCCATTCAACGTACAGGTAAGAAATGCGAGGTTTCCGAATGCTGACCTATAGCACGAGCTCCATGTTTCCGCAGACCTTGACGGCCTGCCTGACGACTGGATCCTGCAGCTCAAGGCGAACGGACTTTCAGACGCAGACCTTCTCCTGATATTGGCGGCACAGAAACGACAGCGCGCGGTCGCCAACATCCCGTTGAAGCCGATTCAACCTGTGAGCTCTTCTATGGTTGAGCCGCTCGCTCAGTCTCAGCACAAACCCAAGAAGCTGCAGGCGGTGTCGCGACGACTGAGCCGCTATGCTCCCGCAGCAGGTGCCACACCCGCCGGCCCTGTGGCATCCGTTACGGCTGCTCCGGTCAGTCCAGCTTCGGTACCGCCAAGCCCAGCTGGGCCAATATTGCCCTCGCAGGTGGTCAAAATGCGACCTGCAAACTCAAGGTCAGAGTCTGCGGACTCGGAACAAACTATGAATTCCACAAAGGGTTCGAGTGGCGGTGGTGCAACGGGTGTCTACCGCAAGCCCAGTATCATTAGCAAACTGCTAGATGATTTGGATTCGGTGAGCGCTCACCCCTCACGCCCACCACAAACGACCCTTTGTCCTCCCCCGACCCCTCAGGAGGCAAGTGACTCGGAGTCAGATATACCCCTTTACTACCTATCAGCGGGGGTGCACTCTCCGCGTGACTCGGGGACGCAATCGCACAGGACGTCTACTGCCTCGGCGGTCAACATTGTGGAGGACAGACGTTTATCCGAAGAGTTGCGAGGCTTCCGTGATATCCGCCTGCCAGGTGAAGACGACGGGTGGGCGTCATCGGTTCTCGCGGCTTGGAACGACGAAAACTCAATCGCAATGAATCGGACGCGCACAGCGTCGCCCGCTCCTCCTGCCTTGACGGTACCGCAGCGCATTCCGGAGCCGGTAGGCCCTTCTGTGAAGCCTCCGCCTCCGCCAGTGGCAGCTGGTTTTGGGCTGGCAGTCACACCCCCAAGCAAGCCGCAGTCCCTGCGGTCCGTTCGGCGTACACCAAGCCCGGCCCCTCCTTCGTTCACTGCTGTCCGCCGACGCTCCCGGTCGTTTGATTTTGACCCCGCGATGCGTGCAACCCTGTACTCTCCGCCGCCACCGCCACCGCACTCGCGCAAAACCAACACGGCGTTCCACAGCCTTTACGAATCGGTGGCTATCTCGGCGGTGCCGATTGTGGAGAAGCGCCGCCGGAGCGTGGACTCGTTTGGGAATCACCCTGACGACGACGAGAGCTGCGGCACGCGTTCTCGGTCAGGCTCAGAACTTGATTTGGGAACTCCGCCCCTGGATTCGGAAGGGCATGCGGCGCAGCAATCGCAACCGCCGACTGCCAACAAGAGCCGGAACAGCCCGTCGCCGCTACATATCATCTCTCCGCGACGTGGCAGCATCTTGCGCGTCAACACGAACTGTGAGAACATTGGCAACAAGGAGCACGGTGCCGAATGTGTTCCGGACTCGGTGACGAGCGCCGATATGGAGACCTTCCCCGGTGGGCCCCCGCGTTTTGAGCACTTTAGCTGCCCATCGTCCGTCGTATCGCACTCGCAGACCTCGACTTCGCAGAGCTCGTCGAACGAGTCGAGGCCCCAGTCGCAGGACTCGAGCGATGCGATCAGCTTTGGCAGCCATGTCCCCGCGATGCCTAGCCTCGGCCTGTGTCTGACCATCGCCGGCGACTCCCCATCGTCGACTCGTCCGTCACATGGCGGTTCTCATCCGTACTCCACTGGGCCGTCGCATGCTCTCCCGCACTCGGGACATTCGTATGCCAGCTACCCGAAGCACAAGCGGACCGACAGCACTGAGCAGGGCAATGGCTCCGGAAACGTGATCACCTTCTCAGGCGGGATGGCCCCTCTCGCGCCCACGAAGACGACGACATACCGCATGTCCGACGACATCCGGCTGACGGACAACCGCACCTCGATGCTCTCGCGGATGAGCTCGATCGCCTCGTCTGTCAACTCGTACAGCATCCACGAAGCGACAGTTCACCGCGCGTACACAGGCGTCCTGCGCCGAGTCAACGAGGACGGCCGCGAGGAGGCAGAAAACGCGGATGCCGAGAACGTCAGCGTCTCGACTCACGAGTCGCACGATCCCGAGAGCGCAATGGGCGCCCTCGAGGAGGCGGCATGGCGCGTCGCGTTCCGCGAGGGCGGGCGCGTCACGACGCGTGTGTAATTGTCCTTGTTGGCTCGAGGGCGCGAGTCGTGCGACCTCCGCTCGCTTTTTAGTCACACTCCCTTTCTTCGCTTTCTTAATACCGGGACTACAGTATCAGTATATCCTCATTTCCTATACATATCACATCAGCACCATCCTATCGCAGCCTAGCGTTGCCTTGTTGTCTTCTCTCTACCCAATTTCGTTTCCGGACTCTGGGCATCAGCCCATATGCATCTCATGTCGTTATGTGTGGATCGAATCCGAAGCGACTGCCACTTTCAATGTGCCACACTTTTGTGTGAATGTGACTCGGAACATCCAGACCTCCACCGCTGCCGTCCACTCTGCATCGCACTCACGAAAGCAAAGTACCAAAATACCACCACCGTTCTCGCCATCATTCTCGCCACCCTCTACACCCCGCGCGGTGTCTCCAACACTTCATCCTCGCCAGCCATGTCGCTCCGCCTGGCGCATACGCGCTTTTCCCTCCCGATCCGCGCCCTCCCTCTCCAATCACGGCGCTACACCGTCGCCCCACCACCTCCTTCATCCTCGTCCCCGTCCCCAGGCGCCTCGACACCCAAGCTCGGCCGGCTAGAACGCTATTCTCCGCGCCTCGCCGCCCTCGCCGAACGCACTGGCACCCCTCTCCCCTCTCTCGCTATCTCCTTTCTGATCCTCCACGAGCTCACCGCGATCATCCCCGTCGTCGGCCTGTACTACCTCCTGCACGCGCTCGGGGCCGGCGCCGCCGTCGTCGCGTGGCTCGCGGGCCTGGGCGAGGAGGGGTGGGGAAATACCGTACGGGGCTGGTATGAGGAGGGCCGGACGAGGGCTGAGCGTGTCGGTAAGCGCTACGGCGTCCTCGGGTTCGAAAAGGGCGGAAAGGAGAGTAGCGCCGCGGGCGCGGTGGCTGATGCCGTTGGGGCGTATGTCCTCGTTAAAGTGAGTCTGATACGATGTTATGGCGCCGCAAAGAAGATGTTGAAGGGGTTGCAGAGGGCTTACCTTGCAGGCACTCCTCCCCCTCCGGATTGGGATTAGTATTGCGGCTGCGCCGGCGTTTGCGCGCGGCGCGCTCAACCCCCTCCAGCGGGTGTGGGGCCGGTTGCGGGGCAGGTAGGGGAATGGCCGGGGATGGGGGTGAGGGTGGTTTCGGGGTGATGATGGGGATGTTGGGAGAAAGCAGTTGGATACCAAATGGCTCTGCTCTGTCGTTGGAGACGTACCTCGGAGACGCACCTCGTCATCGATCGGATCACGCATGCCTTGTTCATGTCATGACATGTCATGACCCCGCTGTCGTTCGATACCGTGTCAGAGTGGTATCCACTGTGCGACGTCACAGCAGACCACTCTGCGATCGGCTCCACTGACGGCGTCACCATAGGCGACGAGCGACTGACTAGACTTGATTACAACGAATGGATGGCTAACATTCTGATATTCTGACCCAAGACGACATAAAATCCCCCGAGATTCGCCACATTCCGTCCCCCCTTCTTCACCCAACCCTCAGCCCAACACAACCCCCAGTCCAATTCACAGCTACTCCTCCCGCACTCTATCCCTCTCACCAGCATGTGCTGCTACTGCTGCTGCTGGCCGGTCTACGCCCTCCTCGACGCCTGTGGCATCCCGCACCCCGCGCCGCCCGACGCGCCCGCCGGCGGCCCCGGCACTGGCGGCGGATGGGTCCAGAACCAGGCTAACAACTTTAACTGGCGACGGCCGTTTGGAAGTCGGAGGGCCAAAGTCGGTTAGCCAAGGCGGGTGTCTGTGCGATGAACGGTCGGCTCTTGTAGGTTGTCATGGCCGTTGAAACGCTCATTGTTAGTATTCCGGCACTCGTTCTTCGACTGTCAGCGAGTCAACGCTTATCTGCATCACCCGCGATGGCAGACGGCCTTTGCACTACTCAAATTGTCCCTCCTTCACCAAGTGTAGTCTTTCCAGCTACCCAACGAGCTATGCAACCCTGCAATACACATAGTCTAATGCATCCGCGAAATGAAATGAATCTATCCCTCCATACACACTCACTTGCCGCCGCGGCGCATCTTGCGCTTGCGCCCGATGAGCGAGCCGAGCTGCGGCCCGAGCTTTTCAATGCCCTTCTTCTCCTCGGGCGTCGGCGCCGGGGCCGGCGGTGCAGCCTCACGTCCGCCCTTCCTGCCATCCCGTCCCTTGCCGTCCCGCTCGCCACGGTCCCGCTTGCCGCCCTTGCCCTTGCCCTTGTCCTTCCGGTCAGTGCGCTGGCGCTTGCCCGCGGGCGCGTCGTCGTCCGAGTCCTCCGCGGCGGTGAAGTTGCGCTTCCCGCCTGCGCGGGGCGCACCACGGTCACCTGCCGGTGCGCCGCGAGCCCCGTCGCGGGGTGCGTCCCGGTTGCCCGAGATCTTGTCAACGCGACGGCGCACGACCTGGGGTCAGTGTGTGCTTACGGACCAAATCTCGAAGCACTCACCTGCACGTTTTCGATAGAGAACTCGATGAGCAGCGTCTTGCCAGCACGCATGCCGCCGCCGCTGCGCTCGTCGCCCTCAGCAATGCGCGCCTCAAGCTTTTTCAGGCGTGCCTCAAGCTCCTCGACGCTCTCCTTGCTCTCTGCCCCCGAGCGCGCCTTCTCTAGCGCCTTGACCGCACGGTCCTTGATCTCGGCAAGCTCGGCCGTCCACCACTCCCACACGAGCGGGCCGACGGCTGGGTTGTTGTTCGCCCACCGGATGACCTTGAGCGCCTCACGGTGCGAGCGCATCTCGAGGAAACCGTAGCCCTTTGAGCGGCCGGCACCGGTGAGCGGGTCAATCTTCTCCGTTTGCCGCACCACCTTGGACTGCACGACGGGCGTGGGGCGCTCGCCGCGCTTCTTGCTCCGGTTGGCGAGGGCGGGAGACAGGGTGTCGTCGTTCTCCTCCTGGCGCGTCAGGCCCTCGCGGGTTCCGGCAGCGACCTCGGCGTCAAACTCGCGGGTGGCGAAGATGGCCAACCGTTTCAGACCGCGGTCAGTTACGAATAGCGGCAGCTGGCGAACGGAGAGACGGGTCTTGGAGATGTAGAGCGAGGGGTTGGAGCGGAGGAGCGCCTTGCGTGCGTTGAAGGCCTGCTGGCGCTTCTCGACCTCAGTGTCAGGAAGGGAAGCGGCGGCAGGCGAGTTGGGGAACACGACACCCTCGCGCATGAGGTACGTGTTGCGCTTGTCGCCCTTTTGGCGCGCGTGCTCGGCATCCTCCTTGAGGTTGCCGGCAATCTCGCGAGTCACGGCGCGAGAGACGGAGAGCGTACGGCCGTGGATAACGAGGCGAGATGCGAGTGATGACGAGGGGTCGACGGTGAGCACGGAGGGGAGCGCGAACGGGTTGGTCTTGTTGCCCCCAAGCTGGTTTATCAGAGTTGTTCTCTCAACGTTCTTCAACTCACCGGGATAGCGTTGGCACCAGTCTCGCTGGCGACACGCTCCGACTCCTCAATCGCAGCGTCGGCGTGGTCCTTGTTCCAGAAGCACACGAAACCAGTTCCGCGCGAGCGGCCAGTTGCCTTGTCCATCGTGATACGGGCGTAGCGGATAGGGCCAAAGGTGCGGAACAGCGTGCCCAGCTCCTGCTCGGTGGCCTCGAAGGGGAGGTTGCGGATAAAGAGGGTCGAGCCAACGTCGGTATCGGGAAGCTTGGGCTTGACGGGTGCCTCTTCCTCCTCCTCGTCGTCCTCCGCATCATCCTCATCCTCGTCCCCGCTACCCTCGCCCATCTCAACATCCTCGTCCTCACCCTCCTCCTCGTCCTCATCGCTGTCGTCGCTTCCGCTACTGCTTCCACTGTCGCTGTCGCTGTCACTCCCGCTGGAGCTACCGCTCTCGCCATCGGCCTTCTCCTTCTCCTCCTCCTTCGTGTCCTCAGGCTTCTGTGCGCCCTGCCACTTCTCCTTGCTAAGCGCCCAGTCGACAGCGACAGGACGACCCTCGCCAACCTCAACCTTCTTTCCCTTGCCCTTGCCCTTGGCATTTCCTGCGTCGGGGGCACGGATAATCGGCTTGCCGTTGATAGCTTCCATGGCGCGCTCGGCGTCCTTGCGAACCATGAACCACACGAACGCAAAACCACGAGCACGCGGCGGCGGCGCAGGCTTTCCAGGCTCCGTGGGGAGCTTGGACGGCGCGGTGGGGAGGTCAATCGCCTGGATAGGGCCGAAGGGGAGGAAGGTGGCGCGGAGGTCGGCCTCGGTCGTGTCCCATGCCAGGTTACGGATGATCAGACGGCCAGCATGCGACGGCGCGCGGCCCTCGCCCTTGGAGGACAGCTTGTCGAGGCGCTTCTTGAGGACGGCGCTGAGGAGCGAGCCCTTGTACGTGTGCCCGTGCAGCTTCGGGATGCCCTTGAGCGCGTCGCTGTGCGATGGGAAGACAATGTTTGCGGTCCGCTCCTCGCCCTCGACAGGGTACTCCACCTCAGCCTTGTCGTTGACCTTGCGGATCTTCTTCCACAGGACGGCCTTGGTGAGCTCTGTGGGGAGGCCGGTGACGACCAACGTGCGGATTGCGTTCGGGTCGGACGACTCGCTCGACTCCTCGGCGACGGCAGCTGCAACGCGGGGCGTCTTAGCAGGACGAGACAAGAGATCCTGCCTTAGAGGCTGAAGGTTAGATCAAGTTCCAGTGGAGGCTCATCTAACTCACCTTTCGGTCCGCAAGAGTAACGCGGATCTTGCGGCCCTTGGCACCAAACTCGGACTTGTCGAGCTCGGTGAGCGCGCGCTCCGCATCCTCCTTGAGCGCATAGGTAACGTATCCGACACCCTTGGACTTTCCGGTCTCCCTGTCTGTCGCGACGAAGCCGTGGCGGATGGGGCCGACGAACGAGAAGTGCGTGACGAGGTCGGTGGACGTCGCGTTGTACGGGAGCGACGAGACGAAGAGTGTCGCAGCGGCGTTCTCGCCGTCGCCGCGCTCCTTCTTGCCGCGCTTGGGCGTCGACGTGCTGGGCGAGTCGAGGGGGATAAAGTCGCCCTCCATGGTTGCTGATGTGTGATGGAGAGTTATGGGAGCAGGAGAGATATTGTACCTCTAGCCTAGATGTCTCCCACTGTGGGTTCCCGGCAAGCAACTTTTTGGCAGCCAAAATACTCTTGGGCCGGTGGAGGTGGCAACCGATAACGATCCCACGTGACAGTTTCCCAAAAGTACACGCATTAATCTTCTCATCTCCCGACCCATCTCGCCTGCCTGAACCTCTTTTCGCCGCAAGATACCCAAAAGTCGAGCATCTCGTTCAGTTGCAACAACTTAACCATCACCACCCGCCGCCATGTTCGCCCGCAGCCTCACCTCGCTCACGGCGTCGTTTGGACAGCTTTCGATGCGCGCGCCCGTCGCGTCGTCGTCGCGCGTCGTGCTCGCCCCGCTGGCTGCGCGCCAGTTCTCCGCGTCCGCCCCGGCCTTCGCGACCATAAACCAGGGTAAGAGCAACAGCTGAGGTTGAGCTCTACATGGAACTCCACCTGTAGCCTCTACTCTACTCTTCTTTGCAGCTCAGTACTCACACTCTCAGTCGTGCGTGGGTGCCGCAAAAAGTGGTCTATTCCGACCAAGGTGCCGCTCCTGGAGAACTGCTTCCAGAAGAAGGGCGTCGTCTCAAAGGTGTACACGATGAAGCCGCGCAAGCCCAACTCGGCCATTCGTAAGGTGTGCCGTGTCAAGCTGTCGACCGGCAAGTCGACCATCGCTTTTATCCCCGGAGAGGGCCACAACCTCCAGGAGCACTCGGTCGTGCTCATCCGCGGCGGGCGTACCAAGGATCTCCGTGGTCTGCGCTACAAGGTCGTCCGTGGCGCGCTCGACCTCAACGGTGTCGCTGGCCGTGTCACCTCGCGCTCCAAGTACGGCGGTGAGTCTGATGAGTGGGCGGTGTTGGCGATGCAGGGGTGTTTCGCTTTCGTGCTTACCCCGTTCGTTGCTGACAATTCCAGTCAAGAAGCCCAAGACCCCGTAATCTTTAGATCTTTAGCATGCATCCCCCACTGACACGAGCCGAATGGTCTGAGCGCATTGGTGAAGGAGAAGATAGAAGAGATCACGATGAGGAAGGCGTCAAAGGGGAATAATCAAAGGGTTCGGCTTTCCGACGTCCTGCGACTCACACCTTGCCATTCGCTTCGACTCACCACATCATTGCGATCGACTTCTCCGTCGCACGGTTCGGGCACTCAAATCGTTTAACCTGACAGACTACGCATACTTGCGCACTGCTTCTTTCTTCCTCGCCGGCCATGTTATGCTCCGTACCGTCCCAAAAAGGTGTGACAGAGATTTGAACTCTGGCGACTGACGTCAAATGATATCGTAGTTGCTCAATGAGCAGATTCTAATCATTCCCCTTAACCACTCGGGCATCACACCTCGACGTTTCGCGGATTTTTTGCTTCTCTGCTATCTGTTCGTGGTTTCCTGTGTTCTTGCGGGTTTTTCTGTCTCTTTGTCAAGGGTCTTCGAGTAGTCGTGTGAGAAAACTTGTGACATATGGCAATAATGTGGATTCTGAGAGATGGTCCTTCTTGCTGAACATTGCGCTCATCTGAGTTCGACAGACATGAGCGTCCAGACGAAACCGGGCTTGAATACACGTTATACAGGATGTGATGCATGCCGCTTCGTCCCACTTCTGTCTCCCCACTGTCCCTACACACTGTCCACGGACTCTACATCTAGGCCCTCTTGGTGCGCACGTACTCGACAAAGTCGTCAATGGTGGACGGCCACGCAGCTGAGAGTGAGTTTGATGTATCATTCAAATGGAACTCACCCTCCTCGTCGTACTCCTTAAAGTCGGCATCGATGGTGCGGATAAAGTCGATGAAGAGGGACCACGTGTCCTTGCTGACCGCCTTGCCCTTCTCGCGCTGGAAGTCGAGCCACATCTCGAGCTCGGGCTTCTGGAACGCCGAGGGGGTAGTGGTGGCGGACGCGGTGGGGTTGTCGGCGGGGGCACGCGCCAGTGCCGATGGCGACGACTCGAGCGCGGGGGGGATGAACAGGTTCCACATGTCAATGGCCGTGTCGAGGGCAAGGACACGCGCACCAGGAGCCTTGCACAGGTCGAACGTGTGCATGTACACCTTCTTGAAGTAGACGGGATCCTGCACCAGCTTTCTCCTCAGGTCCGGAAGGGCGGCCTTCATCTTTGCAATGGAGTCGATTCTGCGGATCAGCTTGTTGACCTCCGAAGAACCTAGTTGCTCCAGTCTACTCAAGTCGCACACCTACCCAGAGTCAATTGCCTGCCAGCCCTGCACAAAGGGTTCCTTCTCCCACTCGCCGGTGGCCTTGGAGCCAAGGTCAGAAGCGAGACAGAACAGTACGCTATCCGACGAAGGGTCGATGCCGAGCTCCTCGCAGAGCGACATGGTGCCGTCAATGGTGATGAGCTTGGGGTTGGATGGGTCTGGCATCAGTGTGGATCATTAATCATGCCCATACCCACCCTTGAAACGCTCCCAGATCTCGCCGACCTTCTTCTGGCTCTCCTTTGCCTTGCTGCCACCGCCCGTGCTTCCACCCTCATTGAAGTAGGCGTTGATCGCACTGTTCGTGTTGAACTTGTACTTCTTCAGCCACTTGGTAGCTTCAGTCGCACTGTGTGTAAGTAATGTGAGGTCGCGTGCAAGATGATCTGAGAGCGATATTTCTAAACGCGTCGGCACGTCATGTGGCGACCAAATGCGTGCAAGTGGTTGTACTTTCGGAGCCTCATGGACAACGCCCATGGGGTCAAGACCTGATGTCACCCCACCCCGTACTCACTTTGCGCCAGTGATATCGCGGAACTCGTTAACCGCAGCTTTTTCGCTGCTCTTCGTGAGGGGACGTGACTGACGTGAGCTTGCGCACGAGATTAAAGAAGATGCCTGGACGTAGCGTGCCGGAGGGCGAGGTACAAACTGCGTCCCATAGCTCTAGTCGGTTCTTCCTCGAGATGCGTCCTCGCTGGGACCCGGAGGTCTGAGCTCAAGGCTTGCTGCCTGCAAATAGATACCCACCATGTTGTCAGACTTGGAACGCGAGCGCCAAAAGCAGAACACGGCGATTAGCGCAATGAGGGTGAGGAAGGCAGTAGAGGGAGTAATGACGCCGTTGCTGTCGGTGCTATTGTTGTTGGTGTTGCTCTTGTTTGGCATGTAATAATTGCTCAGCGACGACGAGGAAGAGACCAAAGACAAAAGCCAAAGGAAGTGGCACCAGGCGAGCGAAAGGGGGGCGACAACTGGACAAGAGCGATGAGCGTGAGCGCGTGAGCACGATCACCATCCTCCTCATGCTCCTCATCCTCCTCACGCGCTAGCACGTCAGACACACAGATCGGCGCAACCTCCACCCGATCCACTCACCTGGGCCTTTGCGGGTTGCTGATATTCCACAACCGCATTAAAAATGGTTCTTTTCTCCCGATCCCACACACGCGAGATCAGCGCGGTTCCCACGCTAAAAGTGCTGATCTCATTTTGCTCCCGTGCCACACCTTTTCCGGGTGTCTGGGCTTGGTTTTTTCTGATACACGGGGGGGAGTGTGCGGGGGCGCTTCTCATTTTCCCTGGAGTGTGGCGTCGCGGCCTGGCTAGTTTCGCGCTGTGCTGGCGGGTGCTTGGCTGGAGCAGGGCTGCAGGCTGCCAGGCTGCCAGGCTGGGCTGGGCTGGGACACGCGCCTGGTGCCCGCCCGCCCACGCGCCCTCTCTGAGGTCCACGACCACGGTAAAGTCGTGTCACACCTGCGCGGGCGTCCTTCCCCCCACCCCCGGGCCAGCTGGCGAGGCGCTAGTTCGCTTCTGCACACCTTCTCCTCGTCCTTTGTCCCCTCGCGCCCGTCCTTCCCGCCATGAACATGCAGCCCGACACCATCTCTCCAGCTCATCACCAACCCTCCTTAGACATCCTAGACTCTTCTCCACACAACACTGTCCCTCCTCAGCATTCTTATCCTTCAAACCAGCCAAACATGAGCGCAGTCGCAGTCTCCAACCACCCAGAGGACATTACCGCGTCGTCCTACGTCGGTTTCGACTGTGAGAATCAAAATCCAATTCCAAAGAACCCATCCGCAATGGCAGCGCACGCGCAGCGACAGACGAGGGAAGGGAGTGAAAAAGCGTGCAATTGTGCAAAGGAGGAAATCACGTTTGGCATGCGCGTCAGGTCGTCTGAACAGCTCCCTTCCCCACATCCAGCGCGTCGCTTGCAATCCATCGCTCGCTGCAGCCCACACGATGCTAACACCCAGCGATCACGCGCCAGATTGAGCACAAGCTCCTCAAGCGCGGCTTCCAGTTCAATGTCATGGTCGTCGGTACGTAGCCGGCACTCACGATGGGCCTCCCGCTCGGGCCGCTTTTTACAATCACCATGCTGGCACTTGTTTTCTAACCGTCCCAGGCCAGACTGGTCTTGGCAAGTCGACCCTCGTCAACACTCTCTTTGCTTCCCACCTGGTCGACTCGAAGGGCCGCACCGAGCCCGACCTCTCCGCGCGCGCGACTACCGAGATTCACGCCAAGTCGCAGGGTGAGTGGGGTGGACCTCTGGACGGCGGCGGCGTGTGCGCATGGCATGGTATACGTCGTCCCGTGCGGTTCCACCAACAACTCATACTCTCTGCAGTAGCTGACTCGCAGTCATCGTTGAGAATGGTGTGCGCCTCAAGCTCAACATTATTGACACCCCGGGTTACGGCGACCTCATTAACAACGAGGGCTGCTGGGACCCGATTGTGAAATACGTGCGTTGCGCAGCGGCTGATCTCCTCTTGCGTTCTCTAACAATTTCAGATCAAGGACCAGCACTCGGCCTACCTCCGCAAGGAGCTTACCGCCATGCGTGAGCGCTTCATCCCCGACACCCGCATCCACTGCTGCGTCTTCTTCATCAACCCCACGGGACACACCCTCAAGCCCATTGACATCACTGTCCTTAAGAAGCTGTCCGAGATTGTCAACGTCGTGCCGGTCATTGCCAAGTCGGACACTCTCACCCTCGAGGAACGCGCGCTCTTCAAGCAGCGCATCATGGCCGAGCTGCAGTACCACCAGATCCGGCTTTACCCCTTCGACGGCGATGAGCTTGACGCTGAGGAGCTCGAGCTCAACGAGCGCATCCGCACGATGCTGCCGTTCGCTGTTGTCGGCTCGGAGCGCAGCGTGATCGTTGACGGCAAGCCCGTCCGCGGCCGCAAGCACCGCTGGGGTGTTGTCAACGTCGAGGACGAGAACCATTGCGAGTTTGTCTACCTCCGCAACTTCCTCACCCGCACCCACCTCCAGGACCTCATCGAGACGACCTCCCAGATCCACTACGAGACCTTCCGCTCAAAGCAGCTGCTCGCGCTCAAGGAGTCGTCGGCCAAGGCCCAGCAGACTCCCACCACCGCCTAAGCGTGCTAGGGCCGCACCTGGGGTGCTGTCCGGGGGCTGCCGCCCCGTTATCTCGTTATTGGCCTCCGCCCGTCGTCGCCGGAACCCTTTTGAACGTCGTCTACGTTTCTCTCGCTTCCATTAATAACTTTTTTGCCTTTTGTCCAACACCCGCTCAGGGGGATACCAGCCGCGTGATATGCACTTATGACCTGATGTGAAGTTATCGAGCCGCTGCGGGATGCAATCTAGGAGGATTGAAGTTGTGGTTAAAACTTGCCCGTTCCGCTCCCTATCTCCACCTCTAATCTCCTCGCGCCGCCCAAAATCGACAATCCGATGCCACACTAACAATCCAAAGCCACACCAACAACCCAATGCCCTGCATAGTACAACAAATTAAGCAACGACAGGCACCTCGGGCACGCTCTCGATGTGCTCCGTGCCGGTGAGAGAGCGGAGGGTGACGCTTCCGTCCTCGTTACCAAAGTACGCGGCCTTTGCCATGCCGCAGAAGAGGCCGACCTCGACGACGCCGGTGATCATCTTGATCTTGTTGTTGAGCGCTGCGGGCTCGCGCATGTCGGCCTCGGGGAAGTCGGCGTCGATGATAAAGTTGCCGTTGTCGCTCACGACCGGGCCGGCCTTGGCCTTGCCCATGCGCAGCACCGGCTTGCCGCCCATGCGCAGCAGGCGGTCCGTAACCTGCGCGTACGCGAACGGCGCAACCTCGATCGGGATGCCCTGCTTCCACTGAAGATTAGCGTTGCTCGTGCTTTCAAACAGCAACTCACGTTGGTGCCGAGAACAGTCGAGTTCTTGCGGAAGTCGGCGACCATGACCCACGTGTCGGCCATGTCGGCGAGCACCTTCTCGCGGAGCTGGCACGCGCCGCCGCCCTTGATCGAGTTGAGCTGTGCGTCCACCCTGTGTGTGAGCCGGGAAGGTGGCTTTGAGTGAACCGCTGGGTAGCCATTGCACACTCACTCGTCGGCACCGTCGATGCACACGTCCAGGCGCGTGTACTGGTCAACGTCGCCGAGCTTGAGGCCCGCATTGATGATCAGGAGCTTGGACTGGAAGCCTGCTGTCAGCGGAGGTCATGAGGGTGTGAGCGTTGAGTAAGTTGTTGAAGCCGGTCGGGGAGCCGTGGCATAGCTTCTAGAGATGATCCGAAAACGAAGAGCATCTCCATGCCGCCAGAAGTTCCTCCCCGCTCGATGCTCCTCCACTGTACCCCCACTCGCGTCCGGCTGCACTCACCAGTCGGGAGGAAGATGCGGTCCGCGTTCGCCTGCGCGCCCTGCTGGACGATGCGGTCGACAACGTACGGCACCGTCGAGCCCGAGCCAATGCCGATAAGCTGCGGTTAGTGCTATTTCGGGCGGTAGGTGGTCAGGCTGGCTGGCACGTGTGAAGTTGTCCACATCTCCGGACTCCGCTTTGGAGGGGGAGACGAAGCGGAGATGGATGATGTAGGTCGACGCAACACCACAGCCAGACAGACAGCGTAGACGTGTTCCGCTTCGCCAGCTCAACAACTAGCAGCAGCTGACATGCCCCACGACCACAGCTCACAGCTCCCGCCGAGCGTAGACCTCCCACAGGCACTCCTTTCTCGGGACTCACCTTGTGCTCGAGACCAATGTGGCGGTCAACAGCGGCGTACGCCGCGAGGCGCTTAGCCGCCTCGACGGGGGGAAGGGTTGCGAGCGGCATCTTGACGGAGCGGAGGAGGCGGAGTGTTGCGCGAATGGTGGCGGATGCGATTGGGTTAAGAGACTAACAAGATGGCATCAGTCGATGGGGGCGCGTCGAAATGCGACTTGTGGACTTGGGACTTGGGTACTGACTTGGAACTTGAGATCTCTGGAAACATTTAGTCATGAATATTGTAATGACGTGTGATTGAAGATATCTCTTCGTTGGCGGTGATAAGCGATAATCAGTGGTCGTGGTCAGAGTGTGGTGAGAGGGCGACGGAAATACGGAAAATGGGATCGCTCTCGATCATCAGATTGCAGATCGCAGATCAACAGAAGTTAAACGTGTCGATCCGTTCGATGGGCATATGGCGATCGATGATCAGTAGTGATCAAGGGGGATCTAGAGCTGTGAATTGGTCGATCACAGGATCAGCAGATCAGCAAGTCAGCGGACTGGTCAATCCTCTTGGTCCAGCTGGTCTCATGAATAACATGCTGATCTTGTTTCACCATTGACCAGCTGACTTCCGTCCTTGTCTGAATGGTGGGTTCACAACCGACCTCAATAACCAGCGAAGTGCCGAGCCCACTCACTCATTACCTTTGAACACCGTTCAACACACTCGAAATGGGAAAAATCGAGGTCGGATCAGTCGGACAAGATGATACGTGTGCCTCTTCGGGCGAGTAGCGGCCTGAAGACCTGGACGAGTTCCTCGCCAGCTCATCTCCCAGCCACAAGAACAATAGAAGCTGGGAATGCAAGCGTGCGACGCGAGCCGTAAGGGCTGTGCTTATGCTTGACGATACACAGCTCCCAACAACATTCTACCTGGCCGTCCAGCGCTCAGCGTCCTTCAGTGTCCCTCGATGTCCCTCCGCGACCACCCGACAAGACAAAACCGGGCCGGGCGGGACAGACTTTTCACCCTGGATGCGGGGCCGCGGTGGGGAAAATGCCCCGAGTCCGAACTGTGACGAGGGCGACGAGCGGAGAGGCGAGCGGAGAGATAGACGGCGGCGTGGTGGCGAGGTCGGGTGTCGTGAGCTCGTGAGATTTCGGCTCAGGATGCGTCAGGAGCGCAGATCGAGATCAGGACCGCTCGGGCACCAGGTCCGACGACAGGTCCGACAACGTACCGTACTTGCCGTACACCCACCGCCCCTCGGACGCGTTCCTCGGCCCTCGGGATGCTGTATGCTGTGTCTTGCCCTTCGGCTCTACCTGCTGAGAAGGGTATTCACCACCAGCATGCCTCGCTTTGGCCGAGATAGTCTGGCTGCTGAAGCGGGAGGAGGAGAAGATATGATGAAGCCTGTAGATCGGACATTACGTCTCTCCAGCGGAGGCAGTGTTCGGAGCCTTGAGCGCTGACCGAGTAGGAAATGGCCGGGGCCCATACCACGAGAACGCAGATCACCACGTCGTAAGATACGCCGTAAGAAGGATACCTTCCATTGCGACTGCTCATGCATGTCAGATCGGGGGTGCTGGAATCCGTACATGTCCGAACATCTCGGAGAAAGCATCTGTGGGAACATAATGTGAGGGCTGTGCGATCAACACCATGAGGCGAGTCCAGGCGCGGCGACATTCGCAGAATCGTCCGGACGGACAACAAACAACACAAACATCACAAGGAAAATGACCACTCCATTGGTCCGCACATACCCATGCCACCACAGCCATCTCCGAGTGCAGACCACTCACCGGACAGTTCCCAGAGTCCAGCCTTTGCTCTGAGCAGATCCGCATCCTCCAGATCTATGGAGACATTCCGGTTGAGCAGCTCGCCAATTACAGTAGTGGATATCTGGCGAGGCTGTGGTCATGGCATGGTAGAGATGAAGACCCGCTATTCGCACGGGTGGACGGGACGCGTCGGGCGTGCAAGTACCTCGGGTTTCACGAGACGTCCGTTCCAGTGCACTTGCACCAGACTTCCACTTCACCAATCAAGTCGCGACGCGCGACGCGCAACGCGCAACGTGCAGCACCGCGACACGCTCATGTTCATGTAGCCACAAGGGCCTAGGGATGACCACAGCTACCACAGAACCCTGTGCGCGTGTCGACGCCGCCACGCTGCCTCGCCTACCTTGGTCCAGCGAAGAGCAGTAGCAGCAATGGGCACCCTCCCTCCCAGCCCCGTACACCGATACTGTAGACCACTAAACCACGAGCGCAGGCAACTGAACATGCGCGTACATGCGGGACCCGGGACACGCGAATAACGTTTCATCGGGATCCCGTTTCGACCCAGCCGTTTCAGCCGTCTTGGGTGGTAAGTAGGTGAGATTCAGAGTACCGGAGTACTAGAGTACCAGAGTCGCAGTCGCAGCAACCAACCTCTCGATCTGGCTTGCGGAGTGCGCGGTGTGAGTTTCTTGCTTCTTGCTGCTTTCAGTAGAGTCGTACTGCACAGTACTTCTGGGACTGCCCGCCCTGTGCCTTGCACGTCGTCAGCGTGCCTGCTGTTCAGGCAGGCAAGCTTGTCGGCGAGAAGCTGTGTCGGGTTGGGCCCCCCTGGCCAGAGCCATGAGTGGACAGCAGGAACAGGATGTACATCTCGGAATTCGTGCGATGAGCGAGGCTGTCATGAGGCTGTTGCCGACTTCTCTTGCGCGCCATGCCATCGACTATTGCTGTTGCCAGGGACCGTGTACCGTGTGCCTTCGGCAACATTCACAGATCTAGCGTCGCAGGTCTCTGTGCTTCGCTTTTCACCGCAGTACGACCAGTGCGTACTCCCGAGCAGACGTGGGATCGACAAACATTCACATCACAGAGTGCAGATCGCAGATCGCAGATCACAGCAGTGCAAGTACAAGAGGTATAACGTACAACAGGTGTATGTATGCACCGTATAGTCCTCGATCTTCCCATGGAGTGCGCGAACGCGGTCAGGTAAGGGTGGACGATGCCGCGCCGGCCGCGCCAGACCTGCACCTTGCGGCACAGACCCGACACGACACAGGTTGTCTAGACCTAAAGCGCTGTTCTTCCAGTGCGGCTAGTAAGGGACCCCCCTGGGAATTGGGTGGCCTCTAGGCAAATGCGCCTGGTGGTGTGGGGAAGAGGAGGAGATAGGAGAGGAGAAGGGAGAAGAGTAAAGGGGGAGGGGAGAGGGGATGCGGAGGAACAGAATGCGGCTTGTCGGTACTGGAATCTCGGCGAGATCTCACACAAGCAGGTATCCTGCCGGATAACAGTCCGGCAAGACGAGAACAGCCTCGAAGATCCAGAAAGCACAAATCATGAGTACCTCCTTCGGAGACGTCACGTAGAATCCGGATCTGGGGGACACAGCTTGGAGTGGAGAGGAGTCGAAACAGGGCAGTTTGCAAGTGATCGACAGAGCCGTCAATGGACAGGCACTGCGGACGGAGGTGTGCACGAGTGCATCTCTGCGAAGGGATGTGTAGAATAGTCGAGAGTGAGAGAGAGTGGAGAGAAACAAACGAAGAACAGCGCGAGATACCAAGTTCAAGAAATCCCAGATCGTCCTCGGTGCGAGACGAAACCCACAGCTTTTTTTGGTGCGAGCAAAAACTCCGTTTGGGCAGGGTGCGAGCATCACCAAAACAAGTAAAAACACGTCATTAGCATCTCAGTTACATAATGACACAAGGCCAGACACAATGACGATGCAATGATGGGTCCCTCAAAAGGACGTTGCTCAATGTTGAGCTTTAAGGGATCGATGGCAGCAACAACGTTGATGGCAACAACGACTACGCGACAAGCATCAATAAGAGTGAAGGCAAAACAACAATCATCCGTCTGTGTCGACACCAAAGTGAAAAACATATTATTTCGGAGATGAGCAGGACTCATCATGCCGAGGCCGGAGCGACAAAAGTGTCTGCCCGCAATCCTCCTCTGCATCTCCGCTGCGTCTCCGCCCCTGCAGCTACCGAGCTCGTGACCCAGTTTTATTTTACATTCTGAATGGCTCGCTGTCAGCTCGTTCGGTGCTGCGCAAGTTTCATCTGTGACCATCATACTCAACTTACCCTCTGCACCCTTTCTCTCTCTCGCTCTCTCGCTGTACGATCTACCTCCATACAATCAATCCCCTTCTCGTCTCGCCCCGCCCCCGCACACGGGGCTTCCCCTGTCCCTCACACTACTTCCGACGGTGTCCCTCGGCGTCCCTCCGGCCCGCAGGGCCCGTCCCCCTCGCCATTACGTGAGTCTAGGTCCCAGCAAGTGTGGCCGGATGCCTACTCTGCAAGCTGCGAGTATACCGGATGCCTTTTGTGGAAATAGGACGTCCACAGTCATCGGAAGTCAACTGGCCCCGCGCTCCCGGACGCTCCCTCGCGCTCCCTCCGTCACCCCGTCGCCCGTTCATACCTGTTTCCGCAGGGCATTTCGCATCCCGCCGGCTCCATCGGCAGTGCCGCATGCCTCGAACCCTGCATGCACCTCGCTGCTCATTATAATTATCTCCAGGCATCGTTGCGCATCATCGTCAAAGTAGATGAGCAGGTAAGTTGCGGTCGCTGAAGTGAATGTTATGCCCAACTCTCTCCCCCGTGCGCTCTGCACCTGGACAAGCGGTTCCTTGAAGAGTGCATCTGACCTACTCTCCGACGCCGCCAGGCAACTTGTCCACCGACAGACGTTCTCGTAATGAAGCACTGCAACAATAGAGACAAGTACGACAAGTGACATTCACTGGCATGTGGGGGGCTCGGGGCAGACTGCGGAAAAGGAAGCATGAAACGCGCCTGTGCCTGAAACCAACGCCAGAAGGCTTGAAGCCTGGGCAGAAGGACCCAGCAGAACTCGTACGCGTCACAAGCCAGGGTAGGTATCCTGACCGAGGGCGTGGTTCGTCAATGTATGTGTCCTCAGTCCATCATTTCGGCTTGTCCCTCTCGGCCCAGGCGGATTGCATAAGTCTCGGGATTCATTACGGCACACCTACGCGCGCCCAGCGCCCCAGCATCCATCGTGCGATCACGTCCCCTCCGCCTCTGACGGTGGCCGCGTACCTCTCTCCTCCTGCGCTCCTAACTCCGCATACTACCTATCCAGGTGACTGAGAAGACCACGTCGAGCCGTGACTCGCGTCGTGCTCCATCACCCGGATCGCGTCCGTAATCCTTAAATGATGCCCTTAGGCGACGACCAGACAATAATGAGATCTGCGAGCGAGTCGGCTTGTTGGCCAGTGGCGGTGATGGAGCTTTTAAGCCTTGGCGTGTAAGTGGCTGGATCTGGTAACCTGGGGGAAGCGTATGCTGAGAAGCAATGTATCCCCACCCCATAGGTACGCGACCCAAGGCCCGATGACATGCATGCATCGCGGCAGCGATTACGTTGTTACGGACGGATTACCAGTGGGACAGTAGTGGCAACTGACTGGTGACTGACGATGGCTGCGCATGCAACCAGAGACAAGAAACATGTTACAGCTGTCGTGTTTCCACACTGCGCAAACTCTGCGACAATGCCCAAACGATGCAAACTATATACACCTTTCGCGTACCCAGACTTGTCATGTGCTCTTCATCACTCACCATCCTACTCGTGCACAACACGACCCAACCTTGATTGTTCATCATCACCTTGACAGGTCACTTACATTGGCCATCGCCCTATATTTACAATTTCCTCTACAATTCTCACTCCAGCTTGTCCGATCGCGACTCCCAATGCTTCAGCACAGACGATGACATTCTGTAAACAAGCAGCACCCGCACCACGGGGACTGGCTATCCCCGTGCCGTGTGGCCCATCGTCGTTCCCATCCTCGCCCTCCCCAATGTCATCCCGCTCTACATCCTTCCCCTCAACATCGCGACCCCGAAAGCTCTTCCCAGCACCAACGGCAACGGTCGACTCGACCTCATCAAGCAGACCACCCCCGAGAAACGAGTATAGGAGGCAACGGCGGAGAGCAATCTGCGGAACTGAATCTGACTCGGACTCGGCATGTTCTGTAACGTCTTCGCCTAGGACCCCTGCTTCTATGACTTTGCCTCCCGAACCTCCCCGCGGGCCGCGACCGATCCCTACTCGCAAAAAAAGCGACGGTGTAGGTAGAGCAGAATGCACAGCACAGACCATTCCACGGCAAGCATCGTCGATAGGGTCACGCGCTCGCCTCGGCGCGTCGGCCCCGACGACCCACTTTCCCCCGCCACCAAGCATCCACTCGTCGACGAGCAATTCTTCCCTCTCGGGGAGTTTGTACGTTCCCAGCGACGGATCACATTCCAGATCTGTTTCCCACTCCATCCCTTCATCACCCCCTGTCTCCCACCCTTTCCTTGTCGACCAAACACCGTATCTGCCGCGACCTCCGCGACGGACTAGTGCCACTTCGTTCCGTTCTACCGCGAGCGCCTCGTCGGCAATCCCCTCAAACACCAACCCGATTGCACCATGGGCCCGCGACTCGCCCGCGGCCATGAGCGTTGAGGCTGTAAATGGTATGGGCCGCGACAGGATAGGCTCCTTTGGCTCCAGTTTCCGATCGGCCGCAGACCACATGCTCGCCGTTGACGACAATGGTGGGAGCACCATTGCGCGCGCCATCACCCCGCCGCATCTCGGTCCGCGTCGCCAGAGCCACTCGATTGGAACGGGCGGGCTCAACAAGCGCTGTGCAGCTGCCGGGTCCACACGCAGCCTGGGAGCTATTGCCGCGCCTCCGCGCCCACCGGCGGTGCCTGTCTCCTCGCAAGCTTCGTCCATGCCTGATTCAAAGGGCCGCTACCACTCCATGAGTGCCTTGCCGCCTATGCCGACGTCGCACCACGCGGCAACCACAATCAGCCCGAGTGCCTCACAGTCATTCAACCACCCGCTGCCACCGCTACGCCCACAGCCGCAGTCGGCTGGTTTGGGGGCTGCAGCGCCAATTATGCTTCAGACGCCCCGGTCCTCAGCGGCAAGCTCGCTCTCTGCGCGTTCGGCGTCCTCGTCCTCGAGCTCGATTCACACGCCGACACCATCCTCTCCCGAGACCTCGCCGACGATGGCGATCGACCGCCGCTGCCTGACGTGGATGCGCGAGGCCGAGCTGCACGCCTACTACTTTGGCAGCGTGCAGTCTCGCGGCGCGCTCACGCTCTCAGCCAAGGAGCGCCACACCCACCGCGAGCCGCTCATTGTGCCCCCGCAGCGCGATGCCGTCGAGGTCCTCCAGGAGGAGAAGCGCAGCTGTAACCCTCTGAAGCGTTTCACCTCGCGGAGGGAGGAGTGAGGCAGATTCGGATTCAGATTCAAGGCAGGCGGTCAGAAGGCCGCACCAACAGCAGTTCGGCAACAGTTTATCACGGACAATTCGCAGGCAACCACATCAGCACTCATTACATACCTACCACCCAGCTACTCTCATCCGTCCATCATCTCCGCACTGTCATCTCTGTAGCTTTTGTCCGATGCATGTTGTCAATCCAAACAGAGCCAAGAAAGCTTAATGCCACGAAGGGCGTCGGAGAGATCTGATGATCGAGGCTCGGAGGTTTGTTCCCTTGACAACAGGAAGGCGGAAGTGCATCGAGAAAGTGTAGCTCTGAGCTTCGACGATCGACGTCGTCAGACCAATGCCGCAAACTAAACCCTGTCTGGAAAGTGGTCGTGCCGCGCATGCCGGTCGTGGTCGCGTGGTCGCGTGGTCGCGTGGTCAAGAGAACGGTACAGCATCACGTGACATATGGGTCACATCCACCTTGACATTTTCTAGTTGTCGTCAGAATCCGGGAAAAGTCCAGAATGCGCAAAACCATGCATAGAAACATGCTGTAAACGCCCACCCCCGCTCCGTAATCTGCATACACGCACTCTGTGCAACCAAAAGCGAATTGGCGGCACGATTTTTGTGGTACTCGGTGCTGAAAATGAGCCGCAGATCCGAAAACTGGTGGACAGCGAGACGGAGATGGGTCAGGCGTCCGCGCTCCACGCCACCATCACGTGCTCCTGACGATCAACGATCAACGAATGGCCCAGGTGTGGTGACACGTCCGTCCAGACGACCACCTCCCAACATGGCATGTCGTCGTCGAGCATCGTTATTTCGGTCTCAGGTCTCAATTCTAGTCTCCACCACTCCAACCCTCCACCGCGATGCGCCTCTCCTCGCTTCTTCTCGCGGCCCCGCTGCTGGGTGCCGTCCAGGTGCGTCAAGCGACCGGGGCGGGCATACTTGGGTGCAGGAGTAGCTCGACCCATCCGCCCGCCAGCTCGTTTTCCCGCTACTGTTTTGCTGACGCCAGGCCCTGCACTTCTACTTTGACTCGAACGAGAAGCGGTGTTTCCTCGAGGAGCTGCCGTCCGACACGATCGTTGAGGGTGGGTCGCGGAGTGGATAGCCCATCCATGGATTATCCGGCCTTTTCGCTGACAGCAGGCCATTACAAGGCGTTCATGTGGGACGACAACGCCAACACATGGAAGGCGGACCCCAAGCTCGGCATCCAGGTGAATGTCGAGGACCTGTCGACTGGCGGTGTAGTTGTCGACACGCGCGGGCCGCACGAGGGCCGCTTCACGTTCACGTCCAACGACCCCGGAGACCACAACATTTGCCTCACTACAAACCTCACCGCCGGATGGACGGGCAACGACCACATCAAGATGTACCTCGACATCAATGTCGGGTCGTCGCGCAAGGAAACGTCGTGAGTGGACGTGCGGGTAGCCAATCTGTAGATAGATACCCGCCCTGACGACGCTTGCGTGTGTTTATAGCTGACGTGCAGGGACGACTCGGAGACGGTCAACACGCTCGCGGGCAAGCTGCGCGAGCTGAACAAGAAGGTGGCCGACATCCAGCGCGAGCAGCGCTACCTGCGTGAAGTGGAGGCCACGTTCCGCGACACGTCCGAGTTGACAAATTCGCGCGCGGTCTGGTGGTCCATCCTCCAGATTGTGCTTCTTGTCGGCCTCGCGGCGTGGCAGATGCGCCATCTCAAGGTCTACTTTGACGACAAGAAGCTGCGTTAGTGGAGGAGAGAGGATAGCAGAGACGGTGCACAGCAGGAGCCTGCACGCCACGCATGCCGTGGACTGGCCGCCGCCAGGCGGCAGCTCCGACAGATCAGTACGGCGGATGACGACATGCATGCCCAGTACGAGACTCGAGCGCACTCACCGGGAAGAACATTGATTTCAACATGGCTGCATGTTCTAGGTCTACTGATATGCTCCTGACAAGATACTCCGTCTCCACTCCGACTCCGACTTGATCTCCGGTCTCCGTATTCGACTGGTCTACCACCTCCGGCCGCCAGGCACGAATGCCGGCGGCGGCGGCGCCCACCGCGCAGGGCTCTTATGCCGCGGGCGTGGGATCTGCTGGTGGTGCGCGAGGTGGTGTGGCGGCGTATGCGGCGGCGGCACGTGCTGCGGTGGTGGGAGGTCGTGCGGGGGCAGCAGCTGGTGTCCGTAGTGGTGGCCGTGATGGGGCGGCTGGAGGTGCGGGCCCTGTCCATGAGGGCCGGGGTCCGGCATCCCCGGTGCCAGCACGTTGCCGCCCATGCCGACATTTCCGGCGCCCAGCGGGGTGCCTGCTTGTGGTGCAGGTGTGCTCGGCGCAGTTGCGGGTGTGCGTGCTCCGTCGCCCGGTGTGCCTGGGACAGTCTCGTCGCCGTCGACCTTGGGCTTGAAGCCCGTCTTGTGGCCTGCGGCGAATATGTCGTCCATGACGTCCTCGAAGCGCCCATCTGCCTCGAACTCTAGGTACCGCTTGTACAGGAGATATGCGTGGTGTGCGTCCTCGATCGAGTCGTGTTCCTTTGTCTGGATATCCTTCTTCAGGAGGAACCATGTCAGGAAGCGCAGGGAGAGCTTTCGCGAGCGGCCGGGGATAGTGTACAGGTTCACCGTGTCGAGCACCTGCTCCGGTGGAACGAATATGTCTGAGAGTTAGTCGTGCCTCGCTTTCTAACTCACTTATCGTACGGAAGTCCTTTGACAGTCCGTGGCCTATGAAGATACACCCGAGATCGACCACTGGCGTCAGCTTTAGACAATGCCCAGCACTCACACAGCCGCAGCTTCTTATACGCGACCTTGAGGGGCACGAGGGTGTGGATCGAGTTGACTGGGTCGAGGTCGCCCGGCTTGATGCCCGAGAACTCGGTGAGGTAGTCGGCAATATTCTCGGTTGTGCGGATGTGGTCGTCAATGAATGGCTGGCCCTCGAGGGCTGGGGGGTCGGGTCCACGCAGCACGGATACACGAGCGAGGGACATGAGCGTCGGCTTGATAATCTTCTTGGTGCCGTCCGACCGGAACTCGAGCTCCTCCTGCTGCAGTGCGACAAACTCGGCGTCAATCGACACCAGGGTCCCCGGCTTGGGCAGCTCGGCGGGCGTCAGCGGCTGATGCTTGATGAACGAGCGACGCCGGTGCCGGCTCATGTTGTGGTCCTTGAAGAGCACCTCTGTATCGATGTGTTTCGGGAGCTTCGAGTAGTCGAGCATCGCGGCCTGGTCGACGCGCTCAAGGATGATCACAGATGGCACCTTCCACGTGTCCGGGAAGGAGAAGACCTCCTCCTCGCGCACTGGCCGGACGAGGAAGTCGTTGAACATTATCCACTTTGGCTCCTCCTCGTCCTCGAGTGGTGGCACCTTACAGAACGAGAGTAAATGGGCGGGGCTGTCAGGCGACACCTGCACCTGCACGACAACCGACTTGACCTCGTACGTAACGCCCTCTCCTGAGTCGTCCGCAATGATCTCGCCATTCTCTCCAGTGCGGAAAGATACCCGGCGGGGGAGGAAGTGCTTGACCTTGCCGCCCTCTGTGCGGTCCTTCCACACCTCGAGCTGCTCTGGTGTGGACACCATGGCGTTCACGGACAGCACGGGAGGAAGAGACTCTGCAGGCGAGGCAATGAGGTCGCGGCGCGAGTCGAGTGGCGCAAAGTGCTTGCAGTTACTGCAGTTGGCCTTGGTAGTCTGCGACCGGACAATCGTTGACCGCAACACATCCGCAAACGCGCCTTCCGAGGTAGCAGGCTTGCGCCCATACGACAGATCAATGGCCTGGAGGATGGACTCGCGTACCGACACGTGCTGGCACGACAGACACCTGTTCGTCGTCTTGACCGGAACGCCGAGAATCTGGTTGATCGCAGACCGCTCCGTGTTGAGCTTGCTCCCAACAGACAGGTTCGCCATCGAGTTGATCACAGAGTCGGGGCGCAGAGGGAACGTCTGGCCGTCAACAAACGCCTCTGTCGTAAACGTAGACATGAGCCAGCGGTTAAAGTTCTGTATGAGTGTGGACTGAGCATTCGCGGCTGAGGTACCAGGCTTGTCGACAAGGCCGAGCGCAGAAGCCTGGGGTGTGGCGCTAAATGCGCGGGAAAAGTTGGATGCCTGGCAGTTTGTTCCCTTGGCATCCTCGAGCATGCGGAAGAGGAATCCAGCCTCACACAGGAGACAGCTTTCCTTCTGGCAGTCGACGCAGATGTGCGCCTTTGCGACCGCGCGGATCGGCAGAGTGTAGTGCAGTGCCTGGAGGAGCGCGTTGGTGTACGAGTTGACAATGTCCGTCTCGAGACCGCTAAACTGAGTCATGTTGTAGTACCCAAAGTCAAAGTCCTCGACACCAAAGCGCGAGTACTTGATCTCCACCTTGCGGTAGTACTTCGGCACCTCGCCAGCCGGCGTCTCCTCCTCGACGTCGGGATGCTGCGGGCGGGCGCTCTTCGCGCGGTTCTTCTCACTGCGGAAACGCGGCTCGCTGTCCCGCCGTGACCCGACCGCACCGTACCGCAGCGCGTGCTTTCCCGCGCCGGGCCGCGCGTGCGCGACATTCCGCTTCCCCTTGAGATCCTTTGGCAGCTGGCCGTAGCCGACAAAGTCCTGGTAGTTGAGACTGGACAGCACGGACGGGGGGATGGGTTCTGGGGGGTTGAAAAAGGGAGAGTAAACAGTGGCATAGTCGGTGGGCGAGACGTTGGATAACAATGGATCCTCGTACATTGGCATTCCAATGACGTTTAACGGCGTGTGATCGTCCCACATGATCTGCGGCGGCGGGTCAGCGGCGTCCGGCCACTCGGGCTTGACACCCTCGTAGCCGTTGAACGGGGGGAGGTGGAGATTGCCATGGTCGTCAAGCGCGGCATTTTCGCTAGTGTCGTGTTGTGTCCAGAGGTGGAGCTGCCCGTCTCCGTCGCCAAACACGAGGTAGTCGCCGCGCGGCGACAGCGCCATGGACGTGATGAAGCTGTTGACATCGAGCTGCTGGAACTCGTTTGTCCCACTCGACATGTCCGCAACTTGTATCATGCCCTGCTGCCCCGCGATGATGAGCTTGGACGGGTCGGTCGGGTTGAGAAGCACGAAAGCGGGGCCAGTGGAGAACGATATGGGAGGCAGAGGTCGCAGCGTGCGCGTGTCGTACAGCCGCACCAGCGTGTCCGGCACGGGGTGGCCTTGCATGTGCGTCCATCCCCAGGTCGCGACAATGTTATTGTGGGCGTCGGCACCGCTCATGCCGCCCGTGTGTGCCTGGACTGGGGTGATCTTAGCGGCGGTGCGGAATCCCGTCCGCGGGTCGAGGATCGACACCTGCCCGCTCCCCGACGCGCAGACCACCGAGCGCGGCAGCGTCGCGAGGTGCACGACGGTGGACGGCGAGTCGAAGCGGCGCACAATCTCGCCGCGCGAGTTGTTCATCAGCATCATTTGCCCCGTTCCGCCTGCGAGCACCTCGTGCGAGTTTGTCGGCGATGCGGTCATCGCGCGCAGCGAGCGCGTGGGATCTCTGCCAAGTAAGTTTTCCGTTTCCCGATCGCAAACCAAAGCCTCATGACCATAATACTCACGAGACGTTCCAGCGCGGCGCGCCGCCGCGTTTCCGGCCCGCGATCCCGCCCTCGGTGAGGGTCCACACCTCGCGGTCCGTGACCTTTATCTGCCTGACGCCGCCGTTCATCCCGGGAATAGCCTGAAAGTCGCGCGCGCCAGGCGGGGCGTGTCCATGGGCCGGAAACTGGACATTGCGGGTAAGTGTTAGGGGGGAGGCGAAGGCGCTGACGAGGCCGCCGGACGAGCCGACCCAGAGCATGTCCGCGAAACCGTCGACTGCCAGCGCCGAGGGTACCGGCTTGGCGTCGGATACCTGCGGCGGGAGCGGGAAGAGCGAGAGCGGGTTGTACGCCATCGCGGATAGTGTTGGCAGCGGCAGCCGCTGGCTGGGACAAGAACGAATGGCAACAACAACATTCGAGGCTGGTCGGGCTGGTGTGATTTAGGCCTGATGCGGGGCGCGGGGTCCATCTCGGAATGCCGCATTTCACTTCTGAGAGAGGGCTGGCTAATGGTGTCCTAATGGAATTAGGGTCGCGGGTGCAAACTCCTAATATGACTGTGCTCTTGTGATTAGCAGAATGACGCGCCCAGGGTTGTTATTGTGTCACTAACTACTCCCATCTCCGCATTCGCGCATTCTGACTGCTGCCACGCGCCACGTCTTTCTTTGCTTTCGTCGTCGTCGCCATCCATCAGCTCGTCACCACCACCACCACACAACCACCCACTCTCTCACCACAATGGCACTCGACGCATCAGCAGCATACCCCTCCATAAAGGTGAGCTCCGGGGTGAAAGCGTTGGCGGTATTTCATTGTGTACATACCAGCATCGACGTAGCCCCCCCCCCCCCCCTTTGCTCTCGACACTGACACCAGGCCGCGCACGGCTCGCTGCCCGCGTTCTCGCCGCTCATCCCGACGAGCGCGTTGCCCGCTATTGCCTTCGTCACGCTCTGTGCGGCGTTCGCGCTCACTTTTACCCTCACGACGTAAGTACCGAGTGTAGCGCCAGAGGGTGTGGATGGTCTTCCCTCCCAGCTACTGTGCAACTGGGTTAGCTGGGAGTGCGTCCTCTGGCCATCTCTGCGACGGGTAGCGGCTTCCGTGTTCACCTATCGGCACGCCTCATTTACGCTCACGCTAACTCCAGTCTCCCGAAGAACGCCCTCCCCGCCGAGTTCGTCACCGCGCTCGCGGCCGCGTTCCTCGCCGGCGGCGGCGCCGTTGCACTCTTCTGCACCGTTGGCGTGTACGTCTAAAACCGCGGATCTAGAGCGGGTTGTATGAGTATGAGAAGTAGAGTCCGTCGCGAGACCGGCTTGTTATTAGAGCCCACGACAGCGGCTGCACATGTAGCTGGCAGACCATGGGCTACGTGCTACGCGCGACGCGCTGCGCATATCGACATGATGCATGTTCTATAGAAGCTAGCTAGCATCCAGGACGTCTTAGAGGTCCTTTTTGGTCTCGACAGGGTCGTCGCGGTGCTCGAGCCACTGGCCGCCAGTGTACTCGTCCATCGCGCGCAGGCGCTCGGGGAGCGTGGGGTGCGAGTGGTGGTACATGGAGTAGAGCCAGTCGGCGTGCGGCGACGAGAGGTTGTCAATGTGGAGCTTGATGAGCGCGTCGCCGAGCTGGCGCTTGTGGCCGAGGCGCACGGCAAACTCGTCGGCCTGGTACTCGTACAGACGGGTCGTGGCGTTGAGACCAAACTTGACAAAGGTGTCGAGGGGCTCGAAGAGGAGCTGGTAGAGCATAAAGCCAATGACGATCGGCTGCGGGCCGCCAGCGGGGCCAGTCACGGCGAGACGGGGGTCAAAGCCGAACGACGCAAAGAGAGCCCTGTTGTGGATGAAGACGGAGAAGATGGTGAGGGTGAAGAGGAGGTGCGCCTGAGTGATGAGGAGCAGGCGCGAGGGGTGGGCTGAAAGTTAGCTAAGTTCAAAAGGGATGGATAGCTTACCAAAGTACCAGTGGCCGAGCTCGTGAGCAAGAACGGCCTCGACCTCGGCGGGCGTCGACTTCTCAATGAGAGTGTCATACAGGACAATCTGCTTCGACCACGGGAGACCATAGAAGTAAGCGTTCGAGTGGGACGAGCGCTTGCTGCCGTCGATGACGTAGAGGTGCTTGAGGGGGAACTTGAGCTTGGAGGCGAGGGCCTCGACGCGGGTGCGAATCTCGCCATCGGGAACGGGAGTGAACTTGTTGAACAGCGGCTGGACTGAGGGGTTAGTATGGACGAAATGGACGGCGACGATGTCCTTAGGCCCTACTCACTAAGAATGGGGAAGACGATCTGGAGGGTGAGCTGGACCGAGACGAGGAAGAGCATGAGCCAGGGGACAAAGTTCTTTCCGGCCCAGTCGATGATGCGGAGGAAACCCGCGAGGAAGGGCAGGCCGATGAGCGCGGTGAGAATGTTGGTCTTGATCTGGTCCGTGATCCACGTCTTCAGGGTCGTCTTGTTGAAGCCGTGCTTCTCCTCGAGGACAAAGGTGTAGTAGTACGACCACGCAAGCGCAGGGACCGTCGTCAGCGTCGCGAGGAGCGTAATCCACATGAGCGAATGGGTGATCTAGGGTCAGTAGTGCTTCTCATACGATTGAAAGCTAGCTGGGTCCAGGCAGCGAGGTGATCAGATCTGTTAAGCAGCCCTCACCCCCGATTCCGACCACTCCGCCCTGCACGCATACTCACGACATAGTTCTGGCTCCACCCCATGCGGGCCATCCACTGTCCCGTCAGGCTCCAGGCCCACGCGTACGTGTTGTACTTGAGGAACACAAATGTGACGGCCCACTCGTACAGCGCGTGCGCAAACGCATAGTACAGCTTGTCGCGCGCATACTTTTGCGCCTTGTCAAACGTCTTCTGGTCGAGGTGGTCCTTGAGCTCGGGGGGCGGGTGCGGGCGGTCCGTCGTGCGCAGCTGGCGGCGCCTGGGGGATGAGTACTGGATACTGGATGAGGAAGGTGAGGGGAAATGGAGTTGACAGGGGCTGTTGGAGGACAATTCCCAGCCCCAGTATCGACTATTTCCCCGCACTCCGACTCACACGACAAGAAGCTCAAAGTACGTCTGCGCGGCGCCGAGCCACACGACAATCGTGCGGTACGGGATTCGGGTGTTATCCGCGAGCGCGGCGAGCGCCGAGAGCTGCGCGTCGAGCGCGTTGACGATGAACGACATCAGGTCCAATAGACTGGGACGCTGGAGATGTCGGAGATGAAAGGGGGATGAGTGGGATGAGGATTGATTGCAATGGGCAACAGTACAACAGTGACAAAGGGGCAACAAAATGGTAAATGACAGAACAATGTTCACCTCCACCTCAGCACTCTCCACACGCTGCCAAGTGGTTACGTGGCGTTGGACCGGTTTTTCCTGTGACGCGCTGTTTCGCGTCACAGCCTTGGCACTGCGCTCGAGCAACCCTTTACGGCACCCGGGTTGGCACGCAACACTGGCAGCACCGGAAATCGATGTCAGAAAGGCGGATGACTGGCCTACAGCGCTCTTCACGGTCCAACGGAAGCACGATACCTCAAGCATAGCATACATGGCACGGCGCACAGCTGCATGCACGAGCGATCAAGTCATACGCGCTCACGCACTCACTCCCGTCGCAATCCCCGATCTTCCCAAGCTTCCAGAATTCCGGAAGCGCGAGACGCCACGGGCACAACTCCATCACGATCTACAGAAATCCAATCTAATACTGTACACTGCCACCGCATAACCACGGCGCCGGGCGGTGCGGAGAAAGCAGCGGCACCGCCCCGTCAAGCTCATTCCTCCGCCAAGCTCGCTCCATAGCTCCAATAACCGCATGGCATCTACTTGAGGTCGTAGAGCCCCTCTGCGTTCGCACCCATGATGTTGGTCATGGCTTCCTGGTCCTGGCCGAGCTCCGAGACCGTCTTACGCAGCAAGGCATACCACTCCGCGCCGGAAATGGGGACGGACACCTCTGCATCTGCGTTCACGGCAGCAGGCGTCGAGCCGAAGATAATGCGGTGCGTACCAAATGTCTCGATTGCGGGTGCGACTGTATGTTAGCTGGGAGGATTGTGGAAGTGGCGGCTTCTGTAGCGCCTGGTCGACACGCACGGTACATCTTCACGACGCGGTCTACCTCCTGCGCATCCTCCCACCACTTGGCCTCATCCTTGCCGTCAGCGACGCGCGTGTCGGCCACAGGAGGCAGCGCCTTGAGAACAACGTCAGCGTGCAGGGAGAGCTGTGCGAGGCGGCCCTGGTACATGGTGTAGTCGTCGGACTGGAGGAGCGGCGACGATGGCTTGGTGAGGGGCGGGGGGAGGAGTCCGGCTGTGTGGGCAATGCGGGGACGCGGGGCGACAACGAGGGTCAAGGACACAATGACGAGCACGCGATGAAAGGCGAATGTCAGCTCAGATTCTGCCTGCCCAAACTCCACTCTTACGCTGGATCCCGACGTTCAAGCCAGCACAACACTCACCGATTATAATCTTGCGCCTGGGCTCGCCGTTCTGCGCGACATCGCCCTCGACAGCCTTGAACCCGCCATCGATCTGGTTCACAATCTCCTCGAGGTGGTCCCACTCCGGCTCGGTAAGAGGTGCCGTGTTGGGCACGATGAGGTCGACGAACGTGGAGCCGTCACTGGCCACGCCGGAAGGGAGGGAGGTGCTGTTGACAACCACAGGCTTGACGGCCTTGCTCTTGCTCCCGGTAGGTCTGTGCGCGGGCAGGGGCGGGCAGGGGAAAGGAGGGGACGCGAGGGCGCCAGGTTACACGTTTAGTGAAACGGCATGGGCGGCGAGGATCAGGATGCACCACCCAGGCCGGAGAGCGGAGACGATCGGATCGCGGGCATGGAGTATATGATGGCGATGACAAGAGCGGTAACGACGTGGTATCGAGCAATTGAGTGGCGATCGTCGGAGGAAACAATAAATGGACGATGCGACAGACAGGGGGACCGAGGACGAGGCGCAATTCAAACAATTGAGAAAGCGGGTGTCAGCATCCTCTAGCTTCTCGGAAGCACTACGGGGAACGCGACGTGCTCAACAGGAGAATGGCCGCTCCAGAGCTCAGAGTGAGCCCCCTCGCGAGCTCGCCAGCTTGCGAGTCTCCTCGCCGGTCTCGCCCGCACATCCTCCTTCTATTACTCACTCTCCCTCGACGACAACAGAGCCAGTGACGGGCGGCCGGTCGGGGTTAGCCGGGAGCGCGAGTGGCGACCCACTACGCGCGTGCGCGTCGGTCACGAACGCGGGGTGGATGCGCGACGGGGACGGCGGGGCGGGTACTCCACCTGCGTGCGTGTTAGAAAAGGGTGACGGAGAGTTCAGAGGACAGAGAACGTACGAGGCGAGAGGAGGCCGCCGTCGGTGAAGAGCGAGCGGGGGAGGGGCGGGGGTCGCTTCGGGGGCATGGTAGGGGGTGAGATCGATGAGAGAGAGATGGGGAAGAGAATGGAGTGAGAGTGAGTGAGATGGGAACGGGGAAATAAGTGGAACGACAAGAGACAAGAGGGAGAGGGGATGGAGTGACAAGACCAGAGGACTGTGCGGATTGTGCAACAGTGCAACAAGTGCAACAAGTGCAACACCACCAATGCATCGCTCCACGCCAATACACACACCCTCTCTGTCCCATGCTCTCATCGTCATCGTCATCGACATCATCACTCGGCGTCTCGCTTTCTCGGCCCCCCCCCCCCTACTCCTACTCCGGCCCCTGGCGCCGCAGCCTGGCATGGCGGGACGGGCATCGACGGGCATCGGCGGTCATTCGTCCTCCACCGCGCGCTCCCGTATCTCGTCCTTGTCTCCCAGAAACTATTCCCGCATCCCGCCCACACAAGGCGCGATCGTGTCCCACCCAAATGCACAGCGAGCCAGAGGCCAAAGGTCGGATGCATGGTTCCGACGTTTGTTGGCGTTGCTACTTCGATACTTCCCCAACTGGGTATGTGAAGCACGAGGCATTGGTGTTGTCTAGCTGCTAAGGGCTGAATGTGGGTTGAGATCCGTGATCTGAACACTCTGTCCTGACCTGGCTTCACTTGGCTTCCTCTTCTTGTCTTGGCCTCTGTACCCCTCTGTGCGATCTGTGCGCTACTCTGTTCCGGCGCTGTGTCAGACTTTGCGCACGCCACCGGCGCACTGACGAACTCCAGGTCGGCCGTGACGCAACTGACGCAAAGATCTCGTGGCAGAAAGGCACCATCTGATACAACCGCCGACAAACTGACACAGGAGTACAGGAAAGCATTCACGTGTCTACATGAGGATCGTTTGTTGCCCACACGCTCGTCAATGATGCATACAACCCAAAGCCGGAAAGGTACAAGAGAATTGCTGGGTCGTGGAGGGCGACATACTGAGGTCGTGGGGTAGTGTACCGTATTTCGCGAACGGCATAAGCATGGAGGGCGTAGAATGGCTGATATGGGATGAGAATAAGGATTAGGATAGGGATGTTTGGATGACGGCCAGTGTGATGTGCGTGTAGTTGCAAGGCTATACGGGAGGGATATCTGATAGCTGGATACCAATGGTGCTGATGTTGCGGATGCTGCCGATACTGGTGCTGTTGATACTGTGCGATGCTCGATGTCGATGCTGATAGTGCTCATCTCCTAACTCGCCTAGGCCGTAAACTTGATCCACGAACTGGACTGCACCTCGACAATCGGGGGTGGAACGCCACGCTCGCCGGTCTTGATGAGGTCCTCGTCGCGCTCGCTGCCGTTCGAACCGACGGTAGACGTCGAGTTCTTGCGGCGCGCAGGTGGTGCCGGTGCCTTTCGTCGTGGGATGCGATATGTGGGCGTCGAGGTCCCGGACCGGTCGATGGGGGAGTCGCGCGAGCCGACGGACACACAAGACGACGGGCGCTCTGGGTGCTCCTGTTCCAGAGCGTCACTTACGTCCATGAGCGAGGTGACGCGCACCGGGTCGCGGGCGGTGTAAACCGATGACCCGACGCAGGAGGGCAGCGCGTCCGCGACAGAGTTGAGCGAGATGCCATAAGCCGAGTCGGGCGAGAGGTGACAGTCGGCCTCGCGCGCACTGCTCATGTGATCCAAACTCGCCTTGCGCCCCTGTTGCTGCCTTCCAGCTGCCGGGACGGGGTCCGAGGAAGAGCGCGCCGGGCTGCGAATGACCTCCGCTTCAGCGAGACAACGTTCCACCAGGCGCTTGGTTGTGGAGCCCACGTCACGGATATGCTCGTTAGCAATGAGGGACTGCAGGACGAGGCGAATCTGTGGCCGCTTGTACGAGTCGTGCCGCAGCTGGGTGTGCGACAGCAGCGGATACAGCACACGTAGGTATGTGTGGCGCAGCGCGCTGTGCTCTTCCGGCAGGTCGATCAGCTCGCGGATGAATACGTCGAGAAGCACGCGCAAGTCGTTGGTGAAAAAGTACTCTTGCGTTCCCGGCGTCGTGAACAAGAGGTAGAGGATCTTGAGGATCAGAAGCTGCATGCACAGCCCCTCGGGTGTGTCCTCGGCGCGGTTGAGCATGAAAATGACGTTCTCGCCAAAGGTCTTGCTGCTCCCCAGCCGCCGCATCAGCACCACCAGCACGCGGTTCCTCTTCTTGGCGTCCTCGACACTGTTTTCGCTCGACTGGCGGGTGGATGGGCCCGGTGACATGCTTTGTGCGCGGGTGCGAGTCTCCACCGGTGATGTGCTTATGTCTGGAAGCGCCACGGTAGACGGGGAGGCCGAGAGACAGGCAGGGGGAGCATGTGTTCCGCTCTTCACGCGACTCTTCGGCAGCGTCGCGACCATGAACTGCTCGTTGAGGGCGACAATAAGGCTGATCACGGCATAGTTGAGCCGCTCGTCCTGCTGGTCGCGCGTAGTCTCCACAAGATCGAACAGGTGGTCAATGAACCGGTCGTCAAACTGTTGCAGCTCGAGAGGTGAAAGCTTCTGTACACGGCACACCTCGTACA
Source organism: Apiotrichum domesticum (assembly GCA_001599015.1). Lineage (NCBI taxonomy): Eukaryota > Fungi > Basidiomycota > Tremellomycetes > Trichosporonales > Trichosporonaceae > Apiotrichum > Apiotrichum domesticum. Next base: position 2,304,042 of record BCFW01000002.1, on the reverse strand, counting down.
TGAGCAGCGTGGCAGGCAGGCGGAGACGGCTCTCAATCGGGGGTAGTCCGAGAACAAAGGACTGTAGTGTAAGCGTTTCTGCGTCCTGAGAGGGAATCCGGAGCCTTAGAGGAGCCTTGGAGGCACCAGGAATGAATTGAGGAGGAATCTGAGAACATTCAAGTCATCCGAACCACCGTAGTGCACTGCCAAGTGGCACCAAGGTGTTGCTGTGCGCACGGCAACAGCACCTCCACATTCGCCGCCAAACTTTCTCCGAGCCGCTCTCAGTTTCAACTCACCTCCTCGTACTCAAGGCCGACGATCTCGCCTAGCGTGGGCAGAAGCTTGTACCATCGCCGATGGGAACGGAAGAGGCTCGGGTGGTGCTCGCCGTAGCGGAGAATAATGTGGTACCAGATGTAGAGCTCGTGAGGGTTTGTGTTCTGCGGTTAGCTGGCGAACACAGATCGTGATCGCGATTAACAGTGGCGATCACAAGATCCCAGGTTCAAGGACAAGATCACAGGATCACCACCGAGCCCGAAACTCACCTCCTGTGCATCTCCCATCATGATGCCCACCATGCGATCGTTGTAAAACTCGAACAGCTCGGACGCGAAGAGCATCTCGACAGCCTGGCCCATCTCTCCAGGATCACGAAGGTAGAGGTCTGGCGTGAGCATACTGCAGAGAAAGCCGAGTTGATATCGCTGCAAGCCACAGGCAGGTCGCACGACCTCGTGCTCACTCACCATGGTACGCTGCGCAGAACCCAACAAACATTCTCAACGTGTTGTCGAGTTCTGTAAGGCCACATCCTTCGGGGAGTACGAGGAGCGCGTCGATTTCGCACCAGAATGCCTCTGCGCTCTCGACAGAAGTATACGCGGTGGGCAGGGTCGGGTCGTTGTTCTTTCCCGTTGGAACCGCGCCAGCCGCGCCGCTGGTCATTGCCGCCGAGTTATTTGCCGCTGCGGCTCCGTTTCCGATGGCGCTGCAGTGTCCGTTCCCGGCACCATTGCTGCCATTCACGCCGCCGTTGGCAGATCCCAGTCCCAAACCTGGCCCTAGGGCGTCGGCATGTTCGTCGGCGTCGTTTCGCCGGACCGGGCGGGGCACAGTCCCGGGGGTGAGTGCGTCGCGCGAGCGCCGGCGAGCCGCGGTGTGCGTCGAGGCGTGCGCGGCGCGCTGGTCTGGATGGTAGTGCGCATGCGAGTGGTGCCCGTGGGTGTGGGCCGTGCGGGGCATCGTGCCCAGTGAGGTGAGCTGGGGAATTGGTTGGAGGTTGGACGAGGTAAGAGTGCAGAGAGGGGGAGAGTGAGGGTGGTAAAGATTGTCCAAGACTACCCCGAATGAGTGGCCAGGAAGACCAGACAGTGCGGCGTATGAATGGTCAAAGCGGGGGCGTTGCTATCGCTTGACTTGTGCTCGACGAGAATGCGCCTGTCGCCTTCCTGATATGGTCACGGCGCGCGGGGTGGCATACGGAGTTGGGGCTGAGGTGGGCGATGTACAGGTGGTGTTGTATTATGCAATGGAGTTTTTTTGCAGATGAGAATATGCAAGTAGTGATGCAGTGACAGCGAGCGATGGTCAGCAATGGAGAGACGGGGATGGAAGCGAGCTGAGTAGCGATATGTGGATGAAGGGGATGGGCAACAAAACTGTATCTGCAACAAAGCAGCAGTTGCAGTGGAGGGGAGAGTGGGGGTGGAGTGTGGTGGCCGGGGTGGGTAATGCAGCTCGGATAAGGGGACGGGAGCAGAGCACCCAGGAGTGTCGATTGTTGCTTCCACACTCATTTCCGAGACACACATTGCCCTGCTCCGTCCCTCCCCCCGTCCACCGAACACCGCGTTGTCCACACTCCGCTCCTCCGCTCGGCGAACCCAACACCGCTCACTGCGTCACAGCCTATGCCAAACAATGCACTGCATGCCGGAGAGATTGTCCAAGTATCCTAGATGCAAGATCAGATCGCTCCTCACTTTCAAGCTTGGCCGGTGCTGCTTTTGCCACTCTCGCCCAGCCACCAAAGGACTCAATGGTACAAAGATGCTGCTGCGCACTGTGCCTGACCATCCTCTTGGCCATCCGGGACACACAATGATCAAATCTGCAAAGCCTGCAAAGCTTCAACCTGCAGCCCATGTGATGTTGCTTGCTGCGTGCTGCATGCTGCATGCTGCTGTAATCGCGAGGCACGCCGATCCACGCGCTGCCAACCCGCATCCTGCTTGTTCGGCACGGTGAACTTCGGTGTCTACCTCGGACGGGAGCGAGCCAAATTCGGAGCTTGTAGGCATGATGGCAGGGCACCGCAGCTGACGGGAGCGAGTATGTATGGTCTTGGCTTGTATGACGTTGCAGGTCTCGGTGTGATAACACCTGGGCGCACGGCCATCCAATACGCGCTCGACGCCGTCTTGGAGTCCCCACATTCTTGGGTACTCGGGGAGCATGCAGGCTATTTGTGCTTACATACGGCGGGCAAGCTTCCAACGGTGCTACGCACATCAGCACATGCTATCTGCGGCACACGCTATCAGCTGTCCTGCCGTTCACTCAATGTACCATCACTGAGGACGATGTCCGTGGTCCGAATTAGCATGCTCGCACGTGTACCGTTCCCCAAGCGCGGATTAGCCCATGTTGCCTGCTGCGCATTCCGCGGTGTTGTGGAGCAGAATGGATATAAAAACGTACAGAGCTACAGAGAGCCTCATAGATTGCCGAGACACTGAGCAGCGGCGGTACACACCGGCGATGACTTCGGGAATATCGGGAAGCCAAGGTTGATATCATGTCGCCAGGAACCCCTCTGGTCAGCTGGACATGGTGGATCGGTCTCCCTCTGCGCGTTTCGACTCGGTGCTCATCGACGGCTTGTCGCCCTTGACAGTATCAACATATGTCTCATCTGCGGAGGGGGGAAGGCTTGATGCCGCAGAGGGCAGAGGGCGCATTCAGCTGCGTGGCCGTGTCCGGAAACCTGCTCACGATGGAGCGATCGCTTTGACAGTTCGCGAGAACTCGAGAGATTGATATATCCATGTCCGCGGTCATCGCGGATGTGCGATAGCGGTGTGTGCAATGCATGATGCAGCGCGGCGTCTTGACAGTGGTGCTTGCAATGCATCACTGCATGAGATTGACGGTGGGAGTGAGTAACCACGGCGCCGATCACTGATGATCTTGTGATGATCGCTGATCGAAAGCCACCAACCACAATGGTCTACAGTACTATATGCACGCCAGGTCCAGCACTATGCAAACCCCCCTGTCCTATATTCGTTCATCTCGTTTTGGCTCAGCGGTCTGAACCCACAAAACATATCAGCGTACCTAGCCCCGGGGTTCGATTCCCGACGGCAACTGGGTGGTTGGCTGGTTGTGAGGGGGCGAAGGGCGGGGGTGACTGGCAACGTTGTATTGGCTATATTACCGCGGTAGTATATGGTGCCATAACACAGCGGGGCCGACTATTCTAAAGCGAAGTCCGAGTACAATTAAGCCAGTCTGGAAGCGTCTCGGGGAAGAACGCGGGCAAGGGCGCTGAGAGCCACCTTTTTGGTTGTCGTTGCAGGTAAAATTGTATGCACATCGCAGTCTCAAGTATCAGTGCAACTGGTGGACGCTGGAAGAGCCATTGCGCCATTCGCCAGTGCTGTCTGCGCCGTCTCGTGTTCAAGTGTTTCTCTTGATCGGCGTGCGATCTGCGATCCATCGCTGTCCTTCGATCGATTGTCGATCCGCTGAAATGCTGATCCTGTTCAGGCCCTGACGATCAGTTCCCCTCCTTGGTCATATGAACTAAACGAGCCGGACAATCGCGGACGCGCGTACGGTCCGCGGTCCGCTAATCCACCCGGCCACCTGAGGCCTCGTCGACATCGAACAGTGTGAACATGGTTGTGTGTCGGCCGTGAAGCATATGTTTGTGCGTTTCCTCTCGCTTTGATTTATTTTCATGGCCGTCTACCCCCCAGCAGGCACCGACGCCGACAGCACAACCTCCGACGCCGCAGGCCGCGCTATATTATCATCAGCATTTTTAGTAGCAAAGTACTTTTCCGGATCCCGTTCCACAAGCATGGTCACCCATTTGCCTCGAGGGGAAGAGTGCGCAAGGGGACATGATTCGTGCAAGTGCCACAAGTGGGCGTGGCGCGTACACGGGCAAGGACAAAGGTGAACATCCGCCAATAGTCAATGATAGAAGCAAAATAAGAAGGGAAAGTGTGGCAAGAGAATAAGTATATAATCTATTCGGCGAGCCAGTGTCTGTGCGCGCGGGCCACAAAGCGCGTCGTGGACACAGGGGCAACCTACATCCTTGATGTGTGCTCTTCAGGTTGACCCCTCGGTCCCCCAGGCGGTATCCCAGCCGCCATAGAACAAAGGGACAAAGGATGAGATGTCTACTGCCACTGAGCATCTTCTGACACTCGATTAAACACTACCCAGTTCGGCATTACTTACGTTCAAAATTACATCCAACAGTAAGTGATGCCCCCACCCGTCCTGCCCAACGATAGATCGTATTGCACTACTCGCTAACACATTGTTGAATATGCATCCCTCTGGTCTATGGGACATCCGGGAGTCGTGATGAATTGATGGATTGGCTTACGGGTATGGCGATGAGAGAATAAACACGGGGGGTATGATTCCGGCGTTGAGGCCGATTTTTGTTTTTATGACGAGAAATGAGATGCGATCCACTCCCGCTTAGAGGACGTTGACCTTGGGCCACTCGAGGCAGGGGCCGATCTGGCCGCAGCACATCTGGCCGAGCTTGTGGCCGATCTCGATGGCCTCGTCGAGCGACTTGCCCTGAGCGATGGCACCAAGGAAGCCACCGGCGAACATGTCACCGGCACCGTTGGTGTCAATGATCTTGTCCGAGGCAAGCTTGGGAACGGCAAAAGTCTTGGGGTTCTCGTCCTGGGGGCCGAGGTTAGCGGGCGAGGTCGAAGGAGCCGACGAGGCAACGAGGGTCGAGTCAGCGCCCTGGGTGATAATGACAACACGGGGGCGCGAAGCGTTCGACTTGGAGAAGGCAGCGAGGGTGCTGGCAATCTCGGGGAGGGGGGCGGCACCCATGCCAGCGGCCTCGGAGTAGGCAGCAGCCTCCGACTCGTTGCCAATAAGGATGTCAACGTGGGGGAGGAGCTCCTCAAGCTGAACCTTGAAGAACTGGGCAATGAAGGGGGCGGAGAGGTTGAGGACAACGGTCTTGCCGGCGGCGGAAGCAGCCTTGGCAATCTCGAGGGCCGACTCGATACCGTGGGTGAGGAAGAAGCCACCAATGTAGAAGTACTTGGCGCTGTTGATAATGGCGGCGACCTCGGGCTTGGCGAGGTGAGCGGGGTGGAACATCTCGGCGGCCCGAAGGGTGGTCACGAGCGAACGGTCGTGGTTGGAGAGGATGACAGCGCAAGCACCAGTCTTGGTGGGGGCGGGCTGGTACTCGTAGGCCGAGATGACGCCCTCGGTCTCGTTGACCTTGGCGAGGGTCTTGGCGAGCTCATCGTCACCAACCGAGCCAATGTAGGCGACCGAGTTGGGGGGAAGGACGTACTGCGGTTAGTGATGAGATATTATAATTGCGTTTGGGCGTGCACAATATCACGACTGAGGCTGGTGGTAATGATGAGGAGCACGTTTCACTGAGACGGCGCCTGAGCCACCCCACGTTTGACCTGTCGCAACCAGTTCGATCCGAAAAACCACAGATCATGTGTCACCAGTCGACTGTCACCAGTCGACAACCTCAAATTGTTTCGAGCAGTTTCGCCCATCGTACGCGTCGATCAACTCACAGCAGCGGCACGGGCGGCGTTCTGGGCGGCACCACCGGCAACGTAGGTGACCTGGCAGTTGTTGACAATGTCCTCGTAGCTGGTGTCAGCGCGTCCAGTGGAATGTGGGGGCGCCACAGATAGTCCGACTCAGGCTGCGACATCTGAATCCCCAGATTGACCGGCATCAATGCTGTCCCGACTCACATGGGCATGTGCTTCTCCTCGGCCAGGATGGCGTCGTTCGACTTGAGGCCGTACTTCTCGAGGTAGGCGGGTCCGTCCTTGGGCGACACCTGGATGTCGAGCTAGGGGGTCAGCAAAGTTGCGGGATTGAGATCAAGAGCCGGCAAGTCTCGCATTCCACCAGGGCGGGATGTCGGACTGTTATTCTGAACGCGCCGTTTCCCTCCGGATGGCGCGTTACTCACGAGGGGGTTACCAATGCAGACGACGGTGGGAGCGGCCATTTTGAATGACTTGAGGGTGGTGAGGGATGGAGAGGAAAGATGTGAGGAATCTCCAAGATGACCGAGAGGAACACCTGCCAGCATGCCAGCGACCAGCTCTGTTCGGTGAGCACGTTTTTGGGTGGAAGAAGGAAAAACAGGGCGGATGGGGCGCGCACATCGTCACATCTCCACGTTATTTGTTTCAAACATTTACACGTCATTCAATTCGCGTGGGATCCTCGCGGTTCTAGCGTGAGCAGAGGGTCAGACTCACCGTACTCACCCTCCCCCAGGCCGTTGATAAGCGGGTGACACCGATCCTCGATCCTCGATCTCTCAAGTTGATCCGATTACGCTCGTGATTCTGAGGTTCCACCAAAGCCATCTCGGCCATCTCTGTTCTTTCTCCCTCTATCTCGCAGGCAGCGAGACCTACCGCAATGCTCATCTACTTTGCGCGCCACGGCCAGACGGACCAGTACGTGCCGTGTCGCGGACATCATTTCTCGCCGTGCCCGCCCCAATGCAACCTGTCCCCTATCCACTCACTGACCACAGCAACTTGCAGGGCTTCATTCAAGGCCAGCTGGACACGCGGCTCAACGAAGTGGGCCGTGAAGAGTCGCGCCTCCTTGCCGCACATCTTGCTGATGTGCCGTTTACGACTGCGTGGTCGTCTGACCTAAGCCGCGCGATGGAGGTGCGCCCTCGCTGTATCCAACTCTACTTACGCCCAGACAGCCCAGATCGTGACGAAACGACACGGCCTCCCGATCCAGACCCACCCATTGCTACGAGAACGCGGCCTCGGCTCTCTGGAAGGCCACAGATGGCTGCGGGGCACGCCGCTGCCTGCAGACGTGGAGAAGAGTGCCGAGTGGGTAATTCGCACTCTAGCTACCACACCCGCGTATAGGCTCTGATCTCTGACGACAGCTTCCGTGCTCGCGTCGCAGAGTGGTTCGCCCACCTTCTCGCCGTCACTCCCGAGGACGCGACCGTGCTGGTAGTCTCGCACGGCGCGTATCTCTCCACCCTGCTCGGCATCCTCCTCTCCCCGCCCTACTCCCTCCCCTCCCCCGGTGTCGACCTGGCAGCGCACTGCCTCAATACCTGCGTTGCCCGTGTGAAGCTCACCAAGGGGGAGAAGAAGTGGCAGGGTCAGATTCTCTCCTGGGGGGAGATCACGCATTTGGGCGACAAGGCGGTGGATATTGGCGTCGCGGATGATTTGCGGCGCGACGCACAGAAGGTGTCGTCGTAGATTATAGATGGGTTGAGTGGGCGTGCTCGCTTTCGAGGAGATACTTAGGTAGCTAGACAGATCTCGGAGAAAACATGGCTGAAGAAGGCATAGAAGTATAAACAAAAGGCAGCGCCAGTTTGCGCGGCCCGCATGCACTGCCAGTATGCATCATTGTATTAGTCCAGCACGAGACAAACTAGTGTGAGCCAACGATAAGACAATGATATCCCTCTCATGCAGCTTTCTTGATCATCTGGTCAGACACATTAGGGTAGAAACAGCAAGCACTGTCGTATCAGACCAAGTGTAATATTCTCGGGTACTACCATCCTAGTGAGATCCTAGTCCTGGCCCAAGACACAACCCAGTTCTCCAGTGAGTTAGTGGAGGCACACGACAGCCGGACAGCGACCAAACTCCTCCTGTCTGATCTCTTTACTAGTCCGACCGCCCATTCGAAATACACGCCGCACAACACCACCAGGCCACCAGCAGCGTTCGAAATACAGCTCCTGGCATCCTGGTGGCGTTCACTTCGAAAATCGCGGCGTCGGAGTCTCCTCTCGGGGAGTCGGGGAATTCTCGGGCCTCCACCTCCACCCCCGAGGTCCGAGACGCTGGTGATGGAGAAATTTCAAGCCTGTATTCTGTATGGTTGGCGGATCGTTATGCATGTCGAGGGGGTCGTCTAATCGTCTCGCTGGTGGCGCTTCTGGCGCTGCTGGCGCTGCTTATCGCGGCCTAATTCGCCTACGCCAATCGCCGGAGCATCGTGGACGGTACCGCACCGCTGGCTGCGTCACCCCTCGGTCCCTCCATCTCCTAGTCCCTCAGTCCCATACCGGCGTCACCGTCCGGCGTCACCTCCCGGCCTCTCTGTCCCGGCATCACAGCCGCCTCGCCTCGGCCGGGGCTACCGCTTGAACACATACGCCCGGCCGCGGTGTTCCTCCATGAGGTTGTGCTCGCGCCAGCACGCAGCGCAGTACAGGTCGTTGCACTCGAGGCAGCGCATCGTCGCGTCCGCGTTACAGATGCCTGTCGTCAGTGATGCCGGGAGATACCGAACATGCCGGCTGGCGAGATACGAGCAGCGACGCCTATCTCGCCGCTCCGAACGCCGAAGCATACAAGCACACTCACAGCACCACGTATCGAGGTCCTCGTCGCGCGCGTCGTCCCACCCCGCGATGCCGAACCCCTGTCCTGGGCGGCGAGGCGGCGCCCCGGGACCCTTGGCGTTAGGCTTGCGCGGTGCCGAAGTCGGCACGGAGGGGAGAGCGCCCGGGAGCTCGCCGGGGCTGCGCAGGCCGAGGAGCGCGGCAAGGCGCGGATCTGCTGCCTCTCCAGCTTCGGGCGTGGGAGAGGGAGAGTCGACGGGGTCCGGCAGCCCAGGAAGCGTCGGTAGCGACGGTAGCCCAGGTTCCGGGTGCTGCAGTTCTGTTTCTTGGGAACTACGCGTCAATTCCGGCAATTTCGATGCCGCTCCAGAGTCGCTATTCCTGGCGCTGGATTGCACCTCCTCCGCCGAGTCCGTGCGCGCTTGTTTCTGCCCACTGCTCGCTGATCCACCGCCGGAAGAGACGGGACTTCCCCCGGCGGCGGAATCGCGTTCGCGCGCGGGGCCCGAATGAGGTGACGCGGGGGTGGCGTCCGGGGAGCGAGGGGCGTACTCGTCTGCCGCGTCAGCTGGTTGTCGCCATCGCGGTCGGTACGGCTCACCTTCTAGCCTTGCCTCGGCGAGCGCCCGCGCGAGGATCTCCTCCTCTGTCTCCCCATCATACTCAGAGCTATCTCCCGCGTCGGGCGCCAATTCGCGCTCATTTGGACGCTCTACCTTCCCCTCCGCGTCGCGTAATGCCTGCGCGACGTCGCGCTCGAGCGCGTCATCCTTCGGCGCAGAAAATTTCACTCTAGACATCAGCCCCCTTCGCAAGGCAATACATACTCGACCGGGGCATTGAATCCAGCTAGTAGCTCCGCGAGCTCTGCATCCCCGACTGCGCCCTCCTCTCGGGGAAGACTGTCTGCAACGGCGAGGATCGCCGCGTCCTCCTCTTCTGCTCGCGCCGCGGCGCGCGCTACCGCCTCGGGGGCGAGGGACGTGATGTCTCCTTTATATTTATCGCCCTTTGTGTCTGCCGGATTGTGTATCGGCGCGCGGAGGGCGGCAAAGCGCGCTAGCAGGGCGTCGTCGTCCATTCTAGAGTAAGGAGAGGGATGCAATACGTTCTTGACGCGGTGGATGTTGACAGGTGCAAGATGGACAGCGAAGACCTCGATGCGTTGTTGGGTCCGGGTTGCGTCATTGATGGTGGGCGGCAAATAAATGACGTGTGTATCAAGGGGACTGGGCTTGATCAGGTCAGGCACATGTTCCATCTCGGGTCTACGGATCTACGGATCTACATGCTGATCCCTCTAGTGCCACATTGCTCCATTTCAGATTCTAGCCCGAAACGTGACGACCCAGTGTTGAACGTTGAACAAAAGATCCAGCCCCCAGCCCCTCCACAGACTGTGTTTCTGGGTGCAAGGCACAGAGACAATGCAACACACTCAAGCCTTGTGCTTCGCAACATCGGGGCTCAGCAGTCTCAGCAGTCCGAAGAGAGAGAGGCCAGAACAAGACGACAGAGACAGGCGACAGCGGGAGTGCCAGGCATCTGCCCAGCCCTTGGCTGCTGCGAGCCGCACCATTGCCGCATGTTGGGTCGGGCCCCTGGCCCTGGCCGTGCGTATGAAGCTATGAAGCAGGCATCAAGCGTGATCGGGGTCGAGAGTCGAGAGGGATCGGAACAGAGGCAAAAGATCCCAAGATCCCAAGCACATGCCCGGAGCTCGGAGCGTGCACGGTCAGCGGGGCCGGGGGGCATGATTGGTCGGCATCTCTGTGCGCACAAGAAAATGAGGATTGTCTTGGCCGGTCTGTTTCTCTGTTTTCTCTGTTTCTCTCTCTCTGCTCCGCGCTCCTCCCCCGTTGCATCTCGCCGGCCACTCCGCTGTATCCCCGCTCATGTCGTCGTCTCAGATTTCCCTCCCCCCCCCCTCGTGCTGCCCCGCTGTCCCCGCTGTGCCCAGCGGGGGTGCTTCAGGGGACCCCGCGGGTGCTCCAGCCAATAACAAACAGCGAGAGCTGCAGAGATGCTGTTGCCGCAGGAGCACGCTGCCGGGCTGCCGATGGCTGTTTGCATGTTGCTGCTTTTTTTTTTCTCCTTCACCGGTAAATGACGTTGCCGCCCAACGGATCCTGCAGTTCGTGCGCCATTGTAACTGTTTTGTTCGTGTGGAGTGGTGCCCGCCCTGCCCCTTGTGCCCCGCTTTTGCACCCTCGTTGCAGCTGCGTCAGATCCGCCTCCACATTTCTCATCATCTGGACAAGGAAAAGAGTTGCCCCGCCGGACAATTGTCATCTGATATCTCATCGCTTCCATCGTCGTCGCCATACCCTCTGCCCCTCGGCCCTCGCCGTCTCGAGCCCCCCGGGGGACACGGCATGCATCTATCAGGCATTCAACAGGGCACCGGCAGTGAGAGTCGCACAATTCGCCTGCCTGTTTGGGCAGGGTTGAGCCAGTCGGGAGTTGTTCCGGTCATGCAGGTTGTAGTCGCAGGCAGCTAATCAGGTGGTGCCTGTTGCATGCAGTCACTTGCAGTCACTGCAGTCACTGCATCACTACATCAGTGCCTGCCCCGCCTCCGGTGGCTCCGGTAGATTAAAGTGACCGTAGGAGAAGCATTCATCACTGGATCACTGGATCACGTCGTCGCTCGGAACGACCAAACCAATACTGCCACTACTTGTATACAAAGAGCACCCTTCTTCATCCATCACTCCCACTCTCTCCCCCCGTCCACCTGCACGAGTCCATCCACCCCTTGCAGTATTCCCACATAAAAGGTCTCATCGCCATCAACACTAGCTCATAACCCCCTTCCAACCACCTACCCCTTCTTGCTCCCCAGTTTGCATCCCGCTCGCTCCACTTTCCCTCCCCCCCTTCCCCCACTCACCCCCACCCAACATGACCGCCGCGATTCCTCGCGAGCCCTCGCCACCCTACCCCGCAGGCGCCTTGTTGGCACCCGCCAACCCCGGCATTGCAGCAAAGTACGCTGCGGACCTCCCCAAGCTCCCGATCCCCAAGCTCGAGGACACCTGCCAGCGCTACCTCGCCGCGCTCGAGGGGCTGCAGGACGAGCAGGAGCACGCAAAATCCAAGGCCGCCGTTGAAGAGTTCCTGTCAAGTGGCGAGGGCAGGTACTGGCAGGACAAGCTGGAAAAGTACAACGAGAGCGTCGACTCGTACATTGAGGAGTTCTGGTGTGAGTACCCGGTGATACTGCTCGGCGTTGTGGTTGCGCGGACGCCGGTGGCAAGATGCAATTCCCGCAGATGGATTACTCGTCGTCGGGGATTCTTCGGGGTCTCTGGCGAGGATGGCGAGTGATCCGGCGGCAGAGATGGAAGTTTCAGTTTGCGATCCGGGGTATCTCCGCTGCAAGCCATCCTTCTCATCGTCTCGCATCCTTGCCGCCAAGCTCGCAGTCGTCGCATCGCACATGTCATTCCACCGCAGACGCTCACACTCGCAGACGAGTCCTACCTTTCCCACTCCGACTCGGTCGTGCTCTCCCTCAACCCCTTCTTCGTCCTGTCGTCGGATGTCACCCCGCGTACCGACCCCCAGCTCTCGCGCGCTTCCTCCCTCATCCTCTCGTCGCTCCTCTTCATCCACGACCTCCGCAATGGCCTCCTCAAGCCGGATGCGGTGCGCACGTCGCAGCTCGACATGAGCCAGTACGAGCGTCTGTTTGCCACCTGCCGTGTGCCCACGGAGCTCGGCTGCCGGATGGAGTCCTATAACGAGTCGCGCCACATTGTCGTCATCCGCCGTGGACAGTTCTGTGAGTAGGTTGGATAGCCGCGGACCTGCGACCCTGGACATGGAGCATGTGGGCTGTCACCTGGTCGTGCATCTGGATATCCTGTGCAGGCAGCTACAGTCGCCTCGGGAGAACCCTTACGGTTGCAACCGGGGGCTATGCGTTCATTGTTCTCGGCTGGCCACATGCTTCTCCCATACGCCACGGAACATGTACTGATCCAATCACAGACTGGTTCGACGTGCTCGATCGCAAGAACCGTCCTATGCTCTCGGATCGCGAGATTCTTACCAACCTGCAGGGTATCGTTGCCGATGCCGACAAGATTCCCATAACCGAGACTGGCGCGAATGCTGTTGGTATCCTCACTACCGAGAACCGCAAGGAGTGGTCGAGGCTGCGTAATGAGCTCAAGACCTCGAACCGTAACAATGAGAAGTCGCTTGCGATTGTCGAGTCGGCCCTGTTCATTGTCTGTCTCGACGACTCGGAGCCTGCCGACCTTGGCGAGCTCTGCGGCAACTTCCTCTGCGGTGGCTACCGTCTTGAGCATGGTGTTCAGGTCGGAACCTGCACCAACCGTTGGTACGACAAGCTCCAGATCATTGTGTGCTCAAACGGTGAGGCTGGCATCAACTTTGAGCACACTGGTGTGGATGGCCACACTGTGCTGCGCTACGCCGCCGACGTGTACACTGAGCTTGTGCTGCTCTATGCCAAGTCGATCAACCCTTCGACCCCGTCGCTCTTCAAGGCCAAGCCGTCGCCGTTCGCCAAGGGCTCCAAGACGCCTCGCGAGGCCGATGACATTGAGTTGGAGCCGGACACCCAGCCCATGAAGCTCGTCTGGCGCCTTACCCCGACGCTTAAGAGTGGTGTGCGCTACGCCGAGACGCGTATTTCCGACCTCATCTGCCAGAACGACTCCAAGGCGCTCGAGTTCCGTGGCTATGGTGCCAACTTTATCAAGCGCCACGGCTTCTCGCCGGATGCTTTCGTCCAGATGGCCTTCCAGGCTGCTTACTACTCGCTCTACGGCCGTGTCGAGTCGACTTACGAGCCTGCGATGACCAAGCAGTTCCTCCACGGCCGTACCGAGGCCATCCGTACTGTCAGCAAACAGTCGGTCAAGTTTGTCGAGACCTTCTGCAATGAGAACTCGACCCCTGCCGAGAAGATCAACGCCCTCCGCGAGGCGTGCAAGCGCCACACCGAGCTCACCCGCGCGTGCTCCGCCGGCCAGGGCCAGGACCGCGTCATGTACGCGATGAACTCGCTCGTTCGTCGCGAGATATGCGAGGCCGAGAAGGAGGGCCGGGAACCGCCAAAGGTCCCGGCCATCTTCGCTGACCCCGCCTACACCATGCTCGGCTCGTCTGTCCTCTCCACATCCAACTGCGGCAACCCTGCTCTCCGTCTCTTCGGCTTCGGCCCGACCCATCCCGAGGGCTACGGCATCGGCTACATCATCAAGGACGAGGGCATCTCGGTGTGCATGTCGTCCAAGCACCTCCAGACGCGCCGTCTCCTCAAGACGCTGCAGGCGTACCTCCTCGAGACGCGTACGCTCCTCGTCCAGCTCTGGCGCGAGGCGAACACGGCCCCCGAGGCATTCGTCGACCACTCGGGCGTCATGCGCGACGCTCGCACCGGCCGCCGCCTCTCCGATGCCGAGGTCGACGGCGTAGACAGCGCCGCCATCGTCGAGGAGGAGGACGACGGCCTCGGCGGCTTTGGCTACTTTGACATTGTGACACCCACATCGGGCAAGGAACAGCAGCGCCGCCGCCGCCGCTCCACCATCGGCAAGATGATCCCCATTGCGGAGTATTAAGTACGAGTAGAGTGTGCCGGCAGAGCCGACCCTCTGCCGGCAGCGCGGGGCGGACCATCACAGTATATCGGATACCCACTTTCTCGGGTTGTATTTCGTAGTCAGCAGTAGCAGTGTGTCTGAAATGTACTCTTCTGAATAAGATGTGGTCTCGGGATGGGCATATGAATGAGGGATGAGCGTATCTCATCAATACTATACTCTCGATAGCTGTGTCATGATCACATCACATGTTTAGACTCTACTGTTCGCAATGAATGTGCTCTAAAGCCCCGCACCCATGCGCTGCAGCTTGCGGTCGTGGCCGCGGGTCCTCGCCGCATTGGAGTGACCGCGGGAGCCCTTGTTCGCGCGTCCACGGCCACCCTGGCCACCACGACCGCCGCCGCTGCCTCCGCTGCCGCCTCCTCCAGCTCCATCCCGCCCGCCTCCTCCTTTACCCTTTCCACCACGGCCGCCCTTCGAGCCTCCTCCCTGGCTTCCTCCCTGGCCCCCTCCCTGCGTCTTCTCCCCGCCAGCCCCGGCCCCGCCCCGCGTCCACTGGTGCCGCTCGAGAATCGCATCCTTGTGCGGGTTCCGCTCCAGCATGACCTTCCACCCCTCAATCTGCCCGTCGTCCATGCCCGTCGCCTCGCGCAGGTCCTTGCGCGCAGGCGAGCGGCGCGTCGCTGCGTCACGTGCAAAGACGGCGGGATTGCGGAGGTACGCAATCTCGAGCAGGGTCTGGGCCGCGTTTGCGCGCGAGTCTGGGCGCGGCGAGGCGGCGCGCTATCTGTCAGTACTGGTGCTGGTGCTGAAATCCATGCTTGGCGACTCACGCTCTCGTCGCCCTCTTCCCCGCCTGTTTCCTCGCCGTCGTCGAGGCGCAGCTTTGCGACGGGCAGCCCGTCGTCCGAGTCCATGTCCGAGTCCTCGTGGGGCCGGTAGGGGAGGCCGTGTGCCTCGGCGACGGCGCGTGCCGCCTCCTCCGCCTCGACCTCTTGCGCCTCGACGAGGCGCAGGATCGACGCGCGCAGGTTGTCCGGAATATCGATGCCCACAGTGGGTTCGCTGTTGTCAGCTGGTAGAATACATAAAACAGCTGAAGCCATCCTTTGTACGCACACGTGGCCCTTGAGGCGGAGCTTGCTGAGGTCCATTGCGCCAAACACGTTGCGGCGCTCAATCTTGCCCCCGTTCGCGGGCGGCGCTTCTTCTTCCTCCTCGGGTGCGCCGCTGGAGATGCCTGCTGCAGCAGCACGCAGCTCGGCGAGCTCGGCGGGGAGCGTGCCGCCCAGAATGGCGTCGACGAGTGGCGCAGCCTGCTCGTCTACGCTGGCGCGCGAGCTTGCGGCCGCGAACGACGGATGCGCGAGCGCGTCCGCCAGGAGATGCGCTGGCAGAGTCGGGAAGAGGTGTTGCAGGGGAACGAGGCGCTGCAGATCAGTAACAAACGCCTGGTGACGTGTACAAAGGTTGCCAGACTCACAGGATCATCACCCCTCTCGTCGTCGTGTAGGGCGCGCACGGCGACGGCCTGCGCGTCGTCCGGACGGAGAATCTCGAAGAGCGCATAGTCGTCCGCGATGCTCTGGTCGACGAGCGGCGTCCCGCGCTTTCCCGTCGGCCCGAGGAGGGAGCGAAGCACGCTCTTCCCCGGTCCAGCGATAGCGGCCAGCGCACGGACAAAAGTGAGTGCCTCGGCCTTGGCGCGCACACTGTCCCGGTCGCCGGGGAGGAGGGCGTACGCGGCAGCTATCGCGGTGACGAGGCTGTCGGCCTCTTCAAGAATAACACTGGCGGCGGTCTCCTCGGTGCGGAGAAGTGCATGGAGGAGGCGCATAGACGCGAGGAGGGTGCGCGGTGCGCGGGAGAGCGTCGCCGGCGCGCCCGGTCCCGAAGCCGAGTCGAGGCGGTGGACGAGGGCGATGACCAGTCCGCGGAGGTCTTCCTCCCCGACACCCGCGACGGCAGGACGCAGCGCCGCGCAGTCGGCGGGATACGCGAGCAGCGCATCGCACAGAAGCGGCAGCGGCACGGGTTCCTCAGAAGCAAGCGATACAAAGGCGTTCAGCGGCGCGAGCGGTGCTGTGACGCGCACGCCTGCGAGGCGCGCGTTGGCGATACTCGCCAGCGTCACCTGGAGTATCGGGAGGAGTGCGCTCGGGCCGCCGGTCGCGGCCTCGGCGACGCGCGCGGCGAGCACCGGCAGCGCCTTGGGGACCAGCGCGGGCGGGCAGGGTGCCAGTGGTGGGGCGGTCATGCTGCGCTGTTGTTATGGTTGGTGGAAGGGAGAGTGGAGAGAATGGAAGTTTGCTCGGCTGGTCGTTTGCACTCGGTTTTTCGTTTGTCGTCATTTCCACCACGCCTCAAGTCGACAATCTCGGCGGCCTCGGATCCGGCGGACTCGCTGTGGCACACCATGGAACACAGACAAATGCACTCCTCTTGGGGGAGTCAGGCGTTGTCAAGAAGCATGAGGGCGGATGTGCTACATCCTCTGCATGCCACCAAGAGTTGCATTCGAGGACAATGGGACAATGGCCAGGCACGACGGTGGGTGGATGGGCCATGGCTCGGAACATGGCGATCAGTAGTAGTGGGCTAATTCATGTCTTGTGGGCCCCACTTGTCCTAGTTCCCAAGTCCACCCGTCCACTCCCATCTTGTCTTCGCACTTCATCTCTGCCACCCACAATGCTCGACACTCTCCCGCCCGAGATCCTCACCCAGATAGCATACCACCTCGTGCTGTGGAGCGGCTCGCCCCCTGTGGCTCTGCTCGCGACCTGTTCGACAGTCTACGCAGCCGTGAGCCCCGAGACAAATGCGAACCTGTACGCCGACGTGTTTCGCGCAACGTACGATGTCGCGGCCGCGACGCGCCGCCTCCCGCTCGGGACGGGGAGCGACGAGCCGGAGATAATGGGAGAAACGCCGACGCCGAGCGGCGCGAGCGGAGCGAGTACACCCAGCACAGCCTCCAACACGTCCCACATGTCCCTCACGCCCATCCCGCGCGCACCCTCCCTCCGCCCCCGCCAGCTCGCCGCCGAGCTGCGTAACCGCACACGAGCATTGTCCCGCCTCGCTGCAAAGTCGGAGGCACTGCGCGAAGAGGATCTCTGGACCGTGTATCTTATGCTCATTGAGAATGGTGCGTGGATATTGCAGCACAGGGCCAGGCGCGATGGGCGATGCAGGTTGTGTCCTCGCGCTAAGACCTCGCTCCGAATCATTGCCTCCTCGGTATCCACTGACGACAGACGGCAAGAACCTCACACACCTCGTTAAGCCGTTCGGGCCCGGGCCCGGTGTCGACATGGCGGCCGTCGTGCACTCGTACCACCTCCGGACACTCATCTGGAAGGACCACTACCCGCCGGAAGGCGTGGTCGACGCACTGGCAATGTGGATCGCGTGGTTTCTCGACGAGTACTGTGGGTGTTGGCAAAACTAATCACAGACTATCACTGACAACAGCAACGCGCACGGCGTCGACACTCCGGAGTCTCCGGCCATATGTCTTTGCTGCTCACGTGTACGAGCTCTTCTTCGCGCCGTGGACCCAGCTCGACCTCCCGACCTCACGTCCAGTACACGCCAGGACATGCATTGTACCCTCGTATGGACGCGAACTCCACCTCGCCGCCCCGCTGCTCACGCACGCGGCCCTGCTGCGCTTCTTCGGTGGGCCACAGGACCTCGACGAGCCGGCCTCAGCGTCAAACGGCACGCGCTCCGAATTCGCCTTTGATGTCGCCGCCGCGGATCTCCGGGCTCTCCCGTGCGCGACGCTCAGCTCGGCAAACCACGATGCCGACTATGCACGCCTGCTCGCGTGCCACGACGCAGGACGCACGCTTGGCCGGCGCCTCTCCGCGTGGCGCGGCGTGTTTGACGGCGCGTGGGAAGGCACATTTACGTTTCTCGACTTTGACGCATTCCGCGCCATGCTGAGCAATGCGGACGGCACGCGGGCAGTGTATTCGGGGCCATATGGCGAACAGACACAGGTGTGGAAGCTCCGCGAGACGTTTGTGCGCCCGTACCGCGGCGTACCTGGCCCAACACGACAGCGGCGCGGTCTCCCGCTCCGGGGACCAATGACGAACGCTGGGTTCCCGACGGATATGCGGAACTTTGCGGAAGACCCGCTCGAGGGGCGGTTCGGGATGAGCCCGCAGGACGCGACGATTGACGACGCGCTCGCGCGCCAGCTCGCGGCACTGCCTGAATTCGAGCGCGTTCCGGAAGACGAGCTCGATGCGGAGATTGGCCGCGCCGACGCCGCTTGGGATGCGTGGGCGGCCGGCCGCCGGACCGCAAACAGGAGCAAGAGCGGCAAGGGCCGCGAGCTCGCGACCGCCGCCGAGGGCGATACGGGCCTGTCGATCCTCGTGACTGGCGTAGGCCACTCAGCGTGGGGCCGCTTCATCATCTCGGGCCATGTGCGTGTGTGGGACGGCCTCGTGTACCTCGTCAAAGAGTATGCGCCGTACCAGCGCGGCACGTGGATATACCGCGGATACGTGCTCAGCAACGATATCATGCTCGGGCGCTGGCGAGACACGTTTACCCACGACGAGGATGTCGGGTACGAGGGCACGTTTATTCTCAATCGCAGGTAGTGTTTGTATGTATGTCGTTTGAGTGCGGAGCGAAAGGCGCGAAAGGCAGTGTGATGCCTCGGGTGCAGGAAGCGAATCACCAGCAGACCTACGCACCAACATACTTGAACAATCTCTGCCGGGAGCTGGGACTCTTGAAGACAATGGAAGAGAGACAGGCGCTCCAGGCATAGAAATTAGTCGTCGCCAAGTCCCGGATCTCTGCCAGTACAACCGTTTGAGCTTCCACGAGGCCTCACTCTGGCGAAGTAAATTCTCTCAAACCCCCATCACCTCCAACCTTCCAACATTCCAACATTCCCACCTTTCTCCCTCCCCAAATCTCGCCTCACCCCAGGCCGCTTAGCTCAGTTGGTTAGAGCATCGTACTAATACGCAGACGCGTGTCGGTCCATCATCCTGGATAATGCGGGGGTCAGCAGTTCGAGTCTGCTAGTGGTCAGCGGGGCGCGAGAGAGTCATCTCGGAGCGCCGTCTTTTTCGGGGTCTGAAGACGGGTTACGGTTGGCCGTTGGTTGCCGGCCGCAGGCTGCTGAGCCCAATGCAGGCTGCCAGGAAGATAGGCCGAGCCGCCAACTGGTTGCGGCAGGAGGTAGCTGAAGCCCTCTGGCGGTCAGTCGTGAGTCGGAGACGGGATTAGGAATCAGCAGCGATGAGAGCGACAGTCCGCGGATAAGTCAGTCTAGTGATGCATACAGAAACCAAGCCCCCTTCACCCCACCCCCTCACTCTCCTCCCGGCAATCCATCCGCCTCCCGGATCGCCGCCACGACGCCCGGCGCGTCCGGCGTCCGCGCAACCGCATCAACGCGCCCGTGTTCGCGGAGGTATCCTGCCGTCGTCTCGCCAATCGCGGCTATCCGAACCTCCGGGGAGAGAAGGGGGAGGACGCACGCCGCGCTCGAGGGGGAGAAGAGCACGGCCCACTGTGTGTCTCCCATTTTCCGCACATCTTCCTCCAGAGTTGGCGCGGGACGCGTTTCGTACACCTGTATTCTCTCCACTGTGCGTCCTGCTCCGGCCAGCGCGTCAGGGAGCGTCGGCAGCGTCTTGTCCCCCACCAGCATGAGGTACGGCTTGTATTCCCTGTTTTCCCGTGGCGGCGTGGAGAGAATGATGGGGGCGAGCTCGGCCGCACTAATGGCTGTTACGGGGTCGGGGAGGAAGAACGGGGGTAATGCCGCGAGGACGGCGGGGACCGCGGGGCCGGGAGAGTAGACTTTGAGCGCCGACCACGGTTCTGCAGTCAGAATATAAGCGAGATCTGTGGACCTCACCAAACCCGCTCCGGCTTGCGCTTCTACTTGAATCGGCGCTACTATCGATGGTCTGCACAGCACGCACCCACGCCTCCCCCGCGCGCCGGCTCGTGATGATCACGCCCTCCCACGCCCGCGCGCCGGCCGCCAGGATCGGGACGAGCGCGTCCGGGGATATCGCGTCCTCGAGGACCTGGACACTGCTGCTCGTGTACGCGGGCGCGAGGAGGGCAGCGTACGCGTCCCCTGGTGTCGGGGTGCGGAAGAGGACGACGTGCGGCATCGATACTGGGAGACTGGGATACTGGGATACTGGGATGGTGGGATTGTTGTTGATGCTCGGACTGACTTTTCGGGACTTGGAGTCGGTTGCGTCATGATCTGCTCGCCGGCTGTGGGCGGACTGGCTGCCTGGCCGAGTGCAAGTGTGGCATGTGGCACCACTGAGACATCTCAGCTTCTCAGTCCTGCGACACCATGGCAAATTGGCAGCAATCCACGGTCCGCCGCGGCTTCCCAGTCCGCATCCCTCCAGCTCACATATGCATCGGCGAGCGGCGTCAAATAGCATCACGCCGCAGCCCATCATGCATCTCCGACACGACCCCGGGGCTGTCGCCGAGTACAAGCGAGTCCAGGGAGTGCCCCGACACGGAGAGTCTGGGAGACACTGCCACTGGGTTGGTGGCAGCACTTCGTCACAGTTACGGCATTCCAAAGCTTGTCGACGAGTGGTGATGTTTGCGCGGTGTGCGCCTCACCGCTGGGCCGTTCACACGCTCTCAAGCCTCAAAGCGTCCAGCCTCAAAGCCAAAGTATGACGTCCAGAGTTCCAACGGCCAGAAAACGCTGGAGCCTAGCGCACGCTGGAGCATGCGGGCGCGGTGGAGTCTCAAAAGAAGGAGAGCCTCGCAGAAGTATATAAGAACCAGCAGCAGCTGACCGCTCCACCCCACCGACACATCCACAATGCAGGCCCAGAACACCACTACTACCAGGTACGCTCCCCCTTTATACCCAAGGACCCAAGATTACTTTCTGACATGTAGCGGAGCCAACCCCGACGTCAAGACGAACCCGACGGGCGTGGCGTCCGACGGCGGCGAGCACCACCACTCGCACCACCACGGCCACACTGGCGCCGCGGCCCAGGGCGAGATTGCTCCGGGTACCGGACACTCGCACCACCACGGCCACGAGGGCCCGCACCGCGGACACGAGGCGCACGAGGCTGGGCGCAAGTAGATGAATTAGGGATGCAGTTTGAGTGAAGAAGCGAAGAAGCTTGGGCAAGCTTGGGCAAGAGTGGCGAGCAGCGTGTTGAGCGACTAACTTGCGATCTGAGTGTCACTGTGGATGTAGATCGAATAATGACCTTGCCATCACCGACGGCGACATTATCGCGACCGATCACATCGCGACTGACTCCATGATCCATCGCTCCATTACCACCACATGCAGCACTCGACCATTTTGAATACTTGGGTCCTCTGACCATATTGAGCACAGCGAGAAACATGGCTGTCAGAATGACACGTCGTTTAGCACGTGATTCCGGCCATCACGCGTCCCTTCCACACTGTCCTCGCTGCCAACTCTTCCCCCTGTGCTCCCATTTGCCTCAAAGCATTTCCCTGGCGCTGGTTTATTATCCAATGCATGCAATCCTCTATATCTCGCAAGCACGGCACTCGGCATGGCGACATTGATATACTAATAGGGTGATGGGGTGCGAGTGCGCGCACAGTGTACTACTACTAAACTAGATGAACCCGGTGGGTGGTATGTTGTGGTTGTGGGTGCTCTGGGCGCTGGGGTCTGGGGATCCGGTGCCGCTCCGTGGCGGGCGGGGGTGGGCTGCCGGGGGGTGTTGGGGATGGGGATGGGGGGAGGGCGTGGGCTGGCCACCGCCATAGCTCGAGTACCCTTGTGGTGCGTGCTGCGCTTCGCCTCTGTGCGCCGCTGTCCCGAGACTCAAACTGCTCGGCGTGTGGTGGCCCGTGTTGACGCCGAACTGGGATCCTGGGGGGGAGCCAGTGTGTTGCGGCGACATTCCAGCAGGCGGCGAGCCGTGCTCGTCGACGGACCCGTGCGACACGTGCGAGTGGCGCGTGTTTGTCGTGCCCGACCGGTTGCGCGGCTTGAGTATGCTTCCTGCACGCGAGCGCAGCTTGCTGCCAAAGCCGGTCTGGTTCGGGCTCATTGGCTCGTTCGGGTTACGGTTCAAGTTGTTCGTCAGGCGACGCAGCGTGTAGCCCGGCTTGACCTGCCGCTTCTTCGCCGAGTGCTCGGAAAGGCGCGACTGCATGCGGGCGACCTGATTGTTAGCGGAGAATCTCGAGAAGCACAATGTCTACTCACAGCAACACCACCCTCCTCCATGGTAAAGCCAAAGCCACGCGACGGCTCACGGTTGAGACCAGTAGACATGTCGACCTGGAAGCTTGGGCGGTGAAGAGAGTCGTACGACGGGCGGGCACGGTGTCCGCGGTCGATGCTCGAACGGCTGGGAGCGGCGAGGTCGCCGTTGAGGTGCTCCTGCTGGCCGTGGTCCAACTGCTTCATGGCAATGTGGTGGTTGTCGGCCGACTCGGCATCAATGTTGTAGTCGTCCAGCGGGACGGTGCCCGGCGGCGCCTCGTTGAGGTGCTTGAGCTTTCCACCAAGCATGGGGTGCGAGTTGATGTCAATGTCCGGGTGGTACTTGCGCACGAGACGCATGACATCAATGTCGTTGGGGATGATGTTCTGGCGCGCGTACTTGATGAGGTAGCGGGGCAGCAGCGCAATGATAAGCGCAAACGGCCAGCCGAACCAGCATGCCGCCGAACGGAAGAGGAAGACGTCGTTGCCGTACACGCCGGTAAAGTACATCGAAGGCGGGATCACCGAGTAGATAGCGGTGAAGACCCAGATGAGGAACGGACCGACCCACACCGCAAAGACGACCCACCACGACCAGGCATCAATGTTGAGACCCGAGAACAGGTTGGCCATCATGGTCGCGGCGATCGCCATCGTGGTCGACATTTCGTCCTTGTACACGTCCCAGCCGTCGCCGCGGGTCGTGGTCGTGACGTAAGCGTAGCATATGAAGAAGTAGACGACCGCCGTCTGGAACACGCCCTCGAAGAGATAGTAGAGGAAACGCGGCCAGTTGTAGTAGCGTCCCTCACGGCCAAAGCGGTACAGCTCGGGTATCGCCATGAGAATGTCGTCGTCAATGTTCCGCTCGAAAAGACCGATAGCGATGACGGGACACAGAGTCCAGAAGACGTTCCAGAACAGCAGGTAGACGTAGGCGTACACGTAGGTGGTCGACCAACCACAGTAGATCATGTACCACCAGAGAACTCCGATACCGACCACGTTCTTGTAGAAAAAGTTGCAGATCATGGTCGAGTTGCGGAAGTAAGACCAGTGGCCGTGGACGAGCAGGAGTCGCTTGAGGAAGCGGAACTGGCCGATCGCATAGTCGGACGAGTTGACAGCCTGGAGACCCTCTTCACCGGAGATACCAACACCAACATCGGCGGCCTGGATCATCGACACGTCGTTGGCGCCGTCGCCAATAGCAAGACACATGACGCCGAGGTTGTCCTTGACGAGGCGGACGATCTGGGCCTTCTGGAGAGGCGATACACGGCAGCAGATGACAGTGTTGCACTTGGTCGCGAGGCCGAGAAGAAGTTCGCTCGTGTCGGGGTCCTCGAACGCCTCAGCCAGAGCGTGGCCGTCGATAACGAGCGAGAAACCGCCAGGGCGGGAGCCGTTGTCGTCACCGACAAGCGACTCGGCGCCAGTGTTGACGCGGCGGAGCTGGACCGAGCGGCGGGTGTCCATATTGCGCAGCGAATTGGTGCGCGACTGCTCGCGAGTGAGGGTATCGTCACCGAAGAAGCCCTCGAGCGAGTCACGAAGTTGCTGGTTGATAGTGTGGTTGCCGTTGCGAATGATAATCAGATTGGTCTCGGGGGTAAGAAGGTTGGTTGTGTAGCCGATGGCGACGGCAGTCTCGAGCTTGTCACCAGTAGCGACCCAGACCTTGATGCCTGCACGCTTTAGGTCCGCAATGCACTCGGGCACACCGTCCTGAAGCTTGTCCTCAATAGCGGTGGCACCCAGCAGCGAGAGGTTGCACTCAATCCTGGCAGCAACCTCGTCAATCTTCGCCTCACGGTCGTCGAGCGATACCTCGGCGTTGTGGTACTCCTCCGCCCACTCCTCGTACTCTGCCTCGTCGAGGACGCGGTACGCGAGACACAGGGTACGGAGACCCTCGGACGCAAACACCTGGAGATCCTTGTCCGTCTGCTCCTGCATCTTGGCCTGCGCGGCGTCGGCCTTCTGGAGGCGCTCAAAGATGATGTTGTCGGCACCCTTGCAGAGGAGGAAGAGCTGGCCTTGCTCATCACACTTGCGGACAATGACCGACATGCGCTTGCGCGAAGAGTTGAACTCGAGAACATTGAGAAGCTCGTACTCGTCGGGGACCTCGGAGAAGGGGGTCGAGAGCTTGAGGATGTTGCGGTCGCGGCCGCGGAACACAAAGCCAACGTCCGCAGCGGACTGCACAAGCGCAGCCTCATCAGGGGACTGCGCCTTGTACTCGATCACTCCGGGCTCCGGCTCGGCAACAACGGCGGTGTGGCAAAGACCAAGGACGGAGAAGAAGCCGTGCAGCATGCGCGACTGCTCGGTGTCGGCCGCCTCAAGATCCACATTGAGCTGTGCGTCGTGGAACGGCGGGATGGGGGCCTCCTTCTTCTCGCGCTCACGCTCGCGCGCCGTTTCGTCCCCCTCGGAGGAGTCAGAGTTGGATCCAGTGGGCTTGAGCGGCTCGGACAGGGTGGAGGTACCGTTCATATCCTTGCCGTTGAGCTCCTTGCCATCGTCGTCGCCATAGTAAATCTTCCCACCGACCGAGCACTGGCGGAAGACCATGACGTTCTGGGTGAGAGTACCAGTCTTGTCCGAGAAGACATACTCGATCTGGCCGAGGTCGTCGGAAAGGTTCCACGAACGGGCGACGGTGCGGAACTTGACGCCATTTTTGAAGTACTGAATGTTGTGGTCCCAGTAGATGAACAGCGCCTGGACGGTGCGGACGAATTCGATCGAAATGTAGAGCGAGATGGGGATAATGTTCTGGAAGGTGATGAGCGCGTTGAGGAACGTGATGATCCCGTTCACATTGGGATTGTCGCCGGGCTGGTCGTTGTACAGGGTCCAGTATGCGTTGTCGGCATACCACTGCTTTTCTAGAACATGGTCGATGATCGCACACACTGCAGACATGACGCCGAGAACCAGGAGGTTGAACAGCACCTGGGGGTTCATCTGGCGCTCCACCTTGGAGCGCTTGGACGGGGCACCACCCGAATTCTGGACAATCTTTGTGTCGTCGCCCGAGAAGACAACAATACCAATGACCCAGGCGGTGTTGCGAAGCACACAGCCACGAAGAAGGGTGGTCTCGAGCGTGATCGGGTGAATCTCGTTGTTGTCGTCGTTCATAATCACAGCAGCACCGTTGAGACGGTACATGTTGACCTCGGCGGCGTCAATGTCAAGACGGAGATGCGCCTGGGCACACGCAGTCGCGGAATCGAGGTATGAAAGGCCCTGCACGCCGCGGCGGGACTTGAGGTTCGTCTCGCCATCGAGGTTCTTGGTCTCAATGTACGCAACGTCCTCCTCCTCCGAAGTCGCGCAAATAACAACATCTGTAGTGTCAGCGTCTATGCCATGTGAGATAAAGCACAGGCCACCAGTGCCTGCTTGCCCCGCTGTGACCAGTCACTCGATCGAGGGCAGGCCCCGCCTCCACAAACAATGCCTCAGGGAGGCGCAACTGAAACGGGCAACTCTGGGGAGTCGGCCGCCGAGGGCTTTGGTTTATTTGGCCAGGAGTGGTGTGTGGGTGGCACAAGAGCAAGGGGCGGGGCCCATATGCCCTGCTTGGCAGTTCCTTTACTTACCGGCTGGGACCTGTTCGTGGTCATAAATCTTGACAAAGTCGCCAACCTTGACGTCCTCCCATGTGGTGCGCTGCCAGCCGAGCTCGTCTGGCGAGTCACCCGCCTCGGGGTCGTCCTCCCAGTTTGACACCTGGGAGCGCACGCGCCGTATTCCGTGAGCGTCGGGGAACGAGTCGCGGCGCTTGGGAATGTTGGCCTCATCGGTCTGCTGATGCTTGTTCTTTTTCCTTTTGAAGCGCGGTAGCGGGATGCCTTTGATGAACGTTTTTGTCTTTGGCTCGATGGGGTTGTTGTTCTCGTATCCGGGGCCGCCGAGGACATGGACGACCGAGTAGTTGACCTTGTGGTCGGCCTGGTGGCGCTTGACGTCCTCGTATCCGTCTTTCAATGCGGTGATGGCGAGAACCACGATCAGCGGGAGAATGACGAGACCGGGGGAGATGGTGGAGAACTTTGGGAAGAACTGGAGGATGGCGATACCGAGGAAGAAGATGTTGGCTACTCGGCGGAACTGCTCGAGCAGGTTGCGGGGCAGGAAGGTGAGGATGGTGTACTTTGACGTGATGTTTTGGTTGCTGGCGAGCGTCTTCTCCTTGAGCGGTCGCCCCTTCTTGTCAAAGTACTCTACGGGGATGGGCTCGCCGATGAATATTGAGCGCGGTACTGCTGGCCGCTTCTTCTTGCCGATCCAGTTCCACGGGTTCAGCTTTGCCATCGGCCGTGCAAGGTTGCGTTGGTACCACGAGCCCTTCTTGCCTCGGCTCCGCCCACGAGCCCGGGGCACTAGCGGTGCCCCCGACGTCGAGGCGGGCATGGCGCGCGGTGTTTCCTGCTCTTGGGCGGTAATGTTGACGGCGCGCAATGGGGGTGCCGCCGCTCAGGAGGAGGGGTTGGGTTGGGTGGTGGAGAACCGTTGGGTGGGAAGGATGGTTGCCCAGAGAGAAAGAGAGGAAAGAAACTCTTTTGGTGGCGGATAATGAACGCGCAGAGGGTGTTGCCAGGCGACGAGGAGGCCGAAGGCGTTCGAGGGGAGGTTGGTCGTGCACTCGCGGATGACAGGGAGGGATCACGGAATGCCAAGGGAAGCCAGTAAGCAAGGGACGCCGGAAGCGGGCTGGGGTCGGGGTCGGGGATGAATGTCGCTGAGTGATCAGTGCACGGAAGGGCTGCGGTGCTCTGTGTCGCGAAGAGCTCGGGTGGTGTTGTCGGTGGCGGAAGTGATCGCGTTCGGATTCAGTGCGATGTCCGAGGCGAGGGACACTGGGTAGTTTGTTGCTGTGTGTTGTGTTACAGTGATTTACAGGACGGCCAGAGAGGCCTGTCGGGCCATTTGGTGCGATGCGCGATACTCTGTCCAGTGAGTGACTACTGGGTGACGCGCGGGGCCGGGTGGGGGGTTGGGTGGTGTCGTAGGGGGGGATGTCGCAGTCGAAGGCGACGCCGACGATGGGGTGAGGTTGGAAAAGGGACGAGTGGAGGGATGTGGAGTAGTCGACAGATTAGAGATGGGTAGTAGTAGGCGGAGTAGATGGTGGAGACGACGAAGACAGACACGAGAGGATTGAGAGTCGGGGATCGGGGCAACACTGGCTATCTGTTGCTGCGCGCTGCGGCTACTGATACAACTACAGTATTACACTGCAATACTACTGTGACTCCAACGGCGCCGGAGGGCAAAAGGGTGATCGCGCAGGGGCGGTGTGTGTCCGTGGCCGCCGGCGGGTCAAACTGCATGCATGCAGGCACATGCAGGCATGCAGGCAGGCATTACCATACATTTTTCCAGCTTACTAGACTCTAGAGCCCGGCCGAGAACGGGGACAGCTGGGCAAACACAAAGAGAGGGCGCAGCGCGCAGCAGCAGAGGATGGAGATTACAAGGAGAACGTCACTCTGCTCCCAAGACACCCTGAGCTCCTTGGCTCTGGTGCCCTTTCTCTCCGCCGCCCATTCGGCCGCCGTGCCGCAGCCATAAGATGTTTTTTGCCCATGCGTGCTAATAAAGCCGCCACCCAACAAGACAAAGGGAAAAAATTCTACTGCTGATAAACTATTTCCGCGACTTTTTTCCTGCTGTTCTGCTCTGATTACCTGTTACTGTTTTCGCGTTCGGACGCCGAGGCCGCCGAAGCGAGAAGCGAGAGCGCGATGCCGCTTGCGGGCCATGCTGTAGTAATCGTAGTAATCGATACCCAGCAACATGGAGTTGGAATTCATGAGGAACGGAGATCGATGCCACCGATGTGCTACAATGGCTGCATGGCTGCATGGCGCAGTACAAACGCCGCTCGCTGTCTCTGATCTATCGTGAATAATGCATACCGCTCGCCACGGTCACTGGATCCATGGGGCCCACAGGCGGGAATAGGGGGAACATTCAAAAGTGAACATTCTTTTGATCCTTTGGCGTCAGGCGGTACTCTCCACCGTCGGCCACTGCCCGACAGGCCGACAGCCCATACAGCCATACTGCGCATACCGTGTGGCCGCGTAATGTAATGTGCCGTGTACGATGGGATGTGGGATATGGGATGTGAATGTGCGCCTCCAACTTCTGTGGCCATTGTGGGCTGTGGGCTGGGCCCAGACAACCATCACCAGGCAGGCCCCAGATCGGCGAGCGATCACACACCGAGGTCGCTCGCGGAGTGGTGGCCGACAATCACCGCGACTACACCGCGACTACACCGCCCCGATCGCCGAAAATTGTAGTCAAATGTGACAGCGGGCAGCGAGGTCCACCTCCATAACTCCATAGCCTCCATCCAGCACTAGCATCGCATCGCAGTCCGGCCCGGGTCGCCGCGCAGCAGCCGAATACGGTGGGCGACGTCACCGCCGATCACCGCAACCAATACGAGCCGCGAGTAGGAAGCCATAGGGGACCTCAATTTTTTGGCCTTGTGCATTCAATTGCGGAGCACCTAGAATACAAGACGGTGCAAGGCTTTGCGTGCATCTTCAGCCCAGCAATCAAACTAGATTTCGTGTTTGCTGTGGTTGGATGCAAGTCGTTATCAACGTGCATCAAGACACCAGTGGCCCGTGGCATACCCGGCGGCCACGAGCTTTGGAACTTGGAAGCTAACCACACCCGGGAACCCTGACCGACCGGCGGGCGCGCCGAGCCTCGGGCAACCTAACCACCAGCTCGTAAGCACGCCCACGCCGCAATTCATTCAGGCCGCAGCCGCCCGCCCTAGCCGCAACGTGACCACATTCATACAGTAAACAGTAATGTAATCTCCCCCAGCTCCTCCGCCAGCTTTATAATGTAGCGAATTTTGCATAATAGCGCGCCGCGGCTGGGTTGCTGGCCTGCTGGGTATACGCCGCTGACCGCGTGTGAGACATGGCTGTCTAGTGAGTATTTGTCTGGATCCGGGCTTTGGAGCATGGACACTGGGCACTGGCTTCCCGGCTTCTGGGCTTCTGGTGGTGTTTTGGAGGGGCTTGGCCTCTTGGCGCGCAGCACCCGATGTACTGTAGTACAGTACCCGATGCATGCCCATGTTCGGGCCACTGGGTCATTGCCCGCTGCACTACTAACTACTGTGGATGCATGCGGGCGCCCCACGATGGCCCCGATCAGCTCCAATCGATGCAATGTGCGCAATGCACGCAATGTATACTATTACGATTAGATTGCAGTGCTCCACGAGCGTGTGGCACCCTTTCGCAAGTTTCACTTCGGTGTCGGGGCAGTGCACGTCGGCTTCGACGTGGGCTGTGATCGGCGTGGCGATGGCGCGATGCATGCGTCGGCTTCGACGTGCGCGGCGAAGATCTGACGCGCATGCTGCTGTACAGCCTGGCAGATCGTCCGCGGCTGTTTGCTCTTCCGACTCCGCACATGCACCTCATATCCTCAGCTCATATATCGAGTCCACACACATTCCGCACACCGCATTCCACGATCCACGGAACATGAGCCGCACATCACAGCCTCTGGCCTCTCAAGAGCACGCACGTTACATGTGGTATGATTCTGGCGCCGGCGCGCGTGCGCCGACACTACTAAACCCCGGCGGCGGGACGCGCCCTAGCGCGCGGGGCATCTATACTGCTTCTGCTACTGCTGACTTTACTCGTCTGACCCCCCTTTGACACGCTCTATGGCGACTAGTCCTGGATCTGGCCCAAGAAGTCCTTCTTGATCGTCCCAATGGCGAACTGGGTGTGAGCATAAAGGATTGCATACAGCTCGACAGGACCTGGCCAGCTGGGACAGCACTCACAATGTCATTCGCCTCTATGCGGCAGCCGACAATCTCCATGCGCACGCGCGTGTCCTTCTGGATGACCTCCTCGTTGGAACGGTAGCACTGTGGGCTCGCATTCGGGTCAAACTTCATGTCCGCGTGGACGAGCTATCCGTTAGCAACCTTCTCCGAAGAAGTAAAAGGAGTGAGGATGGTGTGGTTTCAGAGATAAATGATCAATTACTACAAGATCTCCCAGCATATTCAACACTCTCGAAAGTATGTTGTCCCTATGCTAAAGGCTCATCATGAAAGGTGTGTGGAGGAGTATTTAGGGAGAGACACTCACATGTGACGACACAAACACCTGGAGGGGACCAACCATGGCGAAGAAGCCCATCTGCTTGTCAGCCAAGTCCATTCACGCTAGCTCACCTTGTTGACGTTCACCACCTTGCCGTCGACGACCTCGCCCTTGAAGGGCTTCATTACAATGGCGGTGTAGGAACACTTGAAGCGCGCCTGGCCCGTGCCGGGCATAATCTTGCCCTCTCCAATATCATTGATCGTTACAACAGAGATAATATAGCTGGCGGTCAGCTCGAGTTCGCAATGACCAAGCTGTACTCACCCATACTTTCCACTACACGTCCCCTCGACATCCTCGTACAGCTTTTGCCGGAGATATTCCTCGAGCTGAGCACCAAAGTAAGACGGGTGGAGGAGGATGGTGTGCGTGAGTTGGCGCTGTTTGAGCAAACGATAGGTTAGGACGTGAGATAATAGACAAGAACAGGAACGCAAAAGGGCAAATGTCAGCACAATGGACTCCCGCTCGCAAGTGATGGGGAGACACCAACAAGGAAAAACATGTCGGCAAGCGCGATCTCTACTCGCGCAAACCTCGACTAGCGCTGCGGTCGGCGTGGTGGTCGTCGCTGCGCTGCTAACCGCGACTGGCGGACTAGAGCTCGTTCACTGCGTCCCGACGCGGTGGGGCCGGGGAACAAAAGATATACACGGGGAATTTGAATCACCTCGCCTCGTCGCCGGCGCACTTTAGCCTGTTGGGTGCCAAAGCCGTCTTCCCGAGCCGTCCAGGGCGCACCACCAACAACAACAAGAACGACACGCGCGCCGCCAGAGAAAGGATACTTCCCAAAAGGCGCGGTGCTTTTCCCCCCACAACACGGAATATCAACTGCTGCCACGAGAACCGAGGACGCAGTGATACCGAGCCCTTGCTGGAGAGTAAGGGATGGGGCAAGTGTGTGCCGGTGGATGGGACGGGGGGGGATGGAGAGAAGAGAGAAAGAAAAGAGCGAGAAGAGTGAAGACAAGAGAGTATTTAAACCTTTTGCAACTGTTTGGCCGTTTGCCTGCCAGCGCCAGCCCAGCACCAGCCAGACACACGACAAAGGGAGGGTGAGGATGGGTTGAAGCTGAATTGGGGTGCGAGAGGATGGAAACTGGTGCGAGGGGCCATTCAAGAAAACAGGACTTTATGTAATAAAGCATGGCTATTTTTTGTTGCTGTTTTGTTTTTATTAATCCCATCCACACATGGCTACCATACAGATTCCGCCTGGCGGATCCAAGTCGCGTCTTCTGAGTGCTTTGGGCTAGCCATCTGTGCCTGGCTACGGGTAGGAGAGGGACAAAGGAACGCGCAGGAGAGCAGAGGACACCCAGATGCCTGGAATGGATTGACCGGTTTCGACTTCCCGCCACCCGCGCGACAGGAGGGGCCAGGGGGGTGGGACTGAAAGAGGAAGGCTGGGAAGACACCTGTGAGAGGGAAGACAACGCACCGTACTGGGCACCTGGGTGGTGGTGGACCGAGCTGGTAGCGGGTGGCTAGTGGGAAAAAGAAGCATGGCTGCACTGCGCGGTGTCTCGAGGGCAACAAAGTTGATACACACACTCACTGGCCGTTGTCCGCTGGCGCGCTGTGGCTGAGACACTGTGTGCACACTGTGACTCCGACTGGTCCGGAAATCACCACACTCTCATACCATTGTTGTCCATCATCCTCATCCTTCTCCTCATCACCTCTATCCTCTTCCCCATCACCATCCTCTCCCCATCCCTCTTGCAGTCGCAGCGGTCAGCCACGGACATTACCTCACCCCGTCCTCAGCCCCTCACCCAACTTGAAGGGAATCCCGCCTGCACTGCCCAAACCTCTCTTCTCGGACTCTACCGCACACACAATCCGGCACACACAACCTTCCCTCGCCGCCACCGTTTGTT
Organism: Apiotrichum domesticum; assembly: GCA_001599015.1. Classification (NCBI taxonomy): domain Eukaryota; kingdom Fungi; phylum Basidiomycota; class Tremellomycetes; order Trichosporonales; family Trichosporonaceae; genus Apiotrichum; species Apiotrichum domesticum. Next base: position 2,271,532 of record BCFW01000002.1, on the reverse strand, counting down.
CTTCCTCTTCATAACAAATACACCGCCCCACCGCGTCTGAGCTTGCTTTCAGTCATCGCGTGCGACACGCTCCCTCACCTCCCGACAGTCTCTCACCGTCATGGACTACAGCGAGAAGCCCGTCGCGGGGCCGTCCCACGGTGCCGGCACCGCCGAGGTGCCATACACTCCGACAGACAATTACACGCCTGCCTTTACTACCTCGTCAGCCAAGAAGCGCATGTCTGCCTCTCGCTATCTCAACCTCCGCCGCCTTCCTACTCTCCAGGAAGTGCTCGACAGGCGTACACGTCCCCCGCTGGATCTCTTCTGCTTCTATGTGCGTGACCATTGCGGCACGCGGGACGGTCCAATCCAGCCGCTCCCGCAGCACCAAATTCCAGCACATTGTTGCTAACCTGCTCGCAGATCTTCCTCCAACGGGAGAGCTCGGAAGACGCTCTCGATTTCTGGCTCGACGTCCAGCAGCATGAGAATCTTTGCAAGGCGTACTTCAAGGTAAGTAACGGCTCCTCCCACCCTCATTCTGCCCCTTGCCCTGAGCAATCACTCACGCAGCAGGACTTGAAGCGCTCTGGCCGCTCGGTCGACGAGGACTGGCCGGACTTTGCCGCGTACGCCCGCCGGAACGGATCGTACATGACTCCCCTGCTCAACCTTTCCCCGGATACTTCGGCGGAGGCGATGGAGAGGCAGAGGGAGGCCGCACGGCGGTCGTCAGAGTTGACTCCTGGCATGCGGCCCAGCCTGCATGATCCCGAAGGGGGCCGTCCTTTGTCCCCGAGGTACGCGCACGGATCTCTCACCAACCTCTCGCACGCCTCCCAGTCCGAGCAGCACCTTGTCGCAGGACGGCAATCCCAGTCCGACCACCGGAGTTCAGGCGCCAGCTTGCGCAACTGGTCAAGGAAAAGCACACAGCGCGCCCCGACAGTGATTGCCCGTGACCGTGCGATTGAAAAGAATGCCCTCGTGGAGAGCGCAGAGCGCATCTACCTGCGTTACCTGTTACCAGGAGCTGAAAGGGAGATTTACCTGCCGCCTGCGCTTCGCCTGACCAACTTTCCTGTCTCGACAGAGCAGAAGACGTCACCCTTGATCCCCGACCTGTTCCACGCACAAAAGCTGTACATTTTCCGCGCGCTTGAGCAGGACGCGTTCCCTCGGTTCCTGCGGGCCAAGGCGTTTGGCAACCTAACCCCGACCTCGGCGCTGGTGCACCTCATCGTCGGCCTCGTCGTCCTGTGGGGCGGATTCGTCCTTGCGTTCTCGTTCATCTTCCTCGACTGGAAGCCGCGCCTCACCCGTCTGTGGATCATCCTCCCCTTCTTCTTCGCCTTCAACTTTTTGCTCGCCGCCTACTACTCCATCTCGCCGTTGCTTGCGGCCTTCTTCCAGTCGGAGACGACCCCTTTCCGCCTCATCACCGTCCGCGAGACATATGTCCGCAAACTGCTTCTCCTCCGTGCCCTGTGGATCGAGGCGCTCGTCATCTTCGTCACCGCAGTCTTTACCGTCATCTTCACCGTCGTCCCCGGCCACCGCCTATAATAAGGAGACGCAGGAGGATCCGAGCTTTTCTCCCTGCCGCGACGACGTGCGATCCACGACGCGACACGCGCCTCGCACCGCTTTGTACCTGTCCTAGAGAACATTGATTATTGACCGCCAGCCAACCCATTGTAGTACTGTACCCGCCTCCCTCCTTAATCTGGCCTTTTAGTACCTTTACCCCCTACCTCGCCTTTATCGTTTTTTAGTAGTGGCTGCTGGATGTCCAGCGATTTATGCATGCCTTCCTCCTGTCCGAGATGTGTCTGTGGGAGCTTGGCGGTCGGGGACGTGGAACATGATGATGGGTGACGAAGTGGTAGCGACGATCCGCCTCTGTCAGTCGCGATGTGGCGTTTCGCCCTTGTTACGCGTCTGCACAGGACATGTCGGACTTGGACGGAGATCCCAAGATTATAAGATATAAGATCCAGATGAAAACGCAAATGCGAGGAAATGCGACCTACTAAAACATGATCTACACGCACACATGCCGCTCGGAAACGACTGCTGACCGCCAGTTGGCCACCACTAGACATGTTGATATCGCTGCACTCCATGGACCCCGCTTCGGATCATCGGTGCATACACAACGCCAACGCTCTCGAGATGTATAGCGGGCGGAAAACTAACAAGAACAGAGAAACACAACTCGCTCAGTACGGCTTGGCGCGCTGCGACCCCTGGGTAGAGTAGCGCTGGGGGCCCGAGCCCGAGCCGTTCCCGCTCGAGTTCTGCGCCATTGGCTGGGCCATGCCGCTCGGCCCGCCGGGGTTGCGCATCGCCGCCGGGCCGCGGGGTGCGTTCGGGACGTTGCGGCCCTGTGGATCAGTATCAGCTTTGGGGATAGTAGGATAGTACTCACGCGACCGCCCATACCGCCGCCGCCGCCGTTGCCGTTTCCGTTGCCGCCCATACCGCCGCTCATGCCGCCCATACCGCCTCCGCCCATCCCCATCCCCATGCCGCCCATACCCCCCATCCCCATCCCCATGCCCCCCATGCCCATCATGTTCATGCCGCCCATCCCCATCCCGCCCATACCTCCCATCCCGCCCATTCCGCCCATGCCGCCCATCGAGTTCATGCCGCCCATCCCGCGCGCCATGTTCGGGTTGATGGCCGGTGTGCCCATGCCTTACTGTCAGCAAGGATATATTTTTTGGCTTACCCTTCATCATGTTCTGGTACATCATCGCCATGGCGTTGGGGTCAAAGCCGCCGCTCGACGAGCCGGCCATGCCGCCCCCGCCGCCCGAGGACGCCTTGAGCATGTTCTGGTACATCATTGCCATCGCCGACGGGTCAAACATGTTGAATCCGCCCATGCCGCTCGTGGCGTTGAACCCGCCCGAGCGCGCGCCGCCGGGCGCGTTGAACGACTTGACCTGCGTGCCTGCACCGCGCGGCTGCGCCTTCTTGATCTCAATCTGGGGTGAGATCGAGTTGTACTAATGTTTTCACTCACCTGTCGGCCCTCGAGCTCGATGCCAGAGTGGTTCATCGCCTTGTCGACGCCCGACTCGTCCGCAAACGTCGCAAACGCAAAGCCCTTTGAGCGGCCGTTGATGCGGTCAAACATGACCGTCGCATCCATCACCTTTCCAAACTGCCCGAGGAATGTCTTGAGCGACTCGGAGGTTACGCTCGGCGCGAGGCCGCCCACAAACACCTTGGCCGTGCGCTCGTGCTCTGCACGCGGAATGGCGCGCTTCGGGTCGATCTTGGGAGTTAGTATGATGGGACGGTTACGGTACGGTAGCAGCCGTATGTCAAAACCATCAGAGTCAGACTCACCATCTTGCCGTCCAGCTGGTGGTCCTTCTCCAGCACACGGAACACCGACTGCGGGTCCTTGAAGGTAAGGAAGGCAAAGCCGCGGGAGCGGCCCGTCGGGTCACGCATAATGGTGCACTGATCAATATCGCCGTAGGCGGAGAAGTACGCCCTCAGGCCGTCTTGCAAGTGTCAGTATTCTGTGTTCCGATCATGGTGAGGTGAGAGTAAGACCACATTCGTGGCGAGTGTCTAATCACTCTGTTTGATCACCGTGTGATCACTCTGCTTGACCACACGGATCTGCCAGACCAAGTCTACTAACCGTCTGTCGTCTCCCAGTTGAGGCCGCCGATGAACATTTTGCTGTATTCCCATAGTCATAAAGCAGGTTAGATGAGGTAGGGGGATGTGGCGAGCGACAATGGACATGGACGCAAAACAGTTACCAAAGTTTCCAGTAGTGTGTCCAGCGAGTGGAGAGTGCGAGGAGCGTCGTTTGGGGTCGCAAGGGTGCGTACATCCAGCAATGTAGAGAGTAGAAACAACAACAATAAAAAGAGTATCAGTATTACAGCTGTAGTTATGCGTACGGGGATATGCGGTACGGGAACTAGGGATCTAGCCAGAGTCGTCGTTGGTTTCAACGACAAGGGTATGGGAAGCCCCCATGTTGGGGTTATCTTGTCGCGGCACACAGCCCGAAATCCTACCTATGCTTGTCGCTTGTAATCACCTACGGTCTACCAGTTGCTGGTAGTTGTTTGTCCTGGGTTGCGCCCTATTGCGCCCTACCAGCATATGCTAGTCTACCCGACCCAACGCCAAAAGGTATCGCTGGTACAGTCCTACTCAAACCCATGGCAAGATAAACGACAACAGACAGACAAGGTAGACAAACGAGATGGGGAACAAACACGAAAGCGAGAAGAAGTAGAAGTAGAAAAAACTCGAGACACAGTAAAGGAAGACGAAACTACTAACCCCTCGTCTGGCATATCGCTCGGCTTGATCCTGTCGCCAAAGTCGCCTCCGCCACCGCCGCCGCGATGGTCAGCGTTGCCGTCATCGTATCCGCTGTGGCTGTTGCTGTTCATGTCGCGGTACTCGCCAGCCGCGGGGGCGGGAGCGGGTGCCGGCGCCGAGGAGCTGCCTCCCGGAGCCGAGTAGTTTGCTGACGCGGCAGGCGCATCGGTGCTCTCGTTTCCCTCGAGGTCTGGGTCGACGAGCTCCTCGTCGAGCTGGGTCGCGTCGAGGTCCTCGAGGTCGAGGTCGCCGTAGAGGTCGTGGTCAAAGTCGGACATTGCGGGATATGGATGGATGAGGAAGGAAGGAGAGGGATGTTGTGGAGAAGGAGAACTCACGGCGAGAACGATGCCGTGTTGGGCGGTGTTGGTCCGTGAGGTGTGTGTGGGTGTGTGGGCGGAGTGGCAGAGCGGGAGGGCTCGAGGGCGGACTGTGTGGAGTCACCCATCCTGCGGGAATGGAGCGGGAGCAAACTACCTGCAGGATTGATAATTAATGTAGAAATTGATTAAAACTTGTCCTAAATAACACGTGTAATAACGCGAGATGCAAGTCACACGCTCCGGTACGCTCCACCTGATCTAATGACATCATGATAGCATGATATTAACTGATAGCCCTGAAAGTCACCCTCCTCGTCCGTGAATCCACGGATATCAAATTCACCCACCCCCCGGCAACCATCGGAGCTGGGCCCCACATGCACATGCTGGCTGGTTGACCCGTCCGCATTGTCGAGGGATCGAGGGGCCGAACATTGGGAATTCCAATGATTCCAATGCAAAGACCAGAGTACATAAACTCCACATCGCTTAGCGGTCCCTTGTCTAATTCCCCAACCTGCAATGTCTACAGTCCGCCAGCCCAAAGCCCCACCGACGCGCGGCCCGGCCCCCGCAGCGCGGGGCGCAGCGCGGCCGCCAAAGCGCCCGACGCGCTCCTTCCAGCTCGCCATCTCGGCCGTGATCATCGCGTTCTTCGTGCTTTACTCGCAGCGCAAGACCAAAAACCCCTACACCATCGACGGTATCCGCGGCGCGCGCCCGCTTCCCGAGTGGTACGCCGTGTGCTCGCGCGACGGGAAAAAGGTGTACACCGTGCCCGCTGAGGCGGAGGGCGGCGCCGGCGCGGTGGAGTGTGTCGTTGTCGGCGGGAAAGAGGTCGTGGATACCGGCTCGCTGGCGAAGATCCGGCGCGAGTGGGGCGAAAAGGGCACGAGCGCTCCCGCCCCCGAGTCCGTCTCGTCCGCTGCTCCCGCCGAGGTGAAGAAGAAGGGCATCAAGATCCTCTATCTCCCTCCAGGGCACACGCTCACCCCGGGTTTCACCGACGCGCACGCCCACCCGCTCGAGTACGGATACTCGCGTCGCCTGCCGCTGGCGGGGACGAAGAGCATTGACGAGATTGTCGGCCTTGTTGAGGACTATGTCACGAAGCGCGGTGGCATCCCCGAGGGCGAGTGGATCGTCGGCATGGGATGGGACCAGACAAAGTGGCCCGTCAAGGAGTTCCCCACCGCCGTGAGTGTGAGCGTCCTCCAAGGCTGACATTTCAGGCGGATCTCGCAAAGTCTCCTATCCTCAAGGATCTCCCTATTGTGCTGTACCGCATTGATGTGCACGCCGCGTGGGTTTCTCCCGCCGTACTCGCCGCGATGCCCGCACTTCCGCCGCAGGACGCCGAGGGAGGGCACGTCGTCCGTGATGCGAACGGTGTCCCCACCGGTGTCTTCATTGACAACGCCATGCGGTGGCACATTGACCCCGTCCGTCCCCCCATCACAAACAAGGAGCGTGAGGAGGCCCTCGACGTCATGACGCGCGACGTGCTTGCGATGGGCATGACTGGTCTCCACGACGCCGGACAGAACCCGCGTGATCTCGACTTTTTCAAGGCCATGGCTGCGGACAACAAGCTTGGGGTAAGCTGACCTGTCATGTGTGTAGCTCACACCAGATGCGCTTCTACACGATGCTGCTCTGCGTTGACCGCGCCAAGTTCTGCGGCGACACTGTGGAGCGTGTCACTGGTGCCCAGGACGGGCGGTTCACGTTGCAGAGCGTCAAGCTCATGGCTGACGGTGCCCTTGGATCTCGCGGCGCAGCCCTGCTTGAGGATTACTCGGACCAGCTTGGGTGGAAGGGCTTCCTCCTCACCGACGAGGCGGAGTGGACGCCGCTCATCAAGCGCTACTACGACGACGGATGGCAGGTGGTGCGTTGCTTCTTACTGTGAAAAACGCTCACTCCAGAATGTGCACGGTATTGGCGACCGCGCCAACCACGTCATCCTCAATGGCTTCGAGGCCGCCATCGGGGACGACAAGGCTGCCGGGCGGGAGCGCCGTCTGCGCCTTGAGCACGCGCAGATCATGACCCTCGACGACCTCGACCGCGCCGCGGACATGGGCATCATCGCGTCATACCAGCCCACGCACGCCACCAGCGATGTGAGCTAGACTTCGATTGCCCGGCTGACAGCAGATGTGGTACGCCGAGGACCGTCTCGGACCGGAGCGCATCAAGGGCGCGTACGCGTGGCGCCGCTACCTCGACAAGGGAGGCCGTATTGCGCTTGGATCCGACTTCCCCGTCGAGTCTCCCGATCCCCTAAAGGGCTTCTATGCGGCAGTCACCCGCCGTGGCGAGGACGGCACGAGCCCGCACGGCCCGGACGGGTGGTATCCCAAGGAGAAGCTCAGCCGCGTCGAGGCGCTGCGCGGCTTCACTGCCGACCGTGAGTTGGGATACTTGCGATTATTTACTGACTCGTGACAGCTGCATACGCCGCCTTCTCGAACAACACCGGCTCGCTCACGCCCGGCATGCGCTTTGACGCCGTGCTCTGGGACGACGACCTGCTCACTGTCGACGCGGACGAGATGCTCAACACCCGCGTCCGTGCGACCATCATCGACGGGCGTATCGTCTATGGCGAGTGGAAGAACTAGACCGTGAGGGCTTAGAGGTGGGGACCTTTCGGATGTGGGTCTCCTGTGGAGGAGGGAGTGGAGAGTGTAGTAGTGACAAACTTGAATGAACGCCTTGTCGTCTTTCGTGGTTCCTCCCGGCATACTACCATCCTACTGTTTACAAATACTCACAAGCGGCGCGGGGAGGACCTCGCCTGCGAGTTTGATGATACTCGAATCACTCACCGCTTTCCACTTTAAACTCATCTTCTTTCTCGCACTCCCCGCTCAACGTCATCACTGACCTACGGGACATGACTGGCAGCTCTTCCAATGGGGACGTGGCGTGATCTCTCGGCCGTCTCGGGGCACATGCTACTCACCTGGTAGTAGGAGCTTGTCGTGCAGCTGCGGCAGCAAGAAGGTCGATTGAATGGGCTCCAACAACCAAGTGTAAAGATGTCCCAGCTTCAGAGAGAGGGTCTCGAGGTTCATATATGTATTAACTCACCCGGACCAGACGGTGGCAACTGCAACTCATTATGAGTATTTTACCAACACCGGAATACATCGCTGGCTGACCTTCAAGGCAAGAACTATACAGACGTGATAGCATGTGCGCAGTACGAGGGGATGTATTTGTTTATGATTTTTGTCGATTTTTCTCTATTTTGCCCAACCGCCACGCGAAACCGCCATAAGACTCCAATTGGCCGTCCCCGACGTGAACAAGTCTCGTCGACAAGTCTCAACTCTACGTCGTAAAGACATCGTAGCAGAGAGGATAGACGTAGTAGATGATTTTGGTTTTATGTTTCTTTTTGATTTATCATTCCTGGGCAACTGCCACACACAAGCCGCCACACATTCACCACCGCATCAACTATGTTGACCAACGTAGTAGCCAGACCATCACCTCGAAGCAATAACCGTGTTTCCGAGACACATGTCCTCGGATGCATGTTCTTCCACTGGGATAAGAGCCAGAAAGTGCTTTAGAGTGCAGTTCAGCGCGATGTAAGACATCCTGGCAGAAACGGAGGCAAAAGGTTAAATGGAGCCAGGGTGGATCGAACACCCGACCTAGCGATATGATAACTGATACTTCAGTCGCTCGCTCTCCCAGCTGAGCTATGTCTCCTTTTACACATTAAAATCTGGAATTCCAACCGATCCACATTAGGACCATGATCCTGTGACGTGTCTGGACTGTTGATTGCCGGATTACCGACCTCTCGACACCTCATGACACTTCTTGAGACCTCTTGACATCTCTTGAGACACCTCTTGCCACCTCTTGAGACACCTCTTGCCACCTCTTGCCACCTCCTGCCACCTCTTGCCACCTCTTGCCACCTCTTGCCACCTCTTGCCACCTCTTTCCATCTCTTGCCAT
>BCFW01000002.1:2247218-2262772 GCA_001599015.1 Apiotrichum domesticum | reverse complement strand
TCTTGCCACCTCTTGCCACCTCTTGCCACCTCTTGCCACCTCTTGCCACCTCTTGATGACTCGTTATCTCTCCCACTCACCTCGACTCTTGCGCGCCTGCGCCCTCGCTCCTTGGTCGCCTCGCGTCAAGCCATGTCGTTCCACACCAGACTCAGCGTGACAATAACAAACCGTACCTGTCTAACAGCAATCTCAGCAATCTGACATTCGTAACTAATCTTCAGCATCCGGTCTGCTCGGCCCACTTCTACGCGTCACGAATTCTCCCCACGTCGAACGATCACTGACTGAGGTCCGCGCCCCCCGCGGCCGTGGTCCTTGTCAACCTGCAACAGCTTGCAGCAAGTGTTTCATTCCCCGCGACATGACGCGTGCACGGTCCCTTGCTGATCCGTGATCTTGGCGCCCCAATGCCAAATAGCTCCAGAGCCGGCCTCTTCGTCGTCCACTAATCGAAGCCACTGATGGCGTGGGGACCTGGGGGCGATGTCCCACGAAGCCTCGAGAGAAGCGCGACGCTGACACAGAGCTGACGCTCCGCCCTGGGCTCAGTCAAGGCAGATATCGGGCCGATGCGGCCCCAACTGTCCGCTGATTGTCTGTGCGCCCTATCATGCTTACCTCAAGTGTCTACTCCAACAAGCCTGGGGGCTCACAAACTCGTTTCACGCCGGCTCTGTTTGCTCTGTTCCCCTGTCCCCCTCTTGTCCTCTGTATTGTCCTCTGGAGAAAGCCGAACCATACTTGTCCGCGACCTGCCTCGTATCTTGCTTCTTCTTGGCACCATAGAGCCCGGTCGGTGGTGACCGGGATGCGAGATAGTCCGACAAGACAGTCACGCAAGGCCAAGGCAGCTTCCAAGGTCACAGGACAGCTGGACCTACAAGGAGGTCACAGGACAGTCGAACGCCTTGTGAGGTGGGGTGGTCGGGGTACCTTTTGTGGAACATGCCATCACAGTATAAGAGTGGCGCATCGAACATGCTGTCCCCCGCTTTCCCAATCTCTTCATCACCTCATACCTCTCATCCCCTCTCATCCCCTTTCATACAGCCCTTCATCAATTGCATAGTAGCCCCCCACAGTCAACCCCTCTGATACGGACAAGCAATCCCATGTGATATGGGTAACGGCGCCGAGAGACACCACAGCCCCTCGTTCCCGCTCATCGTCCCCAGTCCTATCCGTCCAGCTCAGGCCAAGCCTATACTTTGCCAGCATGGAACCTTACATTTATCGCGGACAGTCTGCCTTCCGTCCCCGCCGCCAACGCCTCAGTCCGGCTCATCGCCTCACCTCACGCCACCGGGGCCGTCGCGAGGTCCCTCACGGCCAGCCTCCCGGGACTCTCGTCCCCGACCATCTGCGGAACCCAAGTCTAATGCCAAATACGTTACTCCGATTGTGATCCCTACAGGAGAAGCTCTAGTGCCTGCATCACCTGCGGTCGACAGGCTCTGCCCAGAGTGTGCGGCAGTTGGCCTGAGCCAGTGCATAGATCCTCGTGAGTCTTCGATCCGGTGTCGATTACGACGCACCCCGCTCACCATCAAGTCACATGTCGGAACAACATCCTCAAGCCGTTCCTCCGCCGAGTCGTGGAGCAAACACCCGCCGAGTTCTACAGCGCATACGGCCCGGGAGCACCTCATAATGGGGTCGCCTACCGCCCTAACTGGCGCTCTTGGTTCTATCTGTCTGACGAATGTAAGTCGGGTAACACCAACGGATTTCAGAGGAGGAGACTAACCCCCAAGTTTACTCGACCACCCACTGTCCAGCTTTCCGCAGGGACGGCTTCAAAGTCACTGTCAAGTGGACTCCGTGCAATGCCACCCAGAACACGGTAAGGCGTTGGCACTACGCCGACCGCGGCATCGACGAGATGTTCTCGTGTTTCTGGCCTCATCTGGGCAGGGCGCGAAGGGTCGCTTTCCAGATCCCAATCACTCTTATCACCAGCGCCGCGATTAGGGAAGCTTGGCTCGGAAAGCTGTGCTTCGAGGGCTCATCCTCCGACAGCTGGCAGATCCTCAAGCTCAAGATCGAGTACCCTGTGACGCAGGAAGCTCCCGTGAAGAAGTTCCCGTGCACTCCGCAGACCGCCATTATTGTCATGCTCTTGCTCAACAAGGTCGAACCTGCCCTTCTCCGAAAGCATCTCCCGTTCCTCTACCCGCATCCTGCCTCGGAGCCGAACGGAGATGTCGTTTCTCATATGGTTCATGACATTTTGACAGAGCAGAATACCGCAAATGAAGGCGGTGCGCTGCCCATGGACGGGTTTTTGCAGCACGTCTGTGCCCCGGCTTTTGTTGACTGGGACACTGCGTTTAAGGCTCACTTCCATCCCACAATTGGAATGAAGCAAGGCCTGCAGAAACGCCGATACATCCTCTCGTCGGCGAAGGAGGTGGCCCCTATGAACCGCGGAATGGCAAACAACCTCGTGGTGCCAGGCGTCCCCGACGAGGCATACTTTGACAAGAACGTGACCAAGTCGAGGCTCCTCTTCCCCGTCGGTCATGATCCGGCACTCCGCAGGTATTATATGACCAGCATCCTCCGCTCCGGAGAGCAGCCCCGACCTGAAATGGACGAATACCTAAACAACATCACCGTCGAGGTTCGCGACCTGTCGGGGAGCAAGCTGGCGATCGTCAACGGCATCAGCGCCATGCTCCTGCGACTCGGCTTTGGCTTCTGGACAGATGTCGAACAGCTAAGCTCTCGCATGGACAGCAGCATGTGGCGTAATTTCGCAAAGGACATGCGAAAGAATAAAGCGGGGCTACTCCTCCCAGAACCGACTGTCATCACCTTGTGTGCACTGTGGCTCGGCCACCTCGACATGAACCAGTTCTACGGCGAGATCAACTCCATCGAGATCCTCAGTGCTTGTCGCGACCTCCTCGCCGCATACATCACCACCGGCCCTCCTTCCGCTCGCCTCCGCTACGGTCTCGAGGGACTCTCCGTCGTGGCTTCCATCGAGCACATCCTCAAGCTGATACCCACGAATCCCCAGCACCGAGACCGAATGGCTCTCGCCGCCTGGACTCCCGAGGTCCAGGGCTGGTCATTCTTCAGCAAGAAGCCAGTCACGAATGCAAAGTACCTCGGTCTGCGTGTCCTTCTCGCGTACATCACACTCATCACTGTGGTGTCAGAGACGCTTTTCAAGGAGCAGGAGCGTCTCGAAGAGCGCACGGCCTACTGCGGTGTCACCGGAGTCGTCACAGGGACTGGCGGTGTCGTCGCCGCGGCGACCATGGGTGTCCCCGGGATGTCTCGGTATGCGGGCACGGCTGCAATGCAGGCCGCCAACGCCATCTCCCTCTTTTTCAACAAGTCCCTCTCGCGGCGGACCTGGCATTACAGGCGCTTCGTCGAGAAGGTGCTGGTCCACTTTCACTTTGAACTGGACTCGGCGCGGCGGTGGGAGAAGATTAAGGATTTTGACGGCACGCCGACCGCCCAGGACATCGAGGACTACGTCTCGGTCGCCGAGCAGATGCTGCCCCCCCTGCTCCCACAGAAGAACTTCGTCGATGACACGACCCAGCGCTTCCAGGTGCGCGGCTCTGTCTCCTCCTAGACATGTAAATCTACTCAATAACGACATGATATCGGCCTTTCCCTTCTGCGCGGTCACCGCCCTATAGCCACTTTAACATAGAAACCCATCCAGTAACGACATTAAGGCTCACCCTTTCCTCGCGGTCGTGGTAGATGTTGTTATAAGTTGTACAGTATCTGTTGTTGACATTTAGCTGTTCTCTGTTCTATTGTATATAACTTTGTGACGAGAATGACGCCCTGGTGATCAGACTGAGGCTGCCGACCGACAGTAAAACCATAGAAACTCACAAAAATAGTTGAAAAAAATGCAAAAATCTTCTTGACAGGGGAGAACGCAGACACACGAAGACTGCCGAGCTGGGCCAGTCGCGACGAGGCGACAACGGCAGACAACTTGCGGACTGGCGGAGATGCGGACGTGCGCCGAGGAGTCGGCTCCATACACTCGAATGTCGAAGCTTTTACGGTCTCAGACCGCTATCACAGTCCTCACCAATGCACGGACGCTCGCAAGGCTCTACTGTTACGCATACATGATTTGGTACAAATAGAAACAAAAGTCGATGCAAGTGGTATGAATGCGGGGTCGCTCATGCTGATGCTGTGGGGATGAGTGTGTGCGCTCGGGGCGTCAGGTGTCTGTGAGTCTCCGTCTCAGGCCAGTTCGAATTTCTCTAGCCCGTGTACTCGGAGTGCACAGACCACGCGGACGCAGGGCGGAACCCACTGGGTGTCCAGACGAGGTACTCGTCGGGCGATGGCTCGGGGATGCCGTGCCTTAGCAGGTCGTCGCGCATGTCGATGAGCACGCGCTTGCGCACGCGCAGCATCTGCCTGTGGATGTACCACAACGCGCCGAGGGTGATGATAATCGAGGTCCCAAGGCTGGGGAGGTTAGAGGGGGTTCGCGTGGGGGACACTGTGACGTACACTACGTTGCTGAGCACAATGTCATCACGGCTCGGGCTTGATGTCACCATCACACCAACGTAGACGGCTATGAACTGCTTCGGAAGAGAGAAGACAAGAGCCATCAGGAAACGGGTGTACTGAGGATCAGCTTGAATCAGGAGGAAAGGTGCGAAGCTACTCACCTCAAGCCCGCAAATCGCAAAGATTGTCTGAACGTTAGTCATGACCCAACAACACCACCACTGGACCCTACCGTTGATACATGTGTCGGAATAGCGCTGAGCCGCACGACCCAGGCAACAAAGAGGCCGCCATTCGAAACGACCCGGCTGAGGCACGAGTAGTTGAGGCTCTGGCGGGAGAACCGTCCTGCGCGAGCACGGCAGCATGTGCGGAACATCCTGTGTGTAAGTGAGTGTGACGGAATGGAGAGGGAGTGTATGGAATGTCGAGTATTGATGACTTACGTGAAACATGCCAGCTCGCCAATGATAGTGCCTGCGGCCGCGATCGCGCAACCACCGCGAACGCCCCACACAACGCCGGCGAGAATCATGATAATTTCTGTGGGAGTCAGCAATGTGCAAACGTGTGAACAGTTTTATGCGCACCGCTACCAAAGAGGGGAGGGAAGGAGCAGACGACCATTGCTGCAATGGGGACGATCCACCCATACCGGATCTTGCGCACGCGTTCGACGACAGGCATTAAGCGTTCAACAATCTGCGAGTTAGCGCGCTGCTTGAAAGTCAATTTGCTCAGCAGAGTTCCACTGACCTCGCGATGGTAGATAGCCACAAAGGAAACGGCCGCAAGGAGCCCCAAACCCGCGAGATAGAACGGTACCCAATCCTTGCGCACCCAGAAGCGCCAATCGCTCGCGCGCTCCCACGTCAGCAGGCCCTGTTCATACGCCTCGCGCTCGGCCTCGGTGAGCTGCTCGTCCTCATCACTGCCGCAGTCGTATCCGCAATGGCAGAGTGTTCCGGGTTTGCACCGGTGTGCGCCGAGCAGCGGCGTGCGTGGGGTCGATGGCGAGTTGAAGCCACTCGACTCGGACGCGGAGTAGACGGTCACGACCGTGCCGTAATTTGATTTGGACGGCATGCGAGTAAGTAGAGGAGAATCCAGGAAGCTTGAGTACGACGTAGAGAAGTGAGAAACCAGGAATGTTTGGAGGAAGGACGGGAATGTCTTGTCTTATTTGTGCCTCTAAATATTAATGTCGGAGGAGGATGCTGCTGGCCGGTGTGCCTCGCAATGCACAAAGGCTGTGCGCGTGCAGATCAAGAGAGCAACCTTGCGATCGAGTGATGCAGACTGCTTCGAGAGTGGTCGACGGTGGTGTTCGCGCTTGTTGGTGGTGAACAGTAGTGATGGAGGAGGGGTACGAGTTTGAGCTTGTCACAGTCGGAGATGAGCGTGCCAGAATGCCCAATAACAAGGTCGAGGTGTGCACTGTGCGCTCTGAGCTACTCAAGGTGCGGAAGGATGTGAGTGTGCTGCCGATGTGATCTGCTGAAGACGGAGGAGATGAGGGAGTGTGTGGAGTGAGCACCAATGTTGTCTCGGCCGTCGATGATGATGAAGATGATGTATGCGTGCATGAATGTGGTTGACTCGAATGGCCAGTGGCAAGTTGACGCTCTGGGCAATTGTGCACGTTTTTGCCACCCAAAATCTATTGGGGCTATGCGCTACGCTATCTACGGATCTACAGGCCCTGCGGGTGACGATGGCTGGCACATGCATGCACACACACACATGAGACCGGGGCCCGGTCCATTATATCCATTATTTTCGGGCGCGGAATGAGGGATATGTCCGTTTGCCAGCCAGTAGCAACCCATACTTGTAGGCCCAAGGCTCATAGATCGAGGGCTCTGCTCGCCACCAACACACCCAGCAGGACGACCAGGTCCCCTATCACGAATGCATCCAATGGTACGAGAGCATTCCACAGGACACGGTCATTTATCAGATGGAAACTATACAATGTATCGCAGGGATATTGTGGGTATATGAAGGCCCTGCGTGTTTTTTGATTTTACGGGGTGGTCAGTGGTTGAGGGGCAACTGTGTGGTGCGATGGGAGGTATGCAATCGACCCATCCATCAGGACGATCATTCCATCTCGACCGACCCACACATGCCACACACTCACAGACATCACTCAAACGAACAAATGTAACCTGCCTTGCCAGGACCGCAGACAAACAGTTCCACCCACGACCTCGGACCGACATCTGCAACGTGGCACAAACAGATGGCACCTGGGGAAGAACAAGCGTTGCGACCCATGTTTGTGGCACAAATTTGAAGCTCAAGCACAGAACGGCAGCAGAAAGTTCTCCATCCCGTCCCCATGATTCCGATTCCAGACGCATTCGCTGCGGAGCCCGTGACCCCCAAACCTACACGGCTGGCGGGAACAGGCACTCGCGTACTCGCCCCGGCTGAAGCGTTCCTGCCCCGCCGGCGCCGCTCTGGGGTGCTCGGCGGATGGAACCACTAATGTTGCCGGCAGGCGTGCCGATCGGCTGCCGACATGGGAGGCAGGAGATAGAGCGACATGGTATGCTGGACTGCGAAGTCGGTGTGTGCGCGATGGGGTTTTCGCGATCTCAGTCCTCTCCCACTGATAGCAGTGTTACGTAGGCAGATCTCCAGGTCTGTGGATCGAGCAGAATACGCTGTTGGCAATCTGGAGAATCGAGCGGAACGCTGAAGAGAAGTGAATGAACGCTTTGGACCAAATACGGTGTTGATCTCTTGGAAGAGGAAGCCGCTACAACGACTCGGAAGACCCTACTCGAGCCGAACGCCTGGGAACCGCAGCCGTAGACACTCCCTCCGTCAGTCTATACATGGCTCCCCGGCATGATGTCAACAGGCGCGCGACCTCGCCATATCGGTCAGGTTACTGCTCTGTAGTAGTGATGATGACCTCCAAGCCTCAGCACCTTTGGGGAGCATCTGCGGCTCCAACAGAACCCACTATTCAAATCACTAGCCGCTGGAACCTGGATGCAAAATGTCGCCGAGTATCCCACCGGGGCATCTTGCTTTGCACTTCGCAACTCGCATTTTGCAGCTCTCAGTGTGGCCTCACAGACTGTTATTAGCTCATGACCAAATCTGGACCTATGTGGCGCCGCGGAACGCGATAGACGGAGCATGATGCGCCACGGCACTGATGACGAGAGCGTGGCGGTGGTGGCACAAGGTCATTGGATCCTAGGATTGGTCACGGCCACATTGGCAGGCCACTTGCTCGGTCAGTTTGTTGATGGGTCACCGGTTGGATGTTGCGTGCGTTGTTTTTCGGTACTGGCGTTGGGCACTGCTGTGCTGTGGCTCGCCGCAGCGAGCAACAGCCCCATCAGGAGGTATGGAAGTGCATACTGTACCGCCCGCGTCTACCTGATCGCGTGGTGCAGGACCACATCTCGCGAACACTCCGCTACTTCTCCGCCCAGATCGCAGTCACGGGCAGTTGTCTGGCGCCACAGTGCCGTATCCTTCTGATTCAATTCTAAATTAAAGTGCACCGCTACTCTAAAGTGAGTAGGTTGGCGTGAGTGCGCGTGAGTGTTTGTCTGTTGAGTTGGGTTTGGCATCAGTTGGACAAAGCGAGGAGTAGTGGGAGTGCAAACGCAAACGGGATGAGTGAGCCCTCGGGGCAGACGTCAGCGCAGATGGCACAGACCTTTGTCCGACCTTGTTCCCTCGAGCTTCAGGCATTCACGCTCTCGGTTCTGCCCGCTCGAAGAATTCAAGCAGTCCCAAGAACGTGGAACGGGCGGACGGTCAACGTTATGGCCTGGACCCCGTTCCGCGACGCCACTCCCGCGCCCAGCTGCCAGATGTCGAGAGGTTACGTCGTCTGTCTATCTTGGAAGCTTGGAACCGGGATCCGGGAGTGGGGGTGAGTGTTGCGAGAGGAAGACTGTAGGGCTCTCTGCAGGGAGTCCAGTTCAGAATGTAACGGCGCGGTACCGGGAGGCGCGTCATCCTGGGTCGGCTCCAAGCTCCAAGCTGCACGGGTCCCTCCCTTGGCTCCCCTTATTCCCGTGCTACCACGCTCGATGTCTCCGGCCTGCGACTTGGCTCGATCGTCGATGCACGACTCATGATCGCCGCAGCAGAAGCGCACAAGCCTTTGGGACCTCAGTTGACGGGGATCAGAAGATCAGAAGCTGGAGAGTGTAAGACACCGGCCGGGGATCTAGATGGCCAGATTTCCGGGGAGGGCAGACGCGCATCAACGAACGCCAGATATGGAAAAGAGGCGCCTTGCTGCGCGCGCGGGCGCCGGTGCGCGGGGCGGGTTGCTGGTCTTGTGGCACTTGGATGTGCACAGACCATTCGACCATGCTGGGCATGCCACGTCAGGACGTGTAACGCTGCACGGGCAAGGGCGCAAGGGCCAGTTGCATCGTCCAACTGTGGTACTGTGGGCTGTGACCTGTAGCCAACAGGTGGAATTGAGGAAGCGATTGGACAGGGTTCGTGCCAGTCCCCACCAGTGTTACGAGAAGGGAATCAGTATGGGGACCTCACATCACGGTCGGTGCTCCAAGCTGTTATGGGCCTGGCCCTACACAGTCCCGGGTGGCTTCCATCACGCTCCCTGGTCTCGTTTTGATGAGCTCAGTTGCGAGCGGATCGAGCAGAGCTGTAAAGCATGTAGAGATCGTAGAGGCCACGCATTCACGGAGCGAACGACGGATCTGTGCGTATATCCACTACTGGATCCACGGAAAGCAGGAAGCTGGCCAAGCTGGAAAACTGTGCGTTTCCAAATATGAAGAACGCCCAAACGCGCCAAACGCGAGGGACGCGTTGTTTTCGTGGTGTGCATCTGCGCACCTGCAATTCTGCAACAAATCACCCTTGGTCGAAATTGACTGCGCACCGCAACGTCTACGACGTCTACGACGTCCACGACGCACCTCTTTAGAGGGGGAAGCGTACTGTTCACTTCTGTGTTTCACGCTTCTGCGAGGAACGGGTGTTCTCTTGCACTTCTCAGCACTTCTGTACTTCTGTGGCTTGTGCTAAAATAGTCTTCGATCGTCGACACATGGAGCTGGACCGCAAGGTGCAACGAAGCAAGTATAGATTAGCATCATGCCATCTGCAACCACCAGGTGTTGACATGTTGATTCTGTATTCTGCAAATGCTACTGTACTGCCGCGATATTACAAGACACCCTGTCACGCGTCACAGCCAAATTGTCTTGTAATGTCACAGGTCACACCCAGGCTGTCTTGTGGACCAGGGCAGTCAGGGCTATTAGGAAATTTGTAATAGCACCAGGGCTAATACAAAAAACCTAATAACATTAGGCTGCCTTTTTTGAATCCTAATCCCCTCCACAAGACAATCAGAGAATTTACTAATAGAATTCCTAATGTCTTGTAGTGTCACAGGTCACAGCCGGTTTGTCTCGTCCCTGGTAAGTTGGCGGAGTAATTACAGTACACCCTGGGTGTCTTGTAATAACGCGGCAGTACAGTACATACCATCATGCACCATGCACCATGCGTTAACAGCACACCTTCCATGCCATCCACTGCTGCGGCGCCCACGGTATGGTGTGACCCCCTTAGAGTCCGGTACACGCCGGAGACCCGGTGCCTGGTGCCCCATAGCCGCACTCTTATTCTGGCAGTATGCACCTCAGATCTTTTCTGGCTTGAATTATTTATTCGACAATGCGGCATATGGGCTTGCGGGGGGGTGTTTTCATTCTTTTTGTTTTATTTTCGCTTGCAACTCTCCCTGCACGCGTCCAGGACAACTCTGATTTACTTTTTGAGGGGACTGGGCGGCGAGGTGTTACGGAATGGCCATACGTATGTATGTATGGCGTACCGGAAACCTTCCAGGCATTGTTGTGCTATGGTTATGGAGTCGCACGCTCCGATCATCATCCGGTGCGCTACCGGCTGTCTCAATTGATGCTATGGAGACTATCATAACACAACAAGAGAGAGCAAGACAAGGAGCACTACAGAGAGCTGACAGAGTTGAGAAAAGCAGCTCAAGCGAAAAAAAAAAAAAAAAAAAAACGTGACGCTTGAGCCCTCCCGCTGGCCCATCGGGACCCTGAGCGGTCCTGAGAGTCCCTGCATTGTGAGCGCTGACGACATACCACGCCTCGCTCACAGCCTAGGACCTGTACAACTGGAGCCATGGAGCCCTTGCCCCCCGGCACCCTTCTCTGTGTGCCTGGTGCGGCCCGAGGGTCGATCGTCGTCTACCCATGCATGCTCGGTTTCTTCCCCGTTTGTAAGGAAGTGGTGCCCGCCCTGCTGGCCCTGCGAGGAACGGCGGGCAGGGAACCCAACCCTAGACCCGCAGAGTCTCGACCATCTGCATTGCTCAAAGCGGCTTGGGCTGGTTCGGACAGGGCCACCTCGATGCACCGGCGATCTTAGCACCTCACTTCCGCCCTCTGTAGTAATAATATGCCCTCTGGGCTCCAGCTCCCTAATGCGTGTCGCCTGGGATTATTCACGAATCAGCTTTTGTATTAGTCGCCGGCGCCAGAGTGTGGGCGATGTGGCACAATGCGCGACTTGGACACCACGGCCCTGATCCTCTGGTCTCCAGCGCGCTCATTTTTTTTTTTTTCAGCGAATTCAGTGTTTTCCTTTTTGGTGTTCCGAGGCAGCCAGCTGGGCAGGTAAACCATAGGGTTCCCCGTCCCAGAGTGCGGATGCGTAAAGAGTGCCCTACATGCTTGCATGCCGCATGCCTCTATGTCGACTTGTAGAATGCATGCACGCTCAAAAGTGTCCGTCCACCCCAAACGAATGGCGAAGCCTGAACCGTGGTCTCCGGTCTCTGTCGTTCTGCGTTCTCGTGGTCTGTTCCTGTACTAAAATCCGCCTCTGTTTTCCTGCCTGCCTCGGCCTGGGCACGACGCGGCGCGTGGGCCGTGTTCAATCAACACTCATTCCTCTGTATCAATCGTTTCGTCTTCCTCTGCCCACAGGCCCTCTGCCCTCTGGCCCCCTGGCCCGCGTCCTCTGCTCCCGGACTGTTGATTGCTAGTGGCGGCAAAACCCTTTTCTCGGATCTCCCTCCCGCAGACCTGGCGCCACTCCCAGGGCGGGGGTAGCGGGCAACAGGCAGCAGAGCTGGAGAGATACAACGCAGCAGAACTGCAACTGGTTGTTTCCTCCCTGGCACCCCTTTCCTGCACTCTCCCCTTGTGCAGGTGTGCTGGCTGCACTGTACGCGTATTGTTCCTCCTCCCCCCCGTCGCAGCGCCACAGAACCACAGGACCACAGGGGGACAAGTCAGTCACAGTGCCAGCGCCAGCACCAGTGTCGCTCTGTTGCTCACGGTGTCGTCTGGCTTCCACCACTCTCTCTATCCCCTCTTTCCTCGTCCTCGTCATCTCACACGGCGACCACCACTCCATCCTTCCTATCACCCCTTCTCCGTCCGACTCTCTTTCCTTCTCCCTTTCCCTCCTCGTCCCTCGACAAAACTACCTCGTCGTCCTCTTTGATTGTCGACCCGTTCCGACCAAGTGCTTTGCTAGGCATCGCACAACCACGCTCCTTCAACGTCCCCTCCCCTCTCAACACCCTCGTCGCCGCCGCCGTTGCACTCGCTCCGCTAGCCAGTGTCCACCCCCTCCGCCCGGTAGCGCTACCCATTTCTCGCCGTCTCACCTACTCGTCGGCGCGTGATCCCTCTGCCTCGTTCCGTTCGCGACACTTTTCTATCTTCCTTCGTTACGACTTTTTCGCCTGCCTTTCGCCTGCCCCTCTTCTTTTGCCAACCCCGCGCCCCACTCTCGACCCCGTCGACGATCGCCGCGCGTATCTGTTTGCCATCTTGTAATCACCAGCAGACACCTAGAGTCCCTCGACGCCCCATTCCCGGCAACCCCAACGCGTCGTGACTTGTTCATTGCGCGTCAACGCCCCTCATCGCGTCGACACCCTCCCTCCCCATCGCCGAGCACTTTTATGTTCTGTTAACGACGCCTCTCCTAGATCTTTCGTGGCAACAAGCTTTCATCTTCTCATCTGAAGCCCCAGCATCTCTTTCCGTGGTGTTCTAGTTCTAGCAGAGTGTTAATTAACATGCCAACTGGCAATGGCCGCCTTGCGAGGGGCGGCAACCGCCGTACCCTCCTCGCTCTTATCCTCGTCGTCGCCCTACTTGTCCAGGTAGCCGGCGCGGCAGGCGACGTCCGCAAAGCCAACGAAGGCGCCCGTGCGCTTTCTCGGTCGCGGTCCCGCCAGATGCTCTTTGGTCGTCAAGACGCCCCTGTCGAAGGCCGTGAGTCCCATCTTTCCAATCTCATCCCCCACTCCGGCCACCCAGCCACTCTAGCTCTTTTGCAACAGACACCCCTGCTGTCGTCTTGCAGAAACCCTGTCGTCACCCAGCGCCCCGTTGATAGATGGAATGCTAATCGATCACAGCACAGACCCCAGAAAGCATCGCCTCCCCTACAGAGGGCGACGGTGGACCCACGTCCACCACGGTCGACCAGCAGACTTCTCCGGAGGCTCAGGCAGAGACTACACAGTCGAGCCAGGAGACCGAGGCTGCCCCGCCGTCCGAGTCCCCCTCTCCTTCCCCCTCCCCTTCGCCGGAGCCGACCTCGTCAGAGGAGCCCTCTCCTCCCCCCTCCCCTTCGCCGGAGCCGACCTCGTCAGAGCAGCCCTCTCCCTCCCCCTCCCCGGAGCCTACTCTGTCGTCGACCCCCGAGTCGTCGCCTTCTCCGGAGCAGGAGTCTTCTCCGTCGCCGTCCCCCGAGCTGTCCACGGAGCCCATCCTGTCGTCGACTCCTGAGCCCTCGCCTGATCCCACTCCATCGACTCCCGAGCCATCAACAGAAACATCTCCGTCGCCCGCGCCTGAGTCGTCCACAAAGACTACCCCTTTGTCGACTGCCGAGCCCTCGCCTGAGCCCACTCCGACATCGACTCCCGAGCCATCAACAGAAGCCTCTCCGTCGCCCACGCCTGAGTCGTCCACAGAGACTACCCCTTCGTCGACTCCTGAGCCTTCGTCGGAGACCACTTCGTCATCGACTGTTGAGCCTTCCTCGGAGACCTCCACAACCCCAGAATCTTCATCCCCTTCGCCCGAGCCTTCGCCCGACGTGCCTGTGTCCACCAGGCCCTCCAGCGTAGAGCGCTCGACGTCAGATGGTTTCTCCTTCAGCGCCGGGGTTTCCATTGGGACCAGCCCGAGTATCGACGTTTCGGCTGATTTGTCGATGGATGTCACCGCGTCGTCCACCTCTGCCGAGTCTGACGGCTCCATTCCCTCGACCTCTTCGACTCCCACCGAGTCCTCGTCTGGCCCTGAAAGCACGACAGCATCTCCGTCGCCGGTTGTTTCTACGGCTTCTACTGAGCAACCCCAATCCCCCTCGCCGGCTCCTCGCCCTACTGAGGCTCCTTTGCCGTCGTCGTCCACTGCTCCTTCAACCACGGAGACCACTCCCGCCTCTTCATCTACCTCGGAGCAATCGGACTCGCCAAACACCAGCTCGCAGCAGTCGACTGATGTACCTTCGTCTGACATTACCTCCACGAATGAGCCTCCGTCGTCGGAGATTGCGCCGAGCTCTGTTGAGCGCTCTACCTCAGAGTCAGCCGTAGAGCCCTCGTCGTTTGTTCCTTCGCCGCCAGTGTCGGCTGACTCTACTGAGACGTCCGCCGCGACATCTGCGTCGATCAGCATTTCTGGCTCTGTTGGTTTGCCCATCACCCCGCCGCCCTTGTCGACCCAGGCACCGTCGACGGCGTCTTCGGGCACCCTCTCGAGCGAGTCCACAACTCCCGAGGTTACATCGACTGCCAACCCCGTTACCACGTCGCCGATCACTGAGCCTTCGACCCCTGAGGTTTCGTCGTCGACCGTGATCGAGTCGTCGAGCACTCCTGGATCGGCAAATGAGTCTTCGACCCCTCCCGTTTCGACTTCAGGCTCCTCTCTCCCAGCCGAGTCGTCGAACACTGAGCCTCCCTCGTCCGCGACTGTTCCTCCCACCAGCAACACGCCAGCTGAGTCCACAACTGTGCCCGAGTCCTCGACGGTTGAGTCGACCACCAGCGCGAACACCTCGAACCCAGCGGTTTCGTCCTCTACCGCGAATGGTTCGGCTCCTGTGGTTTCGTCGAGCGCCGCAGCTGAGTCTAGTACGACTGAGCCAAACACCACTGTTCCGCCGCCCTCGACGGAGTCTTCGAACTCGTCCGGTACCGAGTCCACCACGGTGGCGCCCATTCCCTCGACGTCCAACGGTGCTACGCCCCCGCCTACGACTAGCAACCCCACTGCCAACTCGAGCACAGACATTCCCTCGAGTGACGTGACCTCGGAGCCCTCTCAGTCGAGCACCCCTGTGATTCCTGGTATCCCCAATACTTCGACAGAGCCGTCGCTCACCATTCCTAACACGAGTGCCGAGCCTTCCTCGGCCCCTGAGCCTTCGACCGTTCAACCGACTCAGGAGCCAACAACTTCGACGACCGAGTCGACCCCTGTTCAGCCGTCGGGCACTACCACTACTCCAGTCCAGCCGTCCTCAGGCACTGAGCAGACCAACACGGAGCAGACAACCACTGAGCGGTCTACCACGGAGCAGTCGACGGAGCAGACTACCTCGACCGAGCAGTCTGCTACCACGCCTGGTCAGCCCTCGGTCTCCACAGAGCCGACTGCGCAGCCGACTTCGGCCCCCACGGAGCCTACTGTCTCGACTACCCAGTCGCCCGTCGAGCCCTCCACGGCTCCTACTCAGTCTATTCAGTCTACTGAGGAGCCCATCTCGACCCCTCAGGCGTCTACCGAAGTCCCTGTGGAGCCTTCGACGACTCCCGCTGGGCCGTCGATCTCGACCTCCGAACCTTCCGAGCAGTCGAGCTCGTTGCCTGAGCCGTCTCTGCCGCCTGTCGTCACCACTGAGACGCCGGTAGAGCCTTCAACGACGCCTTCTGTTTCGGTCCCTGAGGCTTCTGAGGAGCCGACCACGACTGCTCTGCCTTCTCTGCCGCCGGTCCTGACCAC